>JAHRHZ010000014.1:64122348-64177010 GCA_024137785.1 Ginglymostoma cirratum
CAGGCCAAGCAGCATTAGAGGAGCAGGAAGGCTGATGTTTCGGGCCTGGACCCTTCCCCGTCAGCCTTCCTGCTCCTATGATGCTGCTTGGCCTGCTGTGTTCATCCAGCTCCGCACCTTGTTATCTAAGATAGAGTTTGTGTCTTCTATCATTTGCTCACATGCCATGATACTGTGATGAGAAATGAGCATGTCTCTTTTAGGTACACCTGCACTGAAGGGCAACACAGCAGGGTTAATAATTGAGGAAATTGATTAATTCTTCTAATTCTCCTTCTGAGAGTGTCCAACGACCCTAAACATCAATACAAACACAGATGGTAATGTTGTTTTGTGACAGTCACTCCTTTTGAAGATGATACAATGAAAGTAAAGTCTCAAAAATCAAAAACAAGTCCTCAACAAAAATCCTTGCAAATGGAAAAAAATTGTGTCCTGAGCTTGATGCAGTATCAAGCATCAATCCTTTCAGAACAATTACCATCTCCAACACAACTGTGATTGTTTTGCATACATGTTGACAATTTGTTTTAAATGTTAGTAACAAGCATTTTCTTTGTTGTTTAGGCTGTATAGTATAGATTATATTCTAGATTGAAATCGTAATGGAAGTATTGTACAGAGTAGAGGCAAATAACACAGATGCCTTTAAGGAGATGCAAGTTAAAATAGACAAGGGAAAAGAGAATTAAAAATATGTACAGAGTTCAGAGTAGGAGGAGGCTGGAGTGGAGCATATACATGTCATTGGAATATTTATGAAGATTATTTGTTTGTTTCTTTGTTTGGCTGAATATGGCTGGTCCCATGCTGCATGTTTTATGTGATACAATGCAGTTGAAAGGAGAGCAAATAGACAGATGGTTACCCAGAGCAAAGTTTCTTACACTAAGTGAAGATGTTGGCATGTTTGAGCCAGTATATAAAAAGTGCATGTTTTAGCAGGAATGCATTGACAGTTATATGATATTCTGAAATAAGAACAGAGCCAATTGCGAAAACTAGCACAGCATTGCATGTTGTTGTCACGCTCATTGCAGCCCTTAACCTCTTTGCCTCCAGCTCTTTCCTGGTATCAGCATCATCAGATAGCTTGCAGTCCATTGCCTGTATTAAACAAATGACTGATGCGTAGTTTGCAGGAGAAGACAGACTCAATAATTCTCAGTACTTGGACTCAGTACGTAGCACCATGTTGGGGCATTAAGAGTTTACAGCTTGCTGGGTTTCCTGTGTTCAGGACATTGTTCTAAATCCGCATCACTCCTTTGCTGCTTCACACAATGCTGCTCCCTTCAGCAATTTTATAAGCTCATCTGGTGTGGCTGACAGCTCAGCTTATCGTGTGGGACTGTCTATCTTCCTGAAAGATTTTGCGCTTTTATGTTGCATTAGCCAACAATTACCCATTGTTTTTATCCCTTGAGTTTTGAATGGCAAGGGAATCAAGGCTTATGGATGACAGACAGAAAAGTGTGTTAAAGCCATATCTGAACAGCCATTCACTTACTGACTGGTAGAGCAGGCTCAATGGAGAGAATGGCTTTTTTGTGCTCTTATTTCTTACATCCATACACCCTGAAAACATCAGAACTGCTCCCAACCCACTTGATTTATGGCACAGCTTAATAATAAGCCACACTCAACAGTACAATGAGGCCATGGCTCAACTTGAGACCTCATTGAAGCCATGAAGTAATAGGGGTAATTTTAGCTTCAACTTTACAGTAAATGCACTAATTATTTAATTTGTCATTCTATTTAAAGCTTAATGGTTTAGCTCAGCTCTCTCTGCCAAAAAAAATCAATGTGACTACTGGTGAAACAAACTCTTTTGGATGGTGCAGTAGGTTGTCAATTCACCCACAGCATGGATTTGGATGAGAGCAGAGTGTCAATGCTGTTTGTGGAAATGCTGCTTAATCACCTACTGGGCTCCACGCTCTGTCAAACATATATTTCAAAAACTGCACGGAGGGCAACCTAAATCTTCCAGTAATTTGTGGGCAGACAGATATCGGCCTTTTAAAAAACTAGACCTTCAAAGTAGGATTGTTATCCCCTTCAGTCCACTTAAGCTGACTTTGTAGTTTGCTGTTCCAATGAATCACCTTGCCTCCTCTTGCTCTTTCTCATTTTCGCTCAGCGAATTTCAGTGATACAGACTCACTGCCTAGATCAAATGAGATGGGTAGGGCCTTTGATTTCTGTGCTGATACTTTGCATGATAAGAGCAATTGATTGTGCATTATGCATCTTCATTTTCATTTCACGAACATTCTTCTGATGACTCTCAATTTAGGAACAAAGGACAAGTTTTATGATGTAGTTTCAAGCCTATAAAATTTGAACAGAATGAGATGGAGTAAAGGCAGAAGGAATGTTTCCATTGACTAGGGAATCCAGAAGTTTAAAGATCGCAGTTTAAAGATATGGTGTAGGCCATTTAGGACTGAGATGAGGAGAAATTTCTTTGCCCAGAGAGTGATAAGCCAATGGAACTTTCTGCCACAGCAAGCGATGAATGCCAAAACAGTGGGTGTTTTTGAAGAAGGAATTAGGTATTGCTCTTGGGGATCAAAAGGTATTGGGAGAAAACTAGAGCAGGGTACTGAGTTGAATAATCAGCCATAATGATGTTGAAAAACAGCAGGCTCAAAGGGCTGAATGGCCTACTCCTGTTCCTACATTCAAACTCCATGTTTGCAGATGACTGCCAACACCATGTAATAGCAGGATTGTCATATTCAGGAGGTAAGTAAGTGTGTCACTATAAGAGTTAAACAAAGAGGAGCATTAGTGATGGTGTTGGAAAACCCTGCTGTCTTCTCAGCCGGTATTGACAGATATGTTTTGACTTGAATTCTGGCTTGTCCCAGTAGAATGGGTGTCTTTAGAGTGGTAGTACCACCCACTGACTAGCTGACCAGCTTTCGAGTTGGTCTTGTCAGAAGAGTGGAAGTGAATAAAGGACTTTCGTTGTTCTCATGTAGATTCGAGCTCGCCACAGTGTGAATAAAAAGCAAAAGAAGGGGCAAGTGTTGCCAAAATGAGTAAATAGGAAAGGAACAGCTTTGGAATTCCAAAAGGATAGTAGAGACAGAAGTTCTCATTCTACTTAAAAAATACTTGGAACAGTATTTAAAGTGTTATTACCTGCAAGGCTATGGACGGTAGGCTAAGGATTAATGACACAATTTGGCTAGCACGGAAATGATGGACCAAGTGTCCTCTTACCATGATATAAATTTTCTGTAACGTTGATGCTTAATGATAGAAAAGAAACTGCCACCCGTACCTGGTCTGCCCCACATGTGACTTCAGACCCACAGCAATATATGCTATCATTGCTGGCCTAGCCAGTGATGTCCTGATCCATGAATAAATTTAAAAAATGTTCATATCTGCATCTTATTTTGTTTTGATCAATTTGTCTTCCAGAGCATGACAGTTTCACGGTTGCAGCAAATTGTATAATTTAAATCAGTAACCATTACAAATCTTCCAGCCGATCCCAAGTAGCTATGTGTCCAGCTTCTTTTAAAGTAGTTATTAATCAACAGAGCATTAATTATTTTAACTGGAAGTCTATTCAATTTTCACTACTTGTCTGGGAAAAAAAAATTCAACCTTAAGCCTTGCCCGAGGCTCTTTAATTTTGAAGCAGTGACCATTACTTCTGATTTAGATCCCCTTGAATTACAGGGTTAAGATCAGTGCGGTCTGAGGCACAAATGCTGTCTACCAGTCCAGGGGTGTTTCCAAAGCTAGAATGTAAAGTAGACTGAGAGACAGGGTCAGACAGGCAGATTGGGAATCGCCCCTCAGCAAAGACTTACTGAGTCAACCCGATTTAGTGATTTTTGGCATTTTTTAAAAAAAAACACTTTTTTTCCATATGATTTAAATCCTAAATCTTGCTGTCGGCTTTTTAATGTTGCACTAGTGACTATTACCAAGGATTTAGATCTCTCTTCGGAGTTAGAAGGTTAAATTCAGAGACCACACCTGCAGTACTGTTTGCAGTTTTACTGTCCTCAACTAAGGAAAGATATATTTGCCTTAAATGAAGGACAATCAGACCATAAGACATAGCAGCAGAAATCAAGCCATTCAGCTCATTTTGAGTCTGCTGTGCCATTCAATCATGGCTAATAATTTTCTCAACCCCATTCTCCTGCTTTCTTCCCGTATCCCTCGAACCCCTTGACAATCGAGAACCTATCTATCTCCATCATCTTAAATATACTCAATGACCTGGCCTAAACAGCTTTCTGTGGCAATGACTTCTATTGATTCACCACTCTGTGGCTGAAGGAATTTCTCCTTATCTCTAACTGGTCTTCCCTTTACTGTAACGCTGTGCCCTTGGGTTCTAGTCTCTCCTGCTAAAGGAAACCTCATCCTTCTAAATTCCATCAAGTATAGACCCAGAGTCCTCAAACATTCCTCATATGTTAAGCCTTTCCCTTTTGGGATCATTCTTGAGTGTCTTCTGGACCCATTTCAGGGCCAGTACATCCTTTTTGAGGTATGGGGCCTGCAAATGCTTACAATAATCTAAATTTGATCTGACCAGAGCTTTATAAAGCCTCAGAAGTACATCCCTGCTGTTCTATTCTAGTCCTCTCTAAATAAATACCAACATTGCATTTGCCTTCCTAACCACCGACTCAACCTGCAAGTTTAACTTGTCAGAATCCTGGACTAGAACTCCCAGCTCCCTTTGCACTTCAAATTTCCAAACTTTCTCCCCACTTAGAAAATAGTCCATGCTTCTATTCTTCTTAGCAAAGTGCATGACCTCACACTTTCCCATGTTGTACTCTATCTGCCACTTCTTTGCCCACTCTCCTAACCCATCTAAATCCTTCTGCAACCTCCCTGCCTCCTCTATGCTACCTGTCTGTCTACCTACCTTTGTATCATCTGCAAACTTACCTTCAGTCCCTTCATCTAGTTCATCAATATATAAAGTGAAAAGTTGTGGTCCCAACACTACTAACCACCAGCTGTCATCTTGAGAAGGACCCTTTTATGTCCATTCTCTGCTTTCTGCCAGACAGCCAGTCTTCTATCCATGCCAGTCCTTGCATCTAACACCATGGGCTCTCACCTTACACAGCAACCTCCTGTACAGTGCCTTGTCAAAGGCCTTCTGGAAGTCCAGGTAGCTAACATCTATTGGCTGTCCTTGGTCTAACCTGCTTGTTACTTCCACAAAGAATTTTAACAGATTTGTCAGGTGTGACCTCCCCTTGATGAAACCAGGCTCTCTTTGCCCTATTTTACCATGCACTTTCAAATATTCACATATTCCAACCTTCACAATGGACTCTAAAATCTTACCCACAACCGAGGTCAGCTAATTGCCCTGTAATTTCCCATTTTTGCCTTACTCCTTTCTTAAACGGGTTGGGGTGGGGTTACAATAGCGATTTTTCAAGTCCTCTGGACCCTCCCTGACTCCAGTGATTCCTGAAACAGTACCATTTAATGCCTCCATTATCTCTTTAGCTATCTCGTTTGGACTGATTCAATGAGGAGAAATGTAGAATAGCCCTAAAATCTTTAGAAGTTTAGATTAACCCAGAGATGATCTCATTGAAACAAATAAAATGCTTAAATGGCTTGACAGGCTGAAACTGGGAGGACGGCTCTCTGCTGGGCAGTTAGGAACTCAGGATCACAGGCTAAGAGCCAAGCCATTTAAGAAGAAGATGCTCAAGAATAGGTGTTGTGAATTTTTGGAATTCTGTAGCTTCAGATGCCATGAATGTTCAATCATCAAACATGTTCAAGGTAGAAATCAATATTTGTACGTTAGGAACCAAGTGGTATAGAATTTGCACGGGAATGTAGAATTCAGATAGAAAATCAGTCTGTCTCATTGAATAAAATTAAATATAAAAATAGAACATGCAGTTTAGGAGCAGGAGGAGGCCATTGTTGTGGCCTTGGTCTGCCATTCAGTAAGAACAAGGATCAGCTGATTTTCTATCTCAAATCCACATTTCTGCCCTACTCCTGACAATGTTTCACCCGTTTGCTTCGCAAGCATCTGTTTACTGTTGTCTTAAAAATATTCAGTGACTCTGCTTCCACTATCTTTTCAAGAAGAGAGTTCCAAAGTCTGAAGAGCCTCTGAGAGAATAAATGTTGAATCATTGTTTTAAATGGTTCCCCCTGATTTTTAAACAGTGACCAGTGACCTGTCTGTGCTGCCACTTGGAGGGTTTGCGTGCATTTATTGGTATGTGGACACATTGACTTTTGAATGTAGATAGTGACCACTAGCTTTAGATTCTCCCTTAGAGGAAACACCTCTGTCAAGATCTCTCAGGATCTTGTGTTTCAATCAAGTAACCTCTTACACTCCCTTCCCCTTTTTCAGCATTCCTCAGGGGCCGTTAAATCTGCGACACGCTGGTCCATTCCTCCTTCATTTCCAACATCTCCTCATACCCCCATGGCACCATTTCTCTGCAGTCACAGAAGGTGTAACACCTGCCTGTTTACCTCCACCCTCTCACTAACCAAGATCTAGACACTCCTGCTAGGTGAAGCAGGGATTTACCTGCATTTCATTCAATCTGCTCCACTGTATTCGCTGTTCACATTGTGGCCTCCTCGCCACTGCGGAGATAAAATCCAGCCTGGGTGACCGCTTTGGAGAACATGTATGTTCTAACCACAAAAATGACCCTGAACCTCCAGTTGTCTGCCACTTCAACATACCACCATGTTCTCATGCAGACATTTCTGTTTCAGGCCTGCTTCAGTGTTGTAGTGAGCCTTAGCGCAAGCTTGAAGAACAGCATCTCATTTTCTACTTGGGGGATTTTGCAGTCTCTAGCACTCAACATAGAGTTCAATAACTTTAGTGCCTCATATCATCCCTTTCCATGTTTCTTTACCCACCCCACACCCGGTCCTGTTACGACATGGGTTGCTTTTA
Source organism: Ginglymostoma cirratum (assembly GCA_024137785.1). NCBI lineage: Eukaryota > Metazoa > Chordata > Chondrichthyes > Orectolobiformes > Ginglymostomatidae > Ginglymostoma > Ginglymostoma cirratum. The sequence continues at coordinate 64,129,307 of JAHRHZ010000014.1, forward strand.
GCACAGTCGCACATTTTCTCCATACTCTTAGGTCTATTATCACATCATATGGGTTGCATTCAGCCCAGCTCAAGAATTTTCTGCTCCTCCAGCTTTTATTATCTCTCTCTCTCTCCCTGGGGTCTGTCACCATCTATTTGCTCACCTTATTCCTCACCCTCCACCCCACCTCTCCGGCCCCGCAAACCCCCACCATTGCCCAATTCCGCATAATGCCACTTTTTCCCAGCTGTTAACAGTTCTGATGAAAGCATAATTCTGCTTTCTTTCCAAAGAGACTGACAGATGTAACAGAGATAAAAGGTACTGCAGGTGCTGGAGAATCTGAGATAACAAGCATGGGGTTGGATGAACACAGCAGGTCAAGCAAGTTTTCCTGCTCCAATGATGCTGCTTGACCTGCTGTGTTCATCCATCCCCATGCTTGTTATCTCAGACTGACAGATGTGCTGAGTTTCTCCAGAAATTTCTGTTTCTGGTTATAGTTTACACTTTTCTTCACATTTTCTCAACACCCTTCCTCAGGTTCTTGCACACTGTGCAACTATTTGAAGTCAGACTACAGAGGTATTTGCTATTCTACATATTTCAGTTGATATTCTGTATTTGAAGCCTGTGGTTTGATGATTCATGTTTTGGCTTTTTTTTTAAACAATGATGCTTAAGATTTGGACATCATGAGCTTGAATTGTCCCAGAAAAGAAGATAGGAAACTGATTTTATGTTTTTGAATCACTGTAATTGGTGAAGTGGCAGTGTTCTCAAAGTACTGTTAGGTAATGAATCCCATGATTATGACCCAGCAATGGTGAATGAACGGTGACATATGTGTCCCTCAAGATGCTGTATAGTTTTGAGGGTACTTTGGAGGTGGTGGTGTCTCCATGTACCTGCTGCTTCTCTCCAAGCGATATGTATGGGAACTGCTCAATTTTTAAAACAACATTTCCCGCAATTTGTGATCATTTTCTCATGCAAGATATGTACAAAATTAACTTTTTTGTGGAGTATTGTTGATATAATAAGCATCTAAAGACTTCGAGATGAAATTAACCAAAAACTAAGATAAATTGGAAGAAAAACAAGGGTTGATATCATCGCGTTAATGATAGAGGAACCCTTTTACAAGAACTTTGATAGAACTTTCCAGAGAGCAGATCTGAAATGCTGAAGGCTTTGCAGGCAAAATGGAGTGAAGATCAAGGTACGTAGATCACCTCAGAATTGACGGACCTAAGGCAAACACAAGGAAAAAGAGGTTTCAGAAGAGGGGAGGTACAAGACAGCAAAATGAGGATGTGTAATGACAGCAAAACGTCATCCAGCTTCTCAAACCTGTCTTTGCCTTGTTTTTGAAGATCATTTTGTTCTGTACTTCAACTCCATTTATCAACCTTCAAAATCAATGCACAGGTAGTAATTATGTTGTTGGTTAATGCTTCAAGCTAGGATGTGGAAGACGGTTCCAGCGTTCAGTCTATCAGTTTGGGTTATATTGTATATTTCCAAACAGAATATTGTTAGCTTGCTCATATTTAATGAAAAGTATATTAAAGACCATCTGACGTAATACGTTGAGTGCTAAATTGTCAAAATTAAAACTTTGTGTTAGGTTGATTTAGCACTTAAACTTCACCCAACTGAAGCATATGGGCTTCATAGAATCATAGAATCATAGAATCCCTACAGTGTGGAAACAGGCCCTTCAGCCCAACAAGTCCACGCCGACCCTTGGAGCATCTGACCCAGACCCATCCCCCTATTACCCACCAATCCCTGAACACTACGGGCAATTTAGCATGGCCAATCCATTCAGCCTGCTTATTGTACCCCATATTAATTGCTAAGTGCAAAATGATGTAGGATTAAGATATTCCATTTTAAGACTAGAGAATAAGAGGGGGGAAGAAAAGCTTCATGCAGCTCATACTCAAGTCATCTGTCAGTAATGTAAAGTTATGTAGCCAGATCATGCAACTTTCTTGGCTGAGTAAAAGTATGTTGTAACAAATAACTGGCAATTGTGGAAAAAAATGAGTATTATCCTTTGTATAGAAGATGATCCAACTTCATGCATACGGAGCAGTTTTGAGCCCAGCATGAAAATATGCATCAAAATTCACCTGTCACACTTCAGACGTTACACTTAAATGTCATAATTTGAGTGTGAGACTCCATTCACACTTTGAGATGTACAAATTTCAATAGCGCATTTCACAAGATCGATTTCTCGTGAAAAATTATCCAGACAGGAAAGACAAAAATGATAAGGTGCAATTACAGAGTTTGTATTCTACAAATCTAAAATAAGTACTAGCAAAGCCTTACCTCCAGTCAGGAGCTGAATAGAAGAGATTTTAAAATCTACCCTTAATACCAGCTGCCTGGTGTATGTAAATCTAGTCTCTGTATATAAAAAAAAAAATCATTTGTTGAAAAGATGTTTATTAGCGCTCAGCACTTAATTTGCTATTTTCATTTGCCCCAATCAATAGGATGAAGCAAGAAAACAAATAAACTAGACTGCTGTGTGATGGCCAATGCAGAGCCCCAGCACTACAGTTTCAGAGTCCTCACAAAGGCTGCAGGCTAAAATTAGACAAATCATTGCAATCTCATTATGTAGTGAAGTCCTTGTTTGTTATCTCGTAATACCAGCTTTCAATCACCGTCAGTCTTTAATAAAAGCTGCAATAACAATACATTGTTTCCTCATATAATTACAAAGCTTGAATCTGAACAGTCACTACCAGTAATTTGGAAAAGTAACTGCAAGTTTGATTTTCTGGTCACATTATTGGATCCCAGAATGTTTGTTTATTTTTCAAAGAGGAGTTAGCCTTTGGATTTCTACCTGAAACATTTGACTTTCCTGCTCCTCTGATGCTGTTTGACCTGCTGTGTTTGTCCTGCTCCACATTTATTGACTCTAGATACTAATTCTCTTGTTTTGTAATTTTAATTGCTTTGAGTTGTCATTGTTTTTCCAGCTAGATATACATAACAGTGAGTTGAATTAGACTGTTTAAAAATACTGGAATTTGTTATTAAAAAATTGTTGAGTGCTTGTTTTTGTTTAATAACATTTACTTCTGTCATTTTTAAAGCAAGTTAAGTGTTCTGACTCCGTTCCTCACCTGGCACAATGTTATGTTGTTAAATGGTATTTGCACACAACACTGTTATCACACTGACACACTGCTGTCAGCAGAACTCCTATGTTAGCAGTCAATCACCTGAAAATATCGTCAACTATGACTTGAGAAGACTTGAGACATCTGCCTTCATTTCCTGCCTTCGTGATTTAAATGGAGATGTTAATTTATTGGAATAATTGAGCTAATACCCCTTAAAATACTGAGGAGAAGTTCATACAAGAACTTATTTACAGCACCTTCTAGATTAATGATTTCTAACTTTTTGAAAGCATTTTTTAAAATCATTCTATGTTTACATAGCTCCTTTCATGACCTGCTAACTAGTTTGAAATGAAGAACTGTTGCCATCGTGGTTGTAATTTAGGAAATGCACAGCCAGTCTGTGCGTAGAGATACTTAGAAACAGCAATATATTAATAACTGGATAATCTGTTTCATTAACATTGTTTGAGAGAATAATGTTGACCAGGATAATTCAAATGCTTTACTTTGAAAAAGTGCCATGGGATTCTTTACACGACTTTGCAGGGCAGCTGGGGCCTTGGTTTAACAGGTCATTCAAAAGGTGGCACCTTTGTACAGTATTCCTGCAGACTGCGCCAGCATTGGGGTATTGATCACCCTTAATCAGGTATGATGGGCTGGGCATGTCATCCACATGGCCAACACAAGACTCCCCAAGCCAGTGCTCTACTCCCAGCTTCAAAATGGCAGGTGAGCCGCAGGTGTAGAGAGGAAGTGCTTCAGTGATACCCCAAAGGCCTCACTGGCAAAGTGCAGCATTCCCACAGACATCTGGGAATTACTGGCCCAAGACCATCCAAAGTGGAGGAGGAGCATCCAGGGAGGCATCAATCGCCTGAAGACTTGCCATCGGAGAAAAAGCAGAAACCAGGCGAAAACAGCGTAAGGAGTACGCTGCCATGCCAATGCCCCAGCCACCCCTTCCTGTGACAACCTTCTGCCCCAAATGTAATAGAGCCTGCGGTAGCTGTATCGGTCTGTACAGCCACGTATGGACTCCCCCTGAGAGTGGAAGAGAATCATCCTTGTCTGCAAGGAACCGCCGATGGCTGGCTGGCTGGATGAATGAATGAATGATTCCAGCAGAATTGCACTACACTTGCAATCTCAACTTTTGTGCTAAAATCTCTGGAATGGGACTTGAACTTCAAAACTTTGATTTAGAACAAAGAACAAAGAAAACTTACAGCCCAGGAACAGGCCCTTCGGCTCTCCAAGCCTGTGCCGATCCAAATCCACTGTCTAAACCTATCGCCCAATTCCTAAGGATCTGTATCCCTCTGTTCCCCACCTACTCATGCATCTGTCCTGACGCACCTTAAATGAATCTACTGTGCCTGCCTCTACTACCTCTGCTGGCAACACGTTCCAGGCACCTACCACCCTCTGTGTAAAGTACTTTCCACGTGTATCCCCCTTAAACTTTTCTCCTCTCACCTTGAACACGTGACCCCTTGTTATTGAATCCCTCACCCTGGGAAAAAGCTTATCTCTATCAACCCTGTCTATACCCTTCATGATTTTGAAGACCTCAATCAGGTCCCCCCTCAATCTCCTATTTTCTAATGAAAACAATCCTAACCTACTCAACCTCTCTTCATAGCTAGCACCTTCAATACCAGGCAACATCCTCGTAAACCTTCTCTGTACCCTCTCCAAAGCTTCCACATCCTTTTGGTAATGTGGCGACCAGAACTGTACACGGTATTCTAAATGCGGCCGAACCAAAGTCTTGTACAATTTTAACATGACCTGCCAGCTCTTATACTCAATACCCCGTCCGATGAAGGCAAGCATACCATATGCCTTCTTGACCACTCTATCCACCTGTGCAGCCAGGTGTGAGAATGCTACCAACTTAGCCACAACTGGCACAATTGACAGAAATGTAGCAGTGTTGCAGCTAATGTTGCATCAGTTGTACACTGAATCATTGGAGTTATGCTAAAATTTCTGTGATATTAATAATTTTACTGAAATTGTGAATAAATGAGTATGCTTGACTGCATATTTCTTGGTGTAAACTTTATGCAGTTGGGTTGGGATCTTCTGATATTTTACAGACACAAAGTATGCATTACAGAAATGGTGTTAATTATTATAGCTGTTCTGACTTCGACAGCAAAAATAATCAAGCGGTTGTTGCTGTTTTTGTGGCTCCTGGTAATTAATCAGTATTCGTTGTGACACTTTGCAAGTTTAAATGGCCGGAACAGTGTCAAATGGAGAGACTGAATTTAAAATTGAGCACCAGCACTTGCTTCTAGCGACCTTTGTGATTAACAGCGAAGAGCTAACATGATGCTTGTGAAGGCGACATTAGAAAAACACTAATTACCTCGCTATTTAAACATACTACAGATAATCCTTTAAAGTGTGCAAAACTGGAATTTAAATACCGTTGTGTTCCTGATTGCAGACTGCGATAATAGTAAGTTCTGAAAAATGATCTAATTTGCGGAAAGAAAATTCAGGAGCTGTTATATATGTGCAACACCTTTTTAAAATGGAGCATGTACTCCTTTTATAGCTTAATACTGTACCGTTTAAAAGGCAAAAATAAACTTTCTGGTTTGAGGTAAAATTACTTTATTGGGTTGTTACAAGTTTATAATTAAGCTTTAGCAGAACAATCGAGATCAGTTTTTCTGAAAGTGTACAAAGTATTGCATTGATCATTGAAAGCAATGTCGCCACCTTCTCTGTCATGGAAAACACTAAGATTCTTGATGTCAAGGAAAAAGTCTGATACTCCAACTAAGTGCTGAATGGCAAGATGAGGGTCTCTCTCACTGGTGTGAGGTAAGAAGCCCGTTTGCACCTCTTACACATCCAATTATTGCCTAACCTCGCCTCATTGAAATGTTGTATCCTATTCTCCCGCCTGCCGGATAAATGGTGACAATTCCTGATGCAAAAGTCAACGTGGGTACCTGGCAACTCCAGCAAGCCACTCGCTCCTCCATCCTGGAGGCAAGTTCCAACATCTCAGTGCACTTTCCACAGACAGGAGCTGCTGCCCCCCACCCCCCATCTTGTGACCCAAAAACATTGGTATCAAACTAGTATCAGCCTCTCTGCAACCTCATGGCACATCTGCGATCTACACACAATATGATTCTGCATTTCCATGGTGCATATTGGAGTGCATAGCACCTTTCATATGCAATGCTGCTGCCAGGAAAACCTAGCACATCAGTACAGGCAACCAACTACTAGATTTGATGACTGCATTTTGGGCCTCCTCATGTGCTCTCTTAGCATTCATTCACTTTGGGCCTACATCAGTATTCAAAGCATCCATGTCCTGCCTTGTTTTATTTGTGCTTTGTCCCTTCAACCAGAGCTTAAAGGCTCATTGTACTCCTGTCTTGCCTTTCCTTTTTAGCACAGACGTATACACCTGCCATAGTTGTCAGCAGGCACCAATTGGTGTACACTACTGTGAGATGTCAGCCTCACATCTGCAGCATGTACTACTGGCATACAAGATACACATTGTCTGTGCATTAACGACTGGCTGTTTCCCAAAATCTAAGTGGAGTAATCTTCAATCAGTCAAGGGAGGCACCCTTCAGTTAGGGGGCCTTGGCACAGTAAGTCAAGGGCAGCATCAGTCTCAGTCCAGGGGCTTGGACACAGTCAGTCAGCCACTTGGAAGAGTCTTAATCATGAAGTCCATCTCAATGCTGTCAAGGGTGTGGGCCATAGTCACCCCTGGGGATCAGCTTAATGAAAATCGAGGGTCTGTCAGGGGTCACTGCTCTGGTAGGGAATTTGGGGAAGTTAATTCTGAGGATTGGAAGCAGCGTGCTGGGATGCAGTGGGGATAGTAATTGTGAAGACTTTCCAGTCACTTTTTACAATCAGAAAATGTTAGGCTGCACTGGACAATAGGAAAAGAGTAGCACTTCCTTAGACCAGGTTCTAAGACAGGCTTGGTTCTAAGATAGCAATACATTTACATATGTGCAATAAGCTGTCAGCCGTGCCATCTATGTGCCCTGAGAAGCATTTCTTTTTGGTTCACATCCCATAATATGCATGGTTCGGGGAAACTCCACTTGGTGCATGACTGGCCTTTTTAAAAGGCACTGGGAATCCCAGGACGTCCCGGCAGCAATGAGTATTTCTGCCTTGGGTGAGACAGTAGATACAATAGGCAGGGCAACATAAAGGAAACATATAATGGTCATTAGGCAAATTTCAGGAAACCGTGTGAGAAGCCTTGCTTGGCCTCATTGAGAGAAACTCTCCGTGAGCATCACCCAAATTGACACTTCGCCAATTTCTCATAAAATTCAGCCTTTGGCAATAGGTAGAAGCATAGAGACTAGCAGTATAAGTAGACCATTCAGCCCTTTGAACCTGTTCCACCATTCAACATGATCATTATTATCCAGGTGTCCATTTATCACATCCTTTACAATAGATTCTGGCAAATTCCCTTCTACTAATGCAAGGCTAATAGAGCTGTAGTTCCTCCATTTTTCACTCCCCCACTCTGCTTAAATGATAAGGTGATATTTACTATTTTACAATGCAGGAATTATTCCAGAATCTAAAGTTTTTTTTTGGAAGATGATCACCAATGCGTTCACTATCTCCATAGCTCTGTTTTCCATTACCTCTTTGCTCTCCCATTTCCGTTTAAACTCACCCCATCTGCACTAGCCCTAGGACATCAGTTCCAGTCCAGCCCATGTCTAACCTGTCCCACCTTCCCCAGCACAGGTCCCAATGTCCCAGGAATCTGAAACCCTCCCTCTTGCGTCATCTGTTCATTTGTCTGCTTTTTCCACTCTGACTAACATATGGTACTGGTAGCAATTATGAAATCACTACTTTTGAGGTCCTACTTTTTAAACTTCCTCCCTAACTCCTTTATATTCTGCTTTTAAGACTATTTCTTCTATTTACATCGATGGTCCTGATGTGTAACATGACCACTGGCTGGCCATCCTACTCTAGAATCTCTTGTAGCTGCTTTGAAACATCTTTGATCCGAGTACCAGGAGGCAGCATTTCATCCTGGAGTCTCATTTGCAACCACAGAAATGTCTGAGTGAAAACTCTATTACTGTAGCCTTTCTGCGCTTTTTCCTCCTCTTCCCATGCAGCAGAGCCACCCACAGTGCATTGTATTTGGCTGTTCCCACTTTCCTCTGCGAGACCATTCCCCCAACAGTATACAAAGCAGTTTTTCTGTTTTGCAGGGGAATGGCCACGAGAGATTTCCTGCCTACTGCTTGTACTCTGCCTGATGGTCATCTATTCTATCCATGCCTGTGGAGTCTTAACCTGCAATGTGACCACCTCTCTCTAAGTGCTATCCACAATACTCTCAGTCCTGTGGATGCTCCACAGCATAGCCAACCATGGCTCCAGCTCCAAAACCTGGGCTTCCAGGACGCTTCCAGCACATGTTCTAGTCCCGGGCACTGGAATGTGCCCAGGTTCCTATTTGGAGCAGGAGGAATATGTCATGGTCTTGGGCTCTGTTCTATGACTTCTACACTTCAATACTTGACCTTCTAAATTCCAATAAAAACAAGTTCTGCCTGTGCAATATTACCTCGTAAGGCAAACTAGCCGTTCCAGGAATTAGTACTGTGCTCCACATAACGTTACCGTCATGTGCCCTATTAATGACTCCTATCAATGTTTGTAAGCTTCATTCAACAGATTCTGCATTTTGTCCTTTGGACCTCAGACCCTCCTCTAGTAATGAACAATCCAATTCTTTATCACCATTAAAACACCAGACCGTTTTTTTTTTTCCTTTCCTGCTGTCCTTCTAAAATCTCTAATATCCTTGACAAGTCAGTTCCTAGTCTTGGTCACCCTGCAGCCATGTTCAGGTCTGGAAAGCTGTGCAGGAAAATGCATGGTTAAGAAGAAAGACCAGGAAAGCAAAAAGAATTGAGAAAAGACAGCTCGTACCTGCACCGAGGCGTCTTCTGGCTCAGGAACAGCGATGAGGTGGCTTCCGACGGCCTGTAATGGCTGTATAGGTCTGGCACCTGGCAGGGAGGTCTCCTGCTGTTTGTAGTCTTGACCAGGAGGGGCAGTCTTGGCCTGGAGTGATGTTTTGTCCCAGCATGGAGATCCTCTTTTGTGGCTTCTGGGTATTCTAGCAGCCTGGTGTGAAGCTGTAGTCCTGATGCAGAAATCTCAGCCTGGCCCTGAGTGGTAGTTTCAACCCGGTTTTCCAGTGTACCCCAAATCCAGGAGTCATTCATTGAACTGTGATGAACTTTTACTTTTGTATTTATCTTCTGTCGTTAATTTAGGTGCTGTGGTATGGCAACTTATAAAAGTTTTCACTGGCTTCTTTTTTTGTAAAACTGCACATGATAATAAGTTGCTATTTAATTCTATTCTGGTGATTAGGTCATACCCACTTACCTGTATTGCTGCCTTTCAATCATCTACCTTGTTGTGAATGTTGCATACATTCACACTGAGTGCCCTGAATTTTCTTTGGTTTTTTTTTTTGACATTATTCCACATTCTAATCTTAGTTGTTGATTTGCCTTCATTTCACTTGCCTGTTAATTTCACTTGTCGCTCTTTAACTTCCTATTACTAGCTCTACCTCCTTCCAAGGTGAACCACCCCTCAGGTTCCCATCCTTGTGACAACTTTTTAAAAGGCCCCTTCAATACAAGTAGCAAATCTCTTGTGAAGATATCCAGTCCCATTCCTGTTGAGGTGTACAGGTTGCAGCTGCCCCAGAACATTCCCAGTGCCTAAGAAATCTGATGCCATTCTATACAAACTCTCCAGCATATATTTAATTGATCTATTTTCTTATTCATAAACTCGTTAGCACTTGGTGTTTGAAATAATCCTGAAATTACTGCTGTTGAGGTTGTTTATTTAATCGCCTGTTTTTACCTTAAAAATTTGTTCTCAGAAACTCATCCCAGAAACCTCATGCAATTGTTTCATGATCCCATGATTGCAATTGTCGATGGGGAGATCTGAAGCAGTGGCATTTAACATCTGGACCAATCAAGGCTGGGTGATAGACACCGTAATATTTACAAGCACCTCATTAAAGATCAACTAACCTTTGCTTAAGTGCCACCGAGATGAAATGCTCTTTAACCTCAAGCAAACATGGAGAATGCTGGAGAAACTCAGCAGGTCTGGCAGCATCGGTGGAGAGAGAAACAGAGTTAACTTTTCAAGTCCAGTATGACTTCTTCAGAATGAGGGTGGTATGGTGGCCCAGTGGTTAGCACAGCTGCCTCATAGCGCCAGAGACCCTGGGTTTGATTCCACTCCCTGAATGACTGTCTGTCTGTGTGGAGATGCATATTTTCCCTGTGACTGCATGGGTTTCCTCTGGGTGCTCCCGTTTCCTCCCATAGCCCAAAGATGTGCAGGTTAGGTGGATTAGCTCTTCGGAGGGTTGGTGTGGGGACTCAATGGGCCGAATGGTCTGCTTCCACACTGTAGGAATTCTATGAGAACTCACAAAGATCTCTTTTCCCCTCTGATGGTCCATGCCAAAGTTAAACATACATGTCCTCCAGTGTGAAGTTGATTTCAGTGTCTTGCTCACTCTGCACCAGATTTATATGCCACTCCTGATCCCTTCAATTATTCATACAAGAGATGCTGCCTGTCCTGAACATTACCAAAACAAAATTCTTAAATCAGCGAGACCTATTCAATCAAATTTTGCCATATGATGAAGGAGAAACTTTGGAATATGTTGATCACTCCCTATTACTTGGCTGCTACCGTTGACTGGGAGATCCAACACAATCAGCTGTATGAGAGATGATTGCATTGGTTTCAATTTTTCCAAAACTCCTTTGATTCTAGGACGATTCTATTAGATTAGCAGATCGTGAAGATGGAAAACAAGAATTTAGAGGGAAAATGTTAGCTATTATTGAAGAAGTTATAGGCACTTCAATAAGTTTATGGTAATGAGTCAGAGTCAACACGATTTTGTGAAAAGGAAATCATGGTTGACCATCCGAATGGAATTTTTTCAGAGGTAACATATGATGTAGATAAAAGGAACTGGTTGATGTACAGTATTTGGATCTGGGTTGGGTGAAGTTAGAAGAGTCTGGGTTATATCAGGGAGTGAGAGGATGTGTCCAAAGCAGTTAAAAGTTGGGGAAGAGGGTACAGAACAGTGCAGAGTGTTAGTTTCATAGTTATCTAGGAGTTAAAGCAGGTTTTAATTTCTCTTAACTCCTGGGTAACTATAAATCTGAGTCAGTCAGAACCCTCTGAAGCCTTGGACTTAGAAAAAATTCCAACAGTGAATTAGAAGACTCCTGACATCAGGCAATCATACATAAGAACTGACCTGTGCCGATATGCAATTTCTGTCTATACTGCTGCAATGATTATCTTCCCACCTGGAGATCTGGACCGATATTTCAAATTTTGTGTATGTCCTTCATGTCAATTGTTGCTAAATAAACTATTTTGTACACAAATGCATTTCAAATCTAGAAACTTTGAAATGTAAGGTAATCTTATTTTCTAAGTAAAAACCAAAAGGACTGTGGATGCTGTAAATAAGGAACAAAAACAAAGCTGCTGGAAAAGCTCAGCAGGTCTGGCAGCATCTGTGGAGGAGAAAACAGTTAACGTTTCGGGTCCGGTGACCCTTCCTCAGAACTGACGGTGGCTGGGAAAACGTCAGTTTATACGCAGAAAATAGAGACGTGGGTGGGGTAGGGAGTAAATGATAGGATAGAGCCCGAAGAGAGAGAAAGACAGTCGGAGAGACAAAGGATTTGCTAACGATCAGGCTGGGAGGGTGAATAGTTGTTAATGGGATTAATATTAACAACGATTCACCCTCCCAGCCTGATCGTTAGCAACTCCTTTGCCTATCCAACGGTCTTTCTCTCTCTTCGGGCTCTATCCTATCGTTTACTCCCTACTCCACCTACCTCCCTATTTTCTGCATAAAAACTAACGTTTTCCCAGCCACCGTCAGTTCTGAGGAAGGGTCACCGGACCCGAAACATTAACTGTTTTCTCCTCCACAGATGCTGCCAGACCTGCTGAGCTTTTCCAGCAACTTTGCTTTTGTTCCTTATTTTCTAAGTGCATGATGAGAATTGCAGTTCATGAGAATATTTAATTTTGAGAGAATGTACAGTTATTTATATGAAGAAAATGATTGCAAAAAGAATATTTGGTTGAAATACAAATGTTCAAATAAAAAGTAAACAAAAAACTTTAGTATATTAAAAAGCTTATATCACTACAAAATGGATTCTACAGGAAGTCTTTTGCTATTGGAATGGAATTTTTTTGATTAGATTCTGATCTCAAAATTTCTGTATCTTTAGCCTTGGAGCACAGTGTCATGTCAGGCACAGTGGCACTCAAAGTTGTCAATTCAATCTCATGCAATTAATCATCACCCAACCCAACTCCAAGTAGCAGTAAAGGTCGACTTCCCATTACTGCCTCGGAGTGACACTGCTCAGTTGGAATCAGTAATGCAACATTGATACAGTGCAGTCTGACAGTATCACTGTAAATACAGAATCTCATTTTCAGTGCCCTTTCTGACATTCTGATAATTTACAGTTATCGCTCAGGCACATTTTATGATTGACAAGTTGTGATGTATGCTTTATACCCTCACAAAGAAGCAAATGAGAAACAGACAGAACTCAAGATGGAGCTTTCCTGTCCTTTTCTAAACAAAAATCACTCGAGGGATATAGGCATCACTGGCTGTGCCAACATTTAATGCCAATCCCTAGATGCCCTTGGTGAGCTGCCTTCTTAAACTGTTGCAGTCCGTATTATGCATTGTAGGTAGACCCACAATGCCATTAGGGAGGGAGTTCCAGGATTTTGACCCAGCAACAGTGTAGAAATGGTGATATATTTGCAAATTAGGATGGTGAGTGGCCTGGAGGGGAACATACAAGTGGTTGTGTTTCCGTGAACCTGCTGCCCTTGTCCTTCCAGGTGTTTGGACGGTGCTGTCGAAGGAGCCTTGGTGAATTTCTGCAGAGCATCTTGTAGCTGGTATACACTGCTACAACTGAGTGTCAGTGGTGGAGGGAATGGATTTTTGTGGATTTGCAAGTAGGCTGCTTTACCCTGGATGGTTTCAAGCTTCAAGTGTTGTTGGAGCTGCACCCATGCAGGCCAATGAGGAGTGTTCCATCACACTCCTGACCTGTGCCTTGTGGATGCTGGGGTAACAGGAGGTGAGTTATTTGCTGCAGGCTCTGACCTGCTTTTATATTAAATGGCTAGGTGAGTTTTATTTCTGGTCAAAGACAACCCCTTGTTCGTGGGGGATTCAGTGATGGTTACTTAACTCACCTCATCATAGCATTTTACTGAAACATGAGGAGAGGATGGCATAGTCTTAATATCACTAGACTATTAAGTCTAGCCCAAGCTAATGCTCTGGGGACCTGACTTCAAATCTTACCATAGCAGCTGGTGGAATTTAAATTCAGTTAATAAAATCTGGATTGAAAGCTAGCCTCAGTAATGAAGATCATGAAATTATCGTCAATTGTCATAAATACTTTATCTGCTTTATTAATGTGCTTTTAGGGATGCCATCCTAATCTGATCTGTCTGCACATGGCCACAGACACCCAACAATGTGGTTGATTCTCACATGCCCTTTGCAATGGCCCAGCAAGTCACTCAGTTCAATGGGAATGAGGGATGGACAATGAATACCACCTTTGTCTGAGATGCCTGCATCCCAGGGGAAAAGAAAAAAGCAAAAATAACCCCAAAAATGGATACGCCAATACATGCGAGAGCATCAAAAAGGGTATCACTTGCTAAAACACAGGGCAGTCTGAGAAGGAACAGTTAGGAGGAAATGATGAGAAAACAGCTGTCTCAATTGCCCATAGCCAAGATGCCCAAGGACCATAATCCCAGGAGGCCAGTTTATATAAGATCCCCGAAATTGCGAATATTGATCTTGTGGAGACAGTTTCCTCTCATTGTGACATTGCAAGTTTGAAAGAATGCGCAAGGTCCAGCTACAACCCAATGTAGGAAATGTAATGAGGAGCAACCTGATAATTAGGATGGCTCAGGAATCGAGGAAACCTCAAGACATCAGGAAGAGGCTTTAAGGGCGATTGCCACTTCTATAGAGGCAGCACAGTCTGCTTCCATAAATGGTCTGCAACACCCTAGCTCTGAGCTTTCTGGAAATATACAGATCTATTCACTCAGTAGAACCTATACACAGCACTAATGAGCCGCAAAAGTTGGCTACAGACGTTCCTGTGTCTCATAGTTGTGCAGATTGCCCAGATACAGCATTTTTAAAAACTACAGATTGGTCCTTCTAATTTCCTGGATCCATTAATTTCGTGATGCAGATATCTGCAAGCTGAACATATTTCTGCATTCTCCTTTCTCCATTTCTTCATCCTCCACGCCGACATTGTAACATTGTAACATCCATCACATTGTAACAGAAGAACACTGTCTCTCCACAGGGAGATTTTATTTTATTCTGAAAACTTGTCATTAAATTTTCTGTAGCTTGCAGTGTACCTTTTTAAATGCTTGGAAATTATGGCCTAGACTTTAACCTAGGGATGAGTTGCTTTTCAGGATCACAGTTGTGAGATTTGGGAAATACAGAAGAACAGGTTTCCTGAACTTTTTAGCTCAGTGCATTGTGGGAGGACATGTGAAGAAGGATCACAGAGGCTTCAACTGTTGGGGTTGTTGCATTTGGGATTGCTGTATCTAATAGTGGGTAGGAGAAGACCTGATTACCAAGGTGGGTGGTTCTGTGGTCATGGTGGGAGGATGGTTGAGCAGTGATCAGATAACTGGGTGGTTAGGGTGTGCAGAGATTTCTAATGCTGGTTAGCTCTCTGTAGGATCACTTTCAGTTTGTCATAACGGTCAGGTTGAAGGGAACACATTGTGATAGTGGCTAGGTGTTGGGGGAGGTTCCTGTACTGTCAGGCAGGTAAGACATGCCGTGATGGTTGTGAGGTGGTTTGGGGTGGGAGTCTGAATGGCTGTCTGGTATTTAGGTTTTAAGGTTCAGGAGTCATAAATTGTCTAAAATAGGTGAACAAGAACTCCTTAGTGTTATTAAGGTGGTTTATTAACAATAGCCAACATTCAAATATCGTGCAAAAACATGCAAAATTACGCAATAGAGAGGAAAGACATATGACCTGTGGCAGTTGACGGTGGTTGACTGAACCTGGAGGATGAAAGGACAGAGTGCAGAGTGCGTTGATCACTGTAGAGGTGGCAACCGTAGCAAAAGTGTTAGGCAGTTCTTCCCTGATGTTCATTCATCTAAAGGCAGCTGCCTGACAAACACTGTCCCCTTCCTCTGAATTAATATACCTTATATTTAAGGTTTTTGTTTTAAACACCATGACAGTCATTTGTTCAACCGGCTCTAGCCAGTGAGTGCAGCACAGGTACCCAAGCTATCACCAACTCTCAATGATAATTTTAGCTTGTGATGCAGCCACTGCTACAGATCACACAAGGCCCCAGAAGATTCCTTGCAGTCAGCTCGGAAATGTGCACACCTTTATTTTGCCTCCATCTCTGTGTGCTAAGATTGATTTTTCTGAAGACCGAAGAGAGAGAGAGAGAGAGAGAGAACAAGAGCATTCTGACTCCTGGTAAGGGCTTACAATATCTGTTCTGAAATTTTAAAAACAATTTTCTTTACAGGAAGGGAGTTCCAATGGCTGCCATTCGGTTGGAGGTGTCTTGTGCCAGATATTTGCAGGGGTGTGAACAAAGAACAAAGAACATGGAAAATTACAGCACAGAAACAGGCCCTTCGGCCCTCCAAGCCTGCACCGACATGCTGCCTGTCACAACTAAAACCCCCTACCTTTCCGGGGACTGTATCCCTCCATTCCCATCCTATTCATATATTTGTCAAGACTCCCTTTAAAAGTTGGGTTCCAATGGTGATCAAGGTTGTCAGGGACATGGTTGTGATCAAGTTTTTAACTGCTAGATTTTGTTTTTGTGGTACAAGTGTCCATGATTAGAATGAATTTATTTTAAAAATCACCAATAAAATTAAGATAAGCAGGCTCATTTATATTTTGCCCAGCCAAGTTGCTGTGAACTGACTGGTTGCCTGCCCTTCAATAATGTGCTCATTAAAATCGGAAGTGAGGAGGTTTGGGTTCTTGCTTCAGGTATTGGAAAGCTAACTTCTAATAGTTGTTTTTTTTTAAAAAAAATCATTCACGGGATGAGGGCACCACTGGCTAGGCAGCATTTATTGCCCATCCCTAATTACCCAGAGGGCAGTTCAGAGTCAACAACATTGCTGTGTGTCTGGAGTCCCATGTAGGCCAGAGCAGATAAGGATGGCTATTTCTTTCCCTGAAGGACATTAGTGAACCAGATAGGTTTTTACAACAATTGACAACATATTCATCATCATCGTTAGACTCTTAATTCCAGATTTATTTTTTCCTCTTTATTGAATTCAAATTGCACCACCTGCTGTGGCAAGATTTCAACCCAGATCCCCTGAATATTATCCGGGTCTCTGGATTAACAGTCCAGCAATAATACAACCCAGCTATTGCCTCCTCTTGAAGGCGAAGGATGTTCATGCAATGTTGTAATTCATATTTTTAAAATTTAGTTCTCTAGTGGACAGAACCAAATAGAGCTTTAAAGTTTGATTTGTATTTTGTTATGTTGAGAGTTAAGAAAAGAAAGACATAGACTTGGTTCCATTTTGATTTGAGTAAGTGCTAATTGCTTGTCTGGAGCTGTGTTTAACTGCATTTAACCATGGCTTCTAAGGGAAAAAAAGACTCTCTGAATACTTCAGTACTTTAGAAAATGATTAGAAGAGAGAAAAATAACTGGACTGTTATCCAGAAATGTCCAGTGGCAGTGCCAGCAAGGTAGACAGCGTTTGGGCTCCTGGGCCCATCTGGCCCAGACCGACTGCTTCCTCCTTTCTCTCCATACCCTTCTGTTTTTCTTCTTTCTTTCCCTTTTTCTTCTTCTTCATTTTCCTTCATGTCGGAGGCAGCAGAGAAGGTAACATCATGGAGGAGGGTGTCTGGAGGGGGACTTTTGGCGAGATGGCAGGCCTGGCCTCGTAGTAGAGCAAGGGACTCCTGGTTGCGGTAGGCCTCGAGCAGGGAAGGCAGGTGTCGGTGAGACAGTGGCAGCAGCAGAGCCAGGGACTCCCGATTGCAGTGTAGGCCCCGAGTAGGGACTCCTGATTATCAGCATGGCGCTGGTGGTTGTGGTAGGTCCAGAGCTGGTGAGGAGGTGGTGGCGGCAGCAGCAGGACTTCTGATTGCGGGGTGGGAGTGGGTCCAGCACAGGACCCAGCATCGGCCTGCTGCGAGGTTGGCCTAGTGATGAAGAGATGGTGCCTGAAGAGTTGCGAATCCGACATTTGTGGTCCAGAGCAGGAGGTGGAGGGTTGGCAGCACAGATGTCGTTGGTGAGCTAGGTCAGGACTCATGGTAGAGGCAGCAGAACAAAGATGGACACTCTTTCAGCTATGTCTTTTTATTCTTTTTATTATTAAAATCTTCAAAATGAAGTCGGATTGTGGCGACAATTGAAGCTTTTCACTGTATTTCATTGTGTTCTTCATTTGTAGAGTACAAGTGACAATAATTCATCATCATTCATTCATTCATTCATCTCTAAAACCATCAGGGCAGAAGAAAGACGTCCTGAGTGACTTTGACATTAGTAAGAGAAAGCCTTCTCTTGTTGGAGCCTATATTTGAGGAGTTTAAAGGATCTGTGTTAAGAACTATTGACTTGTGTGAGCAGTTTATTTTAAGGGTCTCAGGAAGAGCCATTAACTGAAGAAACTGCATGGTGTGAAAAGTTTGCTAAAAATAAATCAATGACAGCTGAGCCCACTGAGGAAGGAACTTTTACGTGGAAACAGGTTGATCCTATGTTTGGGTACAGCAATGCTATTGTCAAGGTGATAAAAGTCGAATCTTTATTTCTGATGCTTGCGATAAGACTGTTTCAGTTATTTTTGTACAGTGTAATACACTTAGTTTTTAATTTTTTTTTCACATGTAATAAATTTTTATATCCTTTTGTTCAAGACACATTGGCAGTCTGACCAGCATAGCAAGCAAATTGCAAAAACATAACTTATAGGTTATCAAACTGGGTTCACTCTGGATTTCTGGAATCTGACTTGTCCAGTGTTGCTATTAGCCTGGATCATCATGTGGTGCTCAGGTAGATGTGCTACATCGCAATAGTGGTTACATAGTTGAGGGATTGGGATTCTTATATTGCCAGGTGATTGCATGGGTGGTCTTCATCGTACTCAGGAGGTCAGATTAGGGGGATGTCTCTCTATGGTTGTTAGGTGTATAGGTTTTAAGGTTTGGGAGGCACAAATTTTCCAAAATAGGAATGAGTGAAACATTGGCCAGATCTTCCTAGAAAGATAACAACTCATGACTCAGGCCATTAGTGTACAAAGCAGCTGGCAAACTGTGGGAACTAAGAGATTGTCAATTATTTATGAATCTCCAGAACTTGCTGGTCAATTTTACACAGCTTTTGATGAGGTTTGGAAACTGATAGTGAAGGTAAGAGCCCATGGAGTCCAAGGAAATTTGGCTAATTGGATCCAGAATTGGCTGAAACACAGGAAGCAGAGAGTGAACTAAACTATTCGCATTTCCTGGACATGGTCCATATCCATCTATTCCCTGCCTGTTCATGTGCCTGTCTAAATACTTCAATTTTCGATTGCATCTGCTTCTCCCACCTCCCTGGTGGTGCTTACCGCCCTCTGAATAAAAAGAGAACATGCCTTGCACATCTCCTTTAAATTTTACCCCTCTTCCTTTAAACCTTTTGCTCTCGTGTCCCTAGGTACCTTGTACACTGTAAGTGGTGACATATAAAACTTTTCACTATACTTATTGAGTATATGTCACAACAGAACTAATTATAATTCCAATTCTAGTATTTGACATTTCCACCCTGAGAAAATGACTCCTTTTTAGTCCTATCCATGCCTCTTTATAATTTTATATACTTCTATCAGGTGCCCCCCTCCCCCCCCCCCAATCAGCCTCCTATGCTTTAGCAGAAACAATCCAAGTTTGTCTCGGCTTCCCTTCCAGCTAATATGCTTCAATCCAGGTAACATCCTGGTAAACAAAATGTGGAGGTGGAGGAACACAGCAGGCCAGGCAGCATGAGAGGAACAGGAAAGCTTTCTGAAGAAGGGGCCTGACCACAAACGTCAGCTTTCCTGTTCCTCTCATGCTGCCTGGTCTGCTGTGTTCCTCCAGCTCCACACTTTTGTCTCTGACTCCAGCATCTGCAGTTCTTGCTGTCTCAACATCGTGGTAAATTTCTTTTGCATCTTTTCCAAAGGCCTTCGTATAGCAGAACTCCACACAAATGTGGCATAACTAAAGACTTAAACAGCTGCAATCTGACTTGGCAACTTTTATACTTAATGGCTTGACTGATGAAGGCACCATGCCATACACTACCTTTACCATCTTATCAACGTATTTTGCCACTTTCAGGGAACTATGGATTTGGACCTCAAGATCTCACTGTGTCGATGCTCCGAGGGGGCTGTCATTTACTGTATACTCTCCTCTTGCATTTGACATCCCAAAATGCATCATCTCACACGTGTACGGATTAAATTTCATGTGCCATTGCCCAACCCAATATTCCAACTAATCTATATCCTGCTGTATGACACCTTTCCTCACCATCCACAACTCCAGCAATTTTTGTGCATCTGCAAACCTACTAAGCAGACCACTGACATTTTCATCCAAATCATATTTAAATAGATCCTTGCACTGGTCTCAAATCTCCAGTCAGAAAAACACTCCTCCACAACTACTCTCTGTCTTCTGTGACCAAGCCAATTTTGTATCCAACATCTCAACTCTCCATGGATCCCATGTGACTTAATCTTCTGGACCAGTCTATCATGAGGGATCTTGTCAAATGGTTTTAATAAAGTCCATGTAGACAACATCTTTATCAGTCATCATCACAACTTCCACAAAAAAGCTGAATTAAATTTGAGAGATGACCTCCCCCACACAAAACCATGCTGACTGTCCTTGATAAGTCCATTCTTTTACAAATGTGAGTTAGTCTTGTCCATGAGAATCTTCTCCAATAATTTCTAACTACTAATATGAGGCTTACCAGCCTATAATCTCCTAGATTATCCTTTGTTGCCCTTCTTAAACAAAGGAATAATATTGGTTATTCTCCAGTCTTCTGGCACCTCACCTGTGTCTAAAGATGATACAAAAATCTCTGCTAAGGTCCCAGCAATTTCCTTTTCTTTCTTTGGATATACCCATTAAGTCCTGGGGAACTACCTACCTTTTCATGTTTTTCAAGAGACCTAACACCACCAACTTATTAATAATCAACATGCTCTTAAGTATCAACATACCCTACTTTAATCTTACTATCATCCATGACCTCCTCCTTGGTGAATACTGATGACAATACTCATTAAGGACCTCGCCTATTTTCTCTGGCTCCATGCATAAATTCCATCTTTTGGCCTGAGTGGATATACCCTTTCCCGAGCTCCCTTCTTGTTCCTAATATGCATATAAAATGCCTTGGGTTTCTCCTTAATCCTACTTGTCAAAGACATTTAGTGACCCTTTTTTAGTCCTGCTAATTCCATGTTCATGTTCATTCCTGCTTCCTTTATATTCCTCAACAGACTTGTCCAACTTCAGTTTCCTAAACTTTACATATACTTCATTTTCCTTTTTTGTCTAAACTTTCATTATCTCTTGTCATCCAGAATTCCCAAATCTTGCCATCCTTATCTTTCATCCACATATGAAACATGCTGTCCTGAACTCTGGTCAACTGACCTTTAAAAGACTGTCACGTGTTAGATGTGGATTTACCCTCAAAACAGATACCCCAATCCAATTTCTTCAGTTCCTGTCTAATACAGTTGTAGTTAGCCTTCTCCCAATTTACCATTTTCACCTGAGGATCAGTCTCATCCTCATCCATAACTATCTTAAAACTTGTGAAATTATCGTACCTATGCCCTCACTGAAACTTTGATCACCTGGCCAGGCTCGTTTCCCAGTACAGGGTCTACTATATTTGGACTATCTGCATGTTATTTCAAGAAATCATTCTGGATGCACCTAACAATGATCTCTTGTCAATTCCTCCCTTTCATTTTTATATATTAGAGTAAGTTGAGGCACAGCACTGATCCCTGTGGCATACTGCTTGCCAGCAAGAAAATAATCCATTTATGTCTACTGTTTTTTGTTTTTGTGAGCTAGTAAATCTTCTACCCATGCCAATATGGAGACCAAAAGCTTTTATTTTCTGTAATAACCTTTGTGGCACCTTATGAAAAGCGTTCCGGTAATCTAAGTACAATATCTCAATCAGTTGCCATTTATCCACAGCATGTTACTTTCTCAAATAACTCCAATAAATTGGTTAAATATGACTTCCCTTTTACAAAACCATGTTGATTCTAAGTGTTATGTCATAATGTCTTTAATAATAACTTCTAACATCTTCCCTATGACTGACGTTTAGCTAGCTTGCCTGCGGTTTCCTGCTTTCTGCCTCCCTTTTATTCCTTGCATTCACTGATTCTCTGTCAAATTGAGCCTTCCCCAAATCTAAACAATTTTGTAAAATTAAAAAGAATACATTGACTATCTCACTAGTTGCTTCCTTTGAGATCTTCAAATGAAATCATTTGGAACCCAGGGATTTGTCAGCCTGCAGCTACCTCAGTTCTACTTCCTTTCTTATTGTAATTTTTTTGAGTTCCTCATTTCCTTCCATTTCCTAATTTACAACTACTCCTGAGAAGTTATTTGCATTCACTGTAGTTCAGATCAATGCAAAGTGCCTGTTCAATTCATCTACAAGATTCTTATTTTTCATTGTTAATTCCCCAGACACGCTTACTTTCTGTAAGACTGATGTCCACTTTGTTCATGCTTTTTCTTCAAATACTTTTGGAATTTCTTCAAATCTGTTTTCATATTTCTAGTCACCTTTCACTTGAACTCTAATTTTTCCCTCAATAATTTTTAGTCATTCTTTGCTGTTTTTAATTAATCTGTCTAATCTTCTGACCTTTTAGGGGCGGCACAGTGGCTCAGTGGTTAGCACTGCTGCCTCACAGCGCCAGGGACCTGGGTCCAATTCCAGCCTCCGGTGTCTGTCTGTGTGCAGTTTGCACATTCTCCCTGTGTCTGCGTGGGTTTGCTCCGGTTTCCTCCTGCAGTCCAAAGATGTGCAGGTTAGGTGGATTGGCCATGCTAAATTGCCCATAGTGTTCAGGGAGGTGTAGGTTAGGTGGGTTTGGGTGGGATGCTCTGAGGTTCAATGTGGACTTGTTGGGCCGAAGGGCCTGTTTCCACACTATGGGGGATTCTATAAGCATATAGTGGTCTGATCAGTAAGTTTGCAGATGACACGAAGATTGGGGGAGTAGCAGAAAGCATAGGGGATTGTCAAAGAATACAGGAGAATATAGATAGACTGGAGAGTTGGGCGGAGAAGTGGCAGATGGAGTTCAATCTGGGCAAGTGTGAGGTGATGCATTTTGGGAGGTCTAATTCTAGAGCAAACTATACTGTAAACGGAAGAGCCTTGGGAAAAGTTGATGAGCAGAGAGATCTGGGAGTTCAGGTCCATTGTACCCTGAAGGTGGCTGCACAGGTGGATAGAGTGGTCAAGAAGGCATATGGTATGCTTGCCTTCATCGGACGGGGTATTGAGAATAAGAGCTGGCAGGTCATGTTAAAATTGTACAAGACTTTGGTTCGGCCGCATTTAGAATACCGTGTACAGTTCTGGTCGCCACATTACCAAAAGGATGTGGAAGCTTTGGAGAGGGTACAGAGAAGGTTTACGAGGATGTTGCCTGGTATGGAAGGTGCTAGCTATGAAGAGATGTTGAGTAGGTTAGGATTGTTTTCATTAGAAAACAGGAGATTGAGGGGGGACCTGATTGAGGTCTTCAAAATCATGAAGGGTATAGACAGGGTTGATAGAGATAAGCTTTTTCCCAGGGTGAGGGATTCAATAACGAGGGGTCACACGTTCAAGGTGAGAGGAGAAAAGTTTAAGGGGGATACACGGGGAAAGTACTTTACTACCTCTGCTGGCAACGCGTTCCAGGCACCTACCACCCTCTGTGTAGAGGCAGGCACAGTAGATTCATTTAAGGTGCGTCAGGACAGATGCATGAGTAGGTGGGGAGCAGAGGGATACAGATCCTTAGGAATTGGGCGATAGGTTTAGACAGTGGATTTGGATCGGCACAGGCTTGGAGGGCCGAAGGGCCTGTTCCTGGGCTGTAAGTTTTCTTTGTTCTTGTTCATATCAACCTGCCATGCATCTTTATGCAATTATGTTTTGTCTCATTTGTTTGAGACTATCTCTAGGTCTTTTAGGGTACCACAGATCTTCCTGCTAGCGTTCTTCTTGTTTGCTGGAATTCTGTGAACTCTGCTACTGCATTTCTATTTGACCTGTCTCTTAACCTTGTTTGCCATTTCAATGTGAGCTGCATTTAGGCAATTAAGAAATTTAGATATAAAGTATTATGAAATTAAAGCTTACATTTGTATGAAGATTTGTAGACTTCTGTTTGGCATTTTTCAAATCACCAGACTAGTGATTTTGGCTTTAGCTTTTCTAATTTACAAAATGAGCTCATGGAGCTCTCGTCTCAAGATGAAGAAAACCAGCAGCCATGCAGTATATCACTCTGGATTCATACAAGTGAGAAGGAAGCCTGTTCTGGGCAAGTGAAATGCTGTGTTTCTGCTTGAACAACATGTACGTTATTCATCATTCATTGATCCAAGTAAACATGCAATGCCTTTGTGTAAGAAACATAAAATCTTCGCCAACCTTTCCTACATGAACATCCTGTCCACAATGAATTCTCCGACAGAAAATTTTTCCATAGATTTTCCTGTAAAAGCCTGATTCAACTTGTGACGCAGCAGCTTGATGCTGATTAATGAGGTCAGTCGACATTAGATCATAACTTGATCACTGATCTTCCTTCCATCATAAGGTCAAAAATGGGGATGTCCACCAATGAGTGCACAATATTCAGCACCATTTGCAACTTCTCAGATATTGAAGCAGTCCATGTCCAAATGCAACAAGATCTAGACAATCCAGGCTTGGATATTCGCATGACATAAATGCCAGGTAACGACCATCTCCAGTAAGGAAACAATCTAATCATCGCCCCTTAACATTCAACAGAATTGTCATCACTAAATCCCCCGCTATCAACGTCCTTGAGGTTACCATTGACCAGAAACTCAACTGAATTCACCACATAAACACACTGGCTATAAGAGCAGGACAGAGGCTAGGAATACTGCAGCAAGTAACTCACCCCTGGACCCCACAAAGCCTGTCCATCATCTAAAAAGCACAAGTCAGGAGTCTGACAGAATACTTCCCACTTGCCTGGATGGGTGCAGCTCCAATAACTCTCAAGACACTTGATGCCATCCAGGGCAAAGCAGCCCACTTGGTTGCCACCGCATCCACTCCCTCCACCACCAATGCTCGGTAGCAGCAGTGTGTACTATCTACAAGATGCACTGCAGATATTCACCAAAGATCCTTAGACAGCACCTTCCAAACCCACGACCACTTCCGTCCAGAAGGACAAAGGGCAGCAGATACATGGGAACACTATCACCTGCAAGTTCTCCTCCAGGCAAGTCACCATAATGACTTGGAAATATAATCAACATTCCTTCACTGTCGCTGGGTCAGAATCCTGGAATTCTCTCCCTAATGGCATTGTGGGTATACTTACAACATGTGACTCTGGTTCAAGATGCACTGCACCACCACCTTCTCAAGGGCGACGAGGGATGGGTAATAAAATGCTGGCCATCCAGCAATGGCCATGTGACATGAGTGAATTAAAAATTAACTGACTGTGAAACAGACTTGATAATTCGAAAGCAGAGAGAAACTTCCAGTGACTGCTCAGTAGCCAAAATTGTCTTGAGCTGACCCTGAAGTCAGATGATTCCTGTCTGCCATATCATTTCCTCCTTGGCTCTGGTACAGTGCTTTCAAAGTCAGAGCTTGGACCTCCCTCCAGTTTTTCCTAAGCTATCTTCCAGTAGAGGATCACGCTAATCTAGTTCAGTGGAGCAAACTTCAAAGGAAGCAGCGCAGAGTCCATGCAGAAACCACGCTCCATTTCTATGCTTCTACCAGAAGGTAACGAGTTTAAATGTCCCACATCCTCTTTAAAAAGCAATGGAGAGTAGGTGAATTCTTATGATAACTGTCCAAGTGGGAAGAGTGGTTAAGGCTGTTGGTAAAGGGCTTGAAACGAGAGAACAGGGTGCTGGGTGATTGGTGAGTAGAGTGGTGTGGATATGGTGTCAGATGGGAAAAGTGGGTGGGATTACAGTAAACCAATGGTTAATTGGATCCAATGAAATAAGAGTCATTTTAGATGGGGTCAGGGGAAGATAGGGGGATATTTGTTTGCTGAGGGCTTGTGAGGTCAGCTCAGGGGGAGGGTAGTTACCTACTCAGTTGAGGGGTAGTTGGGGGTCAGCTGCATAATTACTCAAGTGACACTAGGGTTTTTCTGTCATACATTTTCTGAATAGGTGTCCAGTTAAGTAAGTTGAAAGTGTCTGAAATCGCTGAGTCTAGGCTGGAGTACAAGATGTTTTTGGAGGGTGCTGCAGGGGCACAGAATTTGCCTGCCACTGGTTCACATTTGCCAGGCAATTTCCATGCAACCCATGCACTGGGACTTCTGAGGAATCCCATTGCATATTTTTCAGCGTATATCCAGTCTCTGACCATCCAGACCCTGAAAAATATGAGCCACAATGACCTACAGTCTTTGCACTGAATATAATTGTTCTTTAACTTGCTGCATTAAATTGAAAGACACACCAGGAACTGAACTGCATGTTCCTCCATTTGCCTGACTTCAGCAGAAGCTTTCTGTGGCATTCATAGAGAAAAAGAATAAATGCTGTGCTGATATGCTAAGAAAAATGGACTAAATGTTTCTTCCCACCTGGCACCGAGCAGACACATGATGAGAGGATGGAATAGAAGAATACAGGGCTGCAGTTTCATACTTGCTCATTGTTTTTTTGCCAACTATCATTTAACCTGGATCAGAAAAACGAATAGTCACAATGCAGCACTTGAATAAAGTGATATGGAGTTGCTATTAAAGTGCCCAAATACAGATACTTTCTAATCAACTGTCAGAGATATTGTTACATGCCTCTATTAGGTTTCTAATTTAGTAGAAATGGGTGGGTTTCTGAAGGATATGGGTACAATACAAATTAAATTAACTAATGAACTTTGAGAAAATCCTGCTTTGGAGTTAGGAACCACTTGATAGATACCTTTCTTTAAAATAGATTTTTCTAACGTAATTTTCATTATGAAATTCTGTTGGAATAGTGGTGTATGTTATTAATACAGTGATTAATCATAAGATTTTGACCTTTAAATGATGAGACCTTTAACCAGTGCTGTATAAG
The DNA here is from genome assembly GCA_024137785.1 of Ginglymostoma cirratum. Classification (NCBI taxonomy): domain Eukaryota; kingdom Metazoa; phylum Chordata; class Chondrichthyes; order Orectolobiformes; family Ginglymostomatidae; genus Ginglymostoma; species Ginglymostoma cirratum. Next base: position 64,156,074 of record JAHRHZ010000014.1, read on the forward strand.
GATTGAGGTGAACTAGAGTACTGTATCGAACTGATAAAGTCCCCTTCTATGATAACAGTATGGTGAATTAGATATTAATGAATCCAGGTGGCCCTGTGGTTTGATTGGGACATTGATTAATATCCTGATATCTGTTGAACCTTTTGGAGCATTCTTTCATATCCACTAAATACAGGGACAATAAACCATACAATCACACTGACAAGTCTTTGTTTCTTGGGCATTTCAATCAGCCATTTGAAACCACCTTTGAAAAATTGTCCCCCTTACAAACTCTCAAATCTGTCTACAAAACATATCTGTTGAAGCACCCAATAAAAAAATTTAGTCTACATAACACCCCTAATCTCAGACTAATAAACAACCAGATATTGAGAAACCTCTTCGATGAATGATAAACATTACAAACTCGTAAACTGGTCAAACAAACAAAGCTGGTAGCCTCTATGGAAACTGTGTGAATAACCTTTTACAGGAAAGACTGTATTAGAATGCCTTGAAAATAAGCCAAGCATTCATAAAAAGCCATCAGGTAACTGGTGTCAACAAAGCGGGGTTAATAGGTGTCTAAATTTGCAGTTAAAAGTCTCTGAGCATTTATTAAGTTTTATTTTTCCTTGGAGTGATTTTCAACGCCTGATTATTTGCTTTAAAATCGGCTACCGCTAACAACAATGATTACATTCTGAAATTACTCAAGTAAGATATCTGCTGGTTGTGAACAGGGCTATATGAATCAGAATTTATTTTTACTTATTCATATTGTGTCTGAATGTATTATTCAACAATTCACAAGGACATGCAGCTAAATGTATTGAGAACCAATTCTGGTAAAGTCTGCTTGAATTCTGAAATCCTAGTAAAATTAAATTATATCTTTTAAATTCAGTAACATCAATAAACCTGGAAAGTTAAGAAATTTCAACATAAAGACATGTCAACGCATTGTCAGAGACACAAAATGACACAGTTCTCTGTACGGCAAATATTAGCAAAATGTGTATGTTAGAGATAGTGCTGTCAGATGTTGTTGAAGCAATCCCAGAGATTGTTCTTTATTTGTTTATGGGATGTAGGCATCGCTGGCTAGGCCATAATTTATTTCCCATCCTTAATTGCCCTGTAGGCAGTTAAGATCCTTCTTCCAAGCTCTTCCTCATTCCAGAGTTCCCCAGATCCCAGAGTTCTTCCATTTTTAGACCTGCCCCTAATTTCTATTCAATTGCAGAAGACTCACAAAAAAAAGACTTTTTGCTGACACCCATAATTCCCCAGCATCCACACTTTCCAGCTGCCCATTAACTGCACTCCCAGCACTCGTGCCTCTCCCTTGTGGTGGGTGGGTTGGTGAAATCGCAAACTTAAGTTCTACGTGCGCTGTGGCATGTTTTTGTAATGTCACTGATTTCCTGGGCTGTTGGAAAGGTATCTGCAGTTCGGGCAAACTCTCAATCTTTTGGCAAGATTGGAAACCAAGCTACAGACAGGTTTACAACATTGCTTCTCTGATCGCAGAATACAGCATTACCCTTTGTTTAGTTTCCAATATCTCTCAGTGGCTTTCTCTGCCAAAAATCTATCCAGTTCTTTCTGAGCTGGAGCTACACATCTCCAGATAAACTGTTCCATACAATCTTATTCTCTGTATAATGTTTTATTGAAATGTTCACATTTTTCATTTTGATCTGGTTTGACTGAAAAGATTAATCGCCAAAATATGTTTGCAGAAGTGAAATGACTGGCAGTATGTAAATGCAGTGTTTCCCCTTCAGTCTTCTGAGGCGTAAGATTTGTCTCAGCAACCTTCAGTACAACTCATCACTGTATGAACTCTCTGTGCCACCAGGCTGCCTGAGGTGATTATTTTAGTATATCTCTTTAATATTGAAAAAAATCTTCTAATATGATTTTCCCAGAGGTATGTAATAAATCATGCAGTGCTGAAAGGTGGTTCTAACCATGCAGAATGTTCTATAAATGGACATAGATTAATTGACTTTTTAACACGCTTGGCTCATTCTGCTGTCCTGTCAAACATTGAGGGAACAATGGGCAGTCAGGCCTGTAAGCTGTTAAATTTCCTTCCACTTTTCCCAGCTGGGGATAGTGACCCTTTGCCAATTCAGACACCGAGACACAGCTTAGCCTTACATGTCATTTCTTCCCCCTCTGCCTATTGTCAGTCATTTCTGGGAAATGACTGACTGATTAGAGCAGTCGGCCCAGAACAGCCACAGTATTAGGCCCAACCACTGCAGATGGAGCTAGAGGGGCCCTTGTAGAATCCTTCTGCCTAAAACCTAGCTAACACTGGCAGCTACCATCAATGTGGAAAATTGCCCCAGTATGTCCTGGAAACAAAAGGTCAGACGTATCCTAACTGGCATCATCTATCCAGTTTCGATTGTCAATGAAGTGATTGAAATTGTAATTAACAGAATTATCCTGGAAAGGAATAATCTTCTCCCTGACACTTAGTTTGGGTTCTGTCTGGGTCACTTGTCTCCTGACCGCATTGTAGCCTTGGTGCAAAACTGGACAAAAGAGCTAAACAACAGTGGCGAGGTGAAAGTGACTGCCCTTTACATTAAAGCACATTTCACTGAGTACAGCAACAAGATACCCAAGCTAAACTGAAGGCAGTAGGAATCGAGGGAAAGTTGTCTGCTGATTAGAGTTATATCTGGCACAAAGGAAGATGGTTGTACTTCATGGAGGCCAGTCATCTCACTCCAGGACATCTCTGCGGGAGTTCCTTGGAGTAGTGTCTGAGGTCTAACCATATTCAACTGCTTCGTCACTTCCAACATAAGATCAGAAGTGTGCAATCATAAACAAACATCCCCAATTCTCAGTTCCTGTCATGATATCCCAGATACTGATAGCAGTCGAGCTGTATGCAACAAGTCCTTGCAAATAATATTTGCACCATGCAAGCACTAGGCAGTAGCCTTCCACAACAAGACAGAACCTACTCTTGTCGACTTGACATTCATTAGCGTTACCATTGCTGAATCCTCTGTGTTGAACATTGTAGGGGTTACCATTGATCAGAAACAAACAAGACAAGCCATATAAATACATTGGTTACAGGAGCAGGTCAGAGGCGAGGAGTTTTATGTTGAGTAACTGACCTCCTGTCTCCCCACTGTGTGTCCACAATCTACAAGACACAAGGAAGTTTGATGAAATACTCTTCTCTTGCCTTGACTAGCAGCTCCAACACACTGAAAAAACAACAAATAACACCATTCAGATTAAAGCAGCCTGACTGAGTGGGACCCCACTCATTCCCTTCACTATTCTCTCCTATCATCACTGATGCACAGTAGCAGGAGTGTTCTAACGTCGGCAAAGTGCATTGCAGTAACTTCCAAGGCTCCTCTGACACCTTCGAAATCTGCAACTTCCACTACCCAGAATGTAAAGGGCAGCAGATGCATGGGAGCAAAACTATCTGCAAGTTCTTCTCCATGCCTGCCACTTTCTTGACTTAGATATATTTGCATGTAGAGCCCTATAAAGCTGAATCTCTTACTATCTACTATCTCTTCTGCTCCTTTCAGGAACAATCTATATTTTTTGCTCTTTTTCTGGTCTTGTGGGTAATGGTCATATGTAGGTCATTTGCTGTCAGAAAAATAGTTGCAGTGTAACAGCAGTGTTATAGAAATGGTGGGAGATCAGGAAGAGGAAAATACAGAACAATTGTTAATCCTGAATCTCATGCGCCATTTACAATTTAATGAGTGTTTAAACAGATGCAATTTCCAAAGTGGTAAGTGCCTTAACCTGTGGCACGGGAGTCACAAATGTATGGTGGTATTGCAAATGCAAGGACTCCTAAAAGCCAAAATAAAAGCAGAAATAGTTGGAAAAACTCAGCCGGTCTGGCAGCATCTGTGGAGAGAAAGCAGAGTTAATGTTTTGGGTTCAGTGATCCTTCTTCAGAACTGATTGTAGCTGGGAAAAGTAGGAATTTATGCTGAAGACAGGAGGTGATGAGGGAAGGGGAAGGGAGTGGACAATAGCTTACGATCCTTTGGATGTAGATGTTGGGGGTTTGGAATGTGAAGATTATAACCTGCCATTTCTGTCACAGCCAGCGGGATGCCACTAGCAGACACCTATTCACTTCCCTTGCCTTGTCAGCGTTCTGCATGGACCCATTTCCTCTGGGATACCCTGGTACATTCCTCTTTCAGGTGTACAAAGGTGTACAAAATGATCAGAGGTATAGATAGAGTGGACAGCCAGAGACTTTTCCCTAGGGTGGAGGTAGCTATTAAGAAGGGGCATAGTTTTAAAGTGAGTGGAGGTAGATATAGGGGAGACGTCAGAAGTAGGCTCTTTACTCAGAGAGTGCTCGGGGCATGGAGTCTACCTCATTAGGGGCATTTAAGTGGCTATTAGATAGGCATATGGATGATAATATAAGATAGGGGTAGAGGTTAGATAGACATTAGGTTTAGGGTAAAAGTTCGGCACAACATCTTGGGCCGAAGGTCCTGTACTGTGCTGTACTGTTCTATGTTTTATTCTATGTTCTATGTTCACTCCCACTACTTCCCTACACACCCATGGCACTTTCCTATGCAACTGCAGAAGGTGGAACACCTGCCCGTTTACCTCCTCCATCCTCACCATCCAAGGGCCCAGACACACCTTCCAGATGAAGCAGCCATTTACCTGCACTTCACTCAATCTAGTCTACTGTATTCGCTGCTCACAATGTGGTTTCCTCTACATGTGTAAAACACCGATGTTCTGTACACAAAAATGACCTTGAGCTTCTGGTTGCCTATCATTTCAACATACCACCGTGTTCCCTGGCCAACAGTGCCTCGGGTCTGCTGCAGCACTCCAGTGATCCACAGTGAAAGCTGGGAGAACAGCATCTCATTTCCTGCTTGGGAACCCTGCAGCCTTCATGACTCAATATGAAGTTCAATAATTTGAGAGACTTAGCATCTTCTTTCAAGTCCCTTACACACCCCCCACTCACCCAGGTCTTGCCATCCCATGGGCTGCTCTCGTCACAGCCAATCCATTTTCACCCACTGACGGTCCCCTTTAGCAGCTTTTCTTTCTCCAGACTCGCCATTATCCATTCTTTTGTCTACCCCAACTGCTGCTCTCCCTTTCTGGGCTCTGTCTCCACCTATTGTTTAGTCCTTCCCCTCCCCCCACCCATCTTCAGCACAAATATCAACCTTTCCCCAGCTACAATCAGTTCCAAAGAAAGATCACTGGACCCAAAATGCTAACTCTGCTTTCTGTCCACAGGTGCTGCCAGACCTGCTGAGTTTCTCCAACTATTTCTGTTTTTGTATTAGATTTCCAGCATCCGCAGTTCTTAGTTTGTTTTTTCCTAAAAATTGAGTTTCCATTGTGCAGAGTTCCGCAAAAGTTAGACGTTGAAGACAGAGCCTTTTTACAAACTGAAGTTGATGCAAACCGCAGGGGAGCTGGTGGGTGGCTGTGCAAGTGGAAGTGTCTATCTGTATGGCCCTTGGGGGGTGTTTTTTGTATCTGGCAGCCAGGTGGGAGTTGGGTCATGCTTCCAGGCTTGCTGGATGAAGGGGAATGTAGCAAAGGAAGGTAGGAAGTTGGAAAAAATGAGGGTGGTAGCTTCCCTCAATCTTGTGGTAATAACATGGAATCAGAGCTAGAGTACCCAATTCCTGGAACTGGTGGAGCCAATGCAGATTTGAGCAGAAATGAGTGGGAGACATATTATCCTGAATGGTAAATATGCCACCTCTGAATAAGTTATCTTGACATCAGTAAGAGGCGGTGCAGGTAAACACTCCGAATGTTGAGATAAATGGCCAGAAGTAGCTGTACCATGGTGGAGAAGGTTCTTGCGTCACAATTAACTAACCCTGTGCTCGGCTTGTTGCACTCAAGTTACCATGACCCTTAATTTCTATGCTGTTAGCTCCTTCCAGATAATGATCTTGCATGCTCCCCAAGCTGTTGGTCTACAACTTGCCAGTATTCTGGTCTTCTGTATGTTTCAGAGTCATGGGTATTGTACGAAAGTACTTCAAACATTGAAGGAAAGATCACCAGCACCGTCTCCGCGAATACATACCAATCCAAAGACAGGATAGATACTCCAAAATTAATGTCATCTCTCAGGTCAACATCAGCAGCAATGGTTACAGTCCAGCAATTTATGTTGGGGGTACCACTGTATCCAAATGCCTGACACAAACTTCCAGTAGAAGGTCTCTATTTTGAATGTTGTGGCAGCAAGCCGCTTCCAGAAGGAGAAGAGAAAGTTCTTCAAGGAATTTCAAAGCCTTCCTGAACAAATTGCAGTTGCCCACTAACTGTCAGAATGGAGATCAGTAACTAATGGTATTCCACAGGGATCAGCGCTGGGACCTTTGTTGTTTGTGATATTTATGACTGATTTGGAGGAAAGTGTAGCTGGTTAATTAGTAAATTTGCAGATGACACCAAAATTGGTGGAGTTGCAGATAGTGAGGAGGATTGTCAAAGGATATGGTGGGATGTAGATTGCAGATATTAGCAGAGAAATGATAGATAGAAATTAATCCACATAAATGTGAGATGATGGACTTTGGAAGATCATATTCAGATACATGTTGTGTAATAAATAGCAGAACCCTTAGAGGAGCATTGATATGCAGAGGGATCTAGGCATACAGGTCCACACATCCCTGAAAATGGCAACACAGATGGATAAGGTGGTCAAGAAGGCATGCGGAACACTTGCCTTCATCGGCCGGGTATCAAATATAAAAGTTGGTATGTTACAGCTATATAAAACTTTAGTTAGGCCACATTTAGAATATTGACCAGTTCTGGTCACCACACTCCAAGAACAATGTGGATGCTTTAGAGAGGGTGCAGAGAAGGTTTGTCACGATGTTGCCTGGTCCTTGAGGGTTTGAGTTATGAGGAGAAGTTGGATAAACTCAGATTGTTTTCTCTGGAAAGGCGGAGGCTGAGAGGCGACCTGATAGGGGTCTACAAAATTATGAGAGGCATTGATGGGGGTGGATAGTCAGAGGCTTTTTCCCAGGATGGAAAGCTCAACTACAAAAGGGCACACCTTCAAGGTGAGAGAGGGAACGTTTAGGGGAGAAATGCAGGGAAAATGTTTCCCACAGAGAGTAGCAGGTGCATGGAATGCACTGCCACTGGAAGTGGTGGAAGCAGACATGTTAGCAATGGTCAAGGCATATCTTGATAGACATATGAATGGGAGGCAAACAGAGGGATAGAAATCACACATAAGCAATAAGTAGTGGCAATAAATAAAGATTAGGAATTGGTGCAGGCTTGGTGGACCGAAGGGCCTGTTCCTATACCATATCTTTTTGTATCCTATTGACCTATGGAACCCTCTTACCCAAGACTACCTAAACCGTCGAAAAAGTATCCAAAAAGGTACCACCATCTCCAACATATTCAATAGGCCTAGTTTGAGGCCAAGTGCAACAACATAAGGAGTTTGTGAAAATGAACTGCCTGTTTATACTCCAGCTGCTTCACCTACAGTAGACTGCACAGATACAGCTTTCAACCACAACTACAGAGATGAAGAAAGTAATCCACAATCTTGAGGAACTGCCTGAGAAAAAGCCAATTCAATAACTTTGACCACGAAACTTATTGAATGATAAACTGTAACTGGAGCAGTTAGTATTCATTTTGTAAGTTGGACACAGTCATTTAGAATCAATAATTCAAGATGGACAGTCAACACAGAATTGTGAAATGCAAGACTTGTTTGGCTAAACTAATTTAGTTTTGTGAAGAAATTGCTAATTGGAAAGAAAATGGTAATACTGCAGATGTAATGTGCATGGATTTTCTGAAGGCAATCAATAAAGTGCCTTACTAGAGGCTTGTTAGCAAAATTCAAACATGTGTCCTCGGAGGAAATACAGCACCATGAGTAGAAGCCTGGGTTGTCAGAGAGAAAATGATGAATTAGGGTACATAAGTGTTAATTGGATTTGGAAACCTTTGGAGTATTGTACCCTAGAGGTTAATATTGGGTTTGATTTTGCTTTTGCTATAACTATATAACTTGGACTTTGGTCTTGGACTTGGACACAGTGTAGAATTTTACTGACGACACTAAAATAGGAATATAGTCAAAACAATGCAGGACTGCAGCATTTGTGACTCCTCAGATAGTGTAAGTGCAACCAAACTTGGACAATACCTGGGCTAGGGCTTAAATAGCATTCATGCTATGCGAGTGCGAGTTAACGACTACTCCAGAAAGCGAGAATCCACACCTCACTGCTTTGAATTCACTAGCACTACCGCTGCTGACTCGTCCACAATCATCATCTCACCTCCTGATTTTCCAGATTCTGTCCACCATCTACAAGGCCAAAGACAAGAATACTTCCTGCTCGACTGGATGAGTGCTGCAGAAACAACACTTAAGAAGTTTGATACCATCCAGGACAAGCAGTCCATTTGACATTCACCACATCCTTAAATGTTCACTCCTTACAGCACCAATGTACAATAGAAATAGTGTCTACTGTCTACAAAATGCACTGCTGAAATTCGCCAAGGCTTATGAAACAGCACCATCTAAACATGTGACCGCTACATCTAGAAGGACAAGGGCAGCAGACACAAGGGAACAACACACCTGCAAGTTCCCCTCTAACCACTCACCTCCTGACTTGAAAATAAATCACCGTTTCTTCACTGTTGCTGGATCAACATCCTGGAACTCTTTTTCTGACAGCGTATCTACACCCAATTAACCACAACGGTCTAAAAAGGCACCTTGCCAACATCTTCCCAAGGGCAGTTGGGGATGGACTGTAAATTCTGGCCCAGCTAATACCACCCATAATCTATGAGGGAGTAATAGAAAGGATTTCTAGCACTCCTTTTTATATCTTATCATGTCACAAATTATGCCGTATTTACTTTGCGGACTCACTATTGTTAACATCCATGGTACACAATTTGTCATGCTGTCAAGTGATAAGAACATAAGAAAGGGGAAGGAGAATAGGCCAAATAAGCTTGCTATAACAAGGTGTGGAGCTGGATGAACACAGCAGGCCAAGCAGCATCATAGGAGCAGGAAAGCTTGACGTTTCGGGCCTAGACCCTTCATCAGAATAATAAGCTTGCTCTGCCATTCAACATTGTCATGGTTGATCTTCATCTCCAAGTTCACTTTACCGCTTGCTCCCTTGAGATTCCAAAAGAAAACTAATTATTAGAAAACTAATTATCTCAATCGTACAAATATTCATATTTAAGTCTGAAGGGGCTTTGAGATACTGGGACCAAGATCGTAGCCGGCTGGAATAATGGACCTGCATGTTGCTGTTGTGACGCGGACCAATCATTGATGTTGTTAAACTGACAGAAATTTGCCTGAATTGCACATCAACAGTGATCTGTTTGTCTTGAAATGGAATGGAAGTTAAACTGTGAGTTCCACAAATGGTTTAATATGTCAAGGGCATCTAAAACAGATTTACTGTTGGAAATACAGTAGGTAAAATTGGTAGGTTTTTTGACATTCCCTACAGTCATTTGGAGATTGAAGTCGTGGGTAGATTATGACTCCATATGTTGGAATTTATAACAGCGAGAAGAGAGGATCAGTAACTTAGGCCCTGCTTTAAATTCCTGCCTTCCACCCCTACTTGAACAAATAGTTATCTCTCAAAATGCTAGAATTTCAAGATTTTCCTATAAAAATTGGATTTACAGCTCTTGGTTCATGTATAAAATATTGCCTTTAATATTTGAGCATTACCAGGGATGAAGTATTACTGTGGAAGGGAGACTTGAGGCTTTTGCTGGATATGAGTCTAAGGGTTGACTTGAGAGAGGCCTTCAAGATCCTGAAGGTTAATGGGAAGTTTAGTGCTGATTGAATTTTTTTCCACTCTTCAGTGAAATGGTATCAAGAGGATACGATTTAAGTCACAAAAAGAATTTAAGCAAAAGTTAGAAAGATATTACATAGATGTTTGCAGAATATTAAATTCTGTGATACAAACCATTGTTGAAGGAATTTGCAAAGTTAGCTGAAAAAAAAACAGAAAATTAAAGGATAGGAAGCATCAGCAAAGTAGATTAGACAAGATGTACGTGTGGAGAAAAACACTGACACAAACTTGATGAACCAAGTCTGTTTTGTCCTGTAACAACATTCTATGGTTTTTATGAAAAATTTCCAATAAGTTAATGTTTGACTTTCTGTAATATTCTGTGTAGAAAAATGTTATTTGATGCAAAAACATGCAAACTTCCAAAATATAGGTGTTAGCATCTGCTGAGTACTGTATCTGATTCACAACATAGGATATATTCTTTATTGACCGACAAAAGAACTATTTTTATGTATCTCGACAAATGCCATTGTGTGTGATTCTTTAACAGGCTTTATAACTAATGAGTACAGCACATCAAACATTTTGGTCTTGGTAAAGTCTAAAGAACACACTTAAGAATGTAATTTTTGCCAATCAAGGGAAGCATCTATTTTATAACAGAACAATGTCTACAATACACATATCTACACAGTTTCAAATTCTCTATATTATTTTTGTATTGTTTAATGTGACCATTGGCCATGATTGGTGTTTATTAATAAAATGAAATCTTACTGAGAAATGAAGGGTACACCCATGCATTGCTTATGGATGAATAACGCAGAGTTTATAAGTTAAAAAAGAGTACTATTAAAAATGTTGATATTCATTGGAATACATCCATCAATTTATTACTTCTATATGGGTTAGTACCATAAAAAGTATTTTTGGAAAAATACAACAATTCAAAAATGTCCCTCAAAGAAGGGAACGTCATAAGCTTACACAAGCTTCATAAGCTTGGACTATACATTCTCACACCCCACTTCCTGTAAAGACTCCATCCCATTCTCTCAGTTCCTCCATCTCTGTCGCATATGTTCAGATGAGGCCACCTTTGACAAGGGAGCCTCCGAAATGTCCACCTTCTTCCTCAACCGAGGATTCCCCAGCTCTGTTGTTGACAGGGCCCTCAACCAGGTCCGACCCATCTCCCGCACTTCTGCCCTCACCCCTTCTCTTCCCTCCCGCAACAGCGAAAGAGTTCCCCTCATCCTCACATACCATCCCACCAGCATCCACATCCAGAAGATCATCAGACGCCATTTCCGCCACCTCCAGCAAGATGCCACCACCAGATACATATTCCCCTCAACTCCCTTGTCCACTTTCCACAGGGACCGTTCCCTCAGGGACACCCTGGTCCACACTTCCTTCATCCCCAACACCTCCCCACAGCCCTATGGCACCTTCTACTGTAACCGGCAAAGGTGCAGCACCTGTCCATTTACTTTCTCCCTCCCCAGTATCCAAGGGCCCAAACATACCTACCAGGTGAAGCAATACTTCACCGAATCTAGTTTACTACATTCACTGCTCACAATGTGGTCTCCTCTACATTGGGGAAACAAAGCGTAGACTTGGTGATTGCTTCACAGAACATCTACGTTCTGCTCGCGAAAAAGACCCTGGACTACCTGTTGCCTGCCACTTCAATGCACCACCCTGCTCCCTGGCCAACATCTCTGTCTCTGGCTTGTTGCAGTGTTCCAGTGAAGCCCAACGCAAGCTGGAGAACAACACCTCATTTTCTGCTTTGGGACCCTACAGCCCTCCGGACTCAATATTGAGTTCAATAATTTTAGGGCTAAACTCTCCCACGTCCCAGCCCCCAACCCATACACCAGGCCTTGTTACTACATAACCTGCCATTACACACCCCCTGTGGTTAGTCACTAACAGTCCCCATTAACAACTATTCACCCTCCCAGCCTGATCGTTAGCAACTCCTTTGTCTGTCCAACTGTCTTTCTCTCTCTTTGGGCTCTATCCTATCGTTTACTCCCTACCCCACCCACCTCCGTATTTTCTGCAGATAAACTAACGTTTTCCCAGTCACCATCAGTTCTGAGGAAGGGTCACCGGACTCGAAACGCTAACTCTGTTTTCTCCTTCACAGATGCTGCCAGACCTGCTGAGCTTTTCCAGCAACTTTGTTTTTGTTCCTGATTTACAGCATCCGCAGTTCTTTCGGTTTTTACTTCATAAGCTTACTTTGTCTTGCTTTCAGGAACAAATACGTGCATTGCAATAGTGGTACATAGCTTTCCAGTCTAAAAAATATAATTGGAAATATTACCCAATCACGGCAAACAAAAGAAATTAAGGATTGTGTTAGATACAAAGATGAGTCACATAAAGATTCTAGAAAAAGTAGCAAGCCTGAAGATTGGGAGCACAATGGAATTCAGCAAAGGTCAGGACCAAAAGGTTAGGAGAGGAAAAGTACTATGACATTAAACTTGCAATGAAGGTAAAGGTGGATTATTAAAGCATCAGTAGTATGTGAAAAGAAAAATCAAAGATTAATGAAGAAAAATGTAGGGCCCCTACAGTCTGAAAAGAGAAAATTAGTAATGGAGTACAAGGAAATAGCAGAACATTTTAAATAACTACTTCTGTCTTCATGCAGGAAGATAAAAATAACAGAGAGGTTAGGAAAGAAAAGATCTGTTGACGAGGAGAAACTGAAGGAAGTTAGTAACAAAGAAGTTCTGGAAAAATTAATGGGACTACATAATGATAAATCCCCAGAGCCTGACAATCTATATCCGTGGGTAGTAAAGGAGATGATCATAATGAACGTGTTGGTTGTCATCTTCAAAGCTTCAATAGAATCTGGAACAGCCCTGGCAAATGGGGATTGTAAACGTAACTCCACAATTTAAACAAGAAGAGGTACGTAGAAAAAGGGGACATACAAGTTAGTTATCCTAACGTAGGTAGTAAGTAAATGCCACAGTCTTTTATAAAGGATGCGATAAAACAACATTTGGAAAATATCAACGGGACTGGACAGAGTTAAAACGGATTTATAAGAGGGAAAACTTTTTTGACAAACCTATTGGAGTCTTTTGAGGACATATCCAGTAAAATAGATGAGGGTGAATCAGAGGTTGTGGTGTGTTTGAATTTTCAGAATGCATTTTATGAAGTCCCATGTTAGACGTTGGAATGCAGGATTAAATCACATGAGGTTGGGAATAATATGTTGACATGGATTGCTAATGGGTTAGCAGACAGGAAACAGAGAGTAGGAATAGATATGTCTCTTTTTGAAGTGGAAAGTGATGACTAATGGGATACAACAGGGCTCAGTGCTTGGACTGTAGCTATTCACTGTAGAGCAACAATAGGGAATCAAGTGCAATATTTCCAAGTTTCCTGGCAGCACAAAACAATGAGGAATACTAAGTGGTGAGGAGTATGTAATGAGACTTGAAAGCAATTTATACAAATTGAGTAAGTGTGCAAAAATGGCATGAAGTATAACATTGAAAAGTGTGAAGTTATCTACTTCAGTCCTAGACACTGTCACGGAAAGCAAGCATGTAGATGCAGCAAGCAGTTGGGAAGGGAAATGTTATGTTGGCCTTTGTTGCAAGAGGATTTGTATATAGGAGTAAGGATGTTTTGCTGTGGATGTACTGGGTCTTGGTGTGACTACATCTAGGGTTTTGTGTACAATTTCTCTGTCCTTACCTAAATAAATACATACCTACTGTAATGAGAGTTCAGGCTGATTTGTGGGGTGGCACAATTGTTGTATGAGGAGTGATGAGTTCATTGGGCCCATATTCACTCGCGTTTAGAAGAACAAGAGGGAATCTCATTGAAGTGCATACAATTGTGACAGGGCTAGACAAAGTGGATGCAGGGATGATGTTCACCCTAGCTGGGGCGGGGTACATGTAGGGGGAGAACAAGGGATCATGGGAATAGACCATTTAGGACTGAGATGAGGAGAAATTTCTTCATTCAAGAGTGGGTTTGGAAGCCAGTCATTGAATATATTTAAGGTAAATAAAATAGATTTCTTAACAATAAAGCTTCAAGGGGTATGGGAAATGGGAGAGTCTGGCATTAAGAAAGGATCAGCCATAGTCCTATTGAATGGCACAGCAGTCCTGAATGGCCTACTGTTGCTCCTATTTGCTATGTTTCTGCGTTTCACGTGTCATTGTTTGACAGTATAAAGGATTGTCCATGCCCTAGAAGTCACTCATTTATATGCACTACAGCAGTTATAGAGTAAGGAAATTGGACATACTTGACTGCAAACACACAAACAGACACGAAATTTGATTGGTGCTTTGATAGCACACTGTCAGTATTCTTTGCCATGACGTCTCTAAACTGACTGAATGGGAAAGGCGGAGCATATAGGCAGATTATCATAGAATACAACTTCGGGATTTCTGTCATTCACCACAAACTGCGAGGTGGACACCACTCATCACCATTTAGTAAAATTAGTTGATGGGGCAATACCTTTCCCTTTTGTACTTTTGCTGTAAGGAATTCCCATAAAATCAATGCCTTACTCAATCAGTTTTATCTTGGATTTTAACAGCAAACTGTTGCTGAACTACAGATTTGGACTTGAATAAACAATTTTATATTTGACATTAAATATCTCAATTAATCTTCAGCAATCTTCAGCTGCTTCTTCAATGACCTTCCCTCCATCATAAGGTCACTGCAGTTACAAAATACTGACCAGTGTCAGGACAAGACAGGTCATTTCAGCGTAATTTACCATGACTAATTTTTTTCACTAAATAATTATCTTCATTAAGGTTTTTAGTCTGTTGCCCAACTTGATACCTGTATTACAGACTAATCAAGCGAGAAGTTATCTATGCAGAGATAACAAGGTGTAGAGCTGGATGAACACAGCAGGCCAAGCAGCATCAGAGGAGCAGGAAGGCTGACGTTTCAGGCCTAGACCCTTCTTCTTCTTCTTCAGCTTGGCTGCTGTGTTCATCCAGCTCTACAACTTGTTATCTCAGATTCTCCAGCATCTGCAGTTCCTACTGTCTCTGAAACAAAGTTATCCATGCAGATATGTTAATCCAAGATAACATTCTAGCATTGGTAGTGTGAATAATACCAAGTAATGCTGAAGGGAAATTCTCCTTTCTTTCATGAGGACATCTTCTATTGTTTGGTGCGACACCAGTAGTGGTGACAGGCTATCAATTGATCGGGTAATGCACAACTGGCATCCGTGAGACACTGAGACAACAAATAGGCAGAATGTCACCACAAACTGTGACTGCATGGAACAGCACATCCCCCATTCCTTGATCACCACCAAGTTGAACATTGAACCCTGATTCAATGGGGAATGTTGAAATATGTGCCAGGAGTAGTACCAGATATTACCTTAGAAAGAAATAACAAATTAGTGAATCTATTAAACAGAGGTATTTACATTTTAAGCAATAAAAACATTAAGCCCCTTACAAAGTGTAATAGTCCCAGAACTTATTCTGTAGCTAGTCCAGTTCAAGTAATGGTGGACAATCAGATAAGTAACAGGAAACAGAGGCTCCATAAATGTCTCCTTCCTGAACTTTGGTGAAGAAAGTGTATGATTGTAAGAATAAAGGTGAAGTGTCATCAATCAGGAGTACAGAGTTGCTAATTACATTGATGTCATTTCAGATACTCATAATTCAGAGGTTAATTTCGTTCACTTCATGATGTATGCACAAGAAGTGGCATATTCTATTGGTTTTGCTATCTGAATCCACTAAAAAATATGGAAAATTACCCAGAATATTGTATCTACAGAAACAGGACAGATGTAACTGGAACAATAGTGCCCAATTGGTTCACTCAACTTACCTGTGAAGTAATTAAAAGAGCCTCAATAATGGTATGAAGTGATACTTGCTCATCAGTAACATACCAAGTGTTATGCAGTTTGGAAATCGTTCAGTTTCATACTCCATCACAACTTTGATTTAACTACAACCTGCACAGACTAAAGTATCCAAAGAACATCATAGCAGAAATGTATGCATTTCTGCAGCCAGTCTGGAAACCATGCTAGCACAGGGAAAGCTCTATGAAGTTATAGCCGCGTGAAACATTTATACAGGATGACCGAAGGCAGGAGATTTCTGTCGATTTCTATGATCTTCAGTGCACTCTTGCTGGTTTCAGCCTCAGGTGAGACTACAGAATATAATAGAATACTGTCTTTATTGTACATTTTATTACAGGTAACCTTTCTTTCGACACCACTGCTCTAATAGGAGCACCAACTGCAATAGCCTGTCACCCCATGAGACCATTCTGTCCTTTCCATCAAGCAATTGACAACATTAAGGTCAACCTTTAAAAAGTGCTGTTCCACAAATTTCCATCCTTCCCACATTAGCATCCTCTCACTCTGTATGAGCTAGCTCAGCTGAAACCATTTGAATTAGTTGCCTAATTTAGCCTCTCTCCACCACCACTACTTCATACACTTCTTTAAAACCTTATCCATTCTTATGTCACCTCAAGACTCTGGATGAGTTTTATTTTTTTTTTACATTAGACCCCTACAGCGTGGAAACAGAGAGAATATGCAAACTCCACCACACATTTGCCCGAGGCTGGAATTGAACCCAGGTCTCTGACACTGTGAGGCAAAGGGCTTACCACTAAGTCACCATGCCGCCCTTAATGTTGTTGACAGCACTCTCATTGGCTGGAGAACCTGCAATATCCTGCCTTTCCTTCTTTAGAGAATGTCTAGAAGATATAATTGTCCATCAGTTACTTAACTGGCCAGTATCAGGTTTTCTCTGGGATTTAGGAATCTGGGTTGGAAATCCACCTCCACCCTGACAGGATTCGGCCAGGCAGAGGCCAGTATTTCTCCATTGAGAATCAGTACCATTGGGAAGAGTGACTGCTGTCGGTATTGCATCCACCTGAGTCCTAGGATTGACAAAGAGACCAGCCCACAAGTGGATGCAGTGTGGGGTACGAGGTCAGATGAAAGGCCATTTGGTGGGTATCAGTTAAAGGCTTCAATTAGTGTTTGAGTGGGAAAGCCATTCATGACATCAGACTTATAAAGGTGGGAATGTGGGGGTATGGCCAGTCATATTTTCCTGCTTCATTGAATGAATTCCAGCCTCCCCCTTTCCTACGGTGCATCAAAATGTCCACTATGCTCAGACCACGTCATCATCAGTTGTTAGCGCTGCTGCCTCACAGCGCCAGGGACCCGGGTTCGATTCCAGCCTCGGGTGACTATCTGTGTGGAGTTTGCACATTCTTCCCGTGTCTGTGTGGGCTTCCTCCAGGTGCTCTGGTTTCCTCCCACAGGAGGCATTGAAGTTACCCTATCATACCATGCAGATACCCCTAAAATTACACATGTAATCTAAATCCTAATTCCCATGTGTGAGTTAACATACAACAATGTGCCTATCAGGATTGAGAATTTATTTAAAACAAAATCGCAGGACAGAAGCTTTCCCCCTGTCATGTGTTAGGTGCCTGCAAATGTGGTGAAGGCAGATTCAGTTGAAGCATTCAAGAGAGCATTGGATGGTCTTATGGATAGGAATCATGATGGTATACCTCCTGAGGCAGGTTAGAATCCCCACAGTGTGGAAACAGGCCATTTGGCCCAACAAGTCCACATTGATTCTTCAAGGAGCATCCCACCTGGATGCACACCCCTCCCTATCCCCCCACCCACGTGGCCAATCCACCCATCCTACACAACTCCGGACACTATGGGCAATCTACCTAACCTGCAGAGGTTTGGACTGTGGACAGAAATCAAGGCACCCAGAGGAAACCCACGCGGATGCAGGGACAATATGCAAACTCCACAGGGACAGTTTCCCGAGGTTGGAATTAAACCCAGGGTCCCTGGCGCTGTGAGGCAGTAGTGTTAACCGCAGAGCCACCTTGCCCCCCAATTGTAGGAAAAAGGTACAAGATTGGCACGAGGTGCAGGCACAGTGGGCCGAATGGCCTCCTTCCCTGTCATAACAATTCTGTGATTCAAACGTATTTCACTTCTTTGTGCACAGTTTTAAGCTTTTGCCACACAAAGCACACAGGCGAATTCTGCTCCCTGATCCTTTTTCGGAGATGTGTCCTTGTATTGGATTCTCTTATTGAATTTCCAGCATAGGCAGTGTTTTCTTTTCAGCTTTTTGTTGACAGAGACTTTAAAGTTTCTGTTGGTTTGCATCTAAAATCATTACATGTAAAAGGGTTATCATCAGTCCCACTAGGCAGTGAGACACCTTTATAGCATTTCAAAAATTATGATTTTCTTTTTGCTCTTGGATAGAATGTTGCAATTACTTGAGCTTTTGCAAAAATCATAGTAATTGCCTTCTTAGCACATAAGAACATAAGAAATAGGAGCAGGAGTATGCCACTCAAGTCTACTCTGTCATTCAATAAGATCATTGCTGTTCTGATTTGTGGCTGTAACTTTGATAGACAGGACTAACAGATCCCACAATCAACACATCAGATCAAAGCTCTGCAGTCCTATCACATTTAGCCAGGAATGGTGGTGAGCAATTTAAAAAACTGCTTGGAGGGGGATTCTTACCAAATATGCACGCAACTTTAATCTTCAACAATGGGGCAGCTCAGCTCATCAGTGCAAAAGACAAAGCTGAAGAATTTGCATCCAATTTCACCCAGAAGTACTAAGTGGATGGCCCATCATGGTTGCCTCCTGAGGTCTTCTGTGTTATAGATGCCAATCTTCAACCAATTCAATTAATTCAACTTGGCATCATGACATACTGAAAGCATTGGATACTTCAAATACCCTGACAATATTCTGAAGGCCTGTGTTCCAATAATTAGCCACACCCTTAGCCAAGCTGTTCAAGTGCAGCTATAACATTGGTATCCTCTTTGGCAATGTGGAAAACTACACTGTTTATCCTGTCGACAAACAGTAGGAAAAATCCAACCAGACCAATTGCCAAACTATCAGTCTGCTCTTGACAACCAGCTAAGTGACGGAAGTAGGCGTCAACAGTGCTATCAAGTAGTACTTGTTCGACAATAACCTGGGCTCACTGATGCTCAGTTTGAGTTCCACAAGGGCCACTCAAGGCCAATGCCTAACCTCATTACATGTTTGGTCCAGAGATGCACAAAACAGCTGAAGTCTAGAAGTGAGGTGAAAGTGACATCTCAGCAGACTTTGACTGAGTGTCGCATCAAGAACACTTAGCAAAATGAAAGTCAATAGGTGTAAAGAGGGAAATCTGTTCACTGACTTGAGTCATGCTTGGAACAAAGGAAGATGGTTGTAGCTATTGGAGGCCAATCATCTTGCAGGACATCCTTGCAGGAATTCCTCAGGGATAAGTGGCAAGTAACATACGTGCAACACAGAGAAGGAGAGATTGGATTTCTATAGCCATCTGAGGAGAAAACCTCCAAGTAGCTACTCCCAGTTGTATATCAAGCATCAATGTTTATTGAAACCTTGGGTGAGAGTGGTTGATAAGCAAGAGTAACAAATCTTTTTGTACTTTTCCTGCAACTTCTAGATTCCACTCCCAAATCAAGACCAAAAGAAGAAGTGGGATTCTTATTATCTCCTAGAAATACCCACTTCTGATCTATTCAGAGTCATAGTCAGAGAGGTTTACACAGAAAAAGGCCCTTTGGCCCATCGAGTCAGCACCAGTCGAAAACAACAACGTAACTATTCTAGTCCAATTTTCCAGCACTTTGCCCATAACCTTGTGTGTCCTATCATTGCAAGTACATATCTAAATACTTCTTAAATGTTATGAGGCTTTCTGCCTGTACCACCCTTACAGGCAGTGAATGCCAGATTCCTATAAAGAAGGATCCAGACCCAAAAACGTCAGCTGTCCTGCTCCTCTGATGCTACCTGGCCTGTTCATCCAGCTCCACACCTTGTTATCCTATCACTTGCTGTGTGCAAAAAAATTCCTCACATCCCTCTAAACCTCTTGCCTTTTGCCTTAAATCTATGCCCCTTGGTCAATGATCCCTCCAGCAAGTGGAAATATTTCTTCTTGTCTTTGCCTCTCATAATTTTATCCATCTATGTCAGGACTCCCGCAATCTCCTCTGCTCCAAGGAAAACAATCCCAGTCTGCCCAATCTCACTTCATAACTCTCCAGGCCAGGCAACATGCTGGTAAATTTTCTCTGCAGCCTCTCCAGAGCAATCACATCCCTCTTATGATGTGGCTCTTGTCAAATTCCACTCAAAAATCGACTGCCTCAATGTCTCACTGCTAAAGAGCTTCTAACTATCAAAACACTTACATTAAAGCTGATTTTCATAAATATATCTTCTCTCCGGTCTTTCTGTTTTTAATCAGCAATTTATTTCCCGGTATGCCAGTCTTTGCTAAGTGTTGTCTGTGTGTACTCAGCAGAAAACTAGACATGTTTATGTTTGCTTGGGGTAAAAATTGTAAGGAAGGTTCTTTGTTTCTGTGTACATTAGGCATATCTTCACTTAAGTCTGCCTCACAGTAATATCTGAAAAGATGTTGATGCCAGCAGCAGGAACATATCAGCACTTTGTATCAGTTGTTGCCAACTGCTGCTGCTCCATTCCTGTCCTGCAGCACACTTTTATATTCAAATAGAAGCTCACCCTACTGACTTCAGTCCTAGCTGCCACAATTGATTTTAACATTTCCCTTCTCTGTAGCCTGCTGGGTTGCATTTGATTTGGGTGTCAGGCACAAAAGTCAGGAATTGAAGTGAGAGTTGCCATTTAAATAGAACAAGATTAGAAGGACAGAGCAGAAGAACTGATGATGGGAATACAGATGGACATTGTTGCAAATGGGCAGAGTCTCTACTGCTTGGAAGAACTATCTGGCTGGTCAATGAGTCAACAGAATTGGGTGAAATTATTTCAGAGATTGTAGGAACTGCAGATGCTGGAGAATCTGAGATAACAAGGTGCAGAGCTGGATGAACATAGCAGGTCAAGCAGCATCAGAGGAGCAGGAAGGCTGACATTTCAGGCCTAGACCCG
>JAHRHZ010000014.1:64177410-64194327 GCA_024137785.1 Ginglymostoma cirratum
CATCCAGCTCTACACCTTGTTATCTTGGGTGAAATTATAGTTTTGCACCCACGCCAACATCAAGCTCCTTTGCTTCAGTAGACAATAAAGTCAGCCTGAAAATAAAACCAGTGAGGCACCCACTGCCATCAGTTTTGTGGGTGGGTTAAGTTTACAGTGTCTTCATTGGTAAGAAGTTAATAATCACTTGATATATCCCCTTTCAGATTATATGATTTGAACTTGAGTGTGCAGGGCAAAATTCCAAAGTTTGAAGGTCGCCCAAAACTCAGAACGACAGCAAACAATGAATGGTAATGGCTGGCTTTAGAAGGACATAGGTTGGTCACATACTGACAAATCATGGGTGATATTTACCACAGAAGTGCAAAGTGACACACTTGGGCAAGAAAATGTTGAATAGTAAATTAATTGAATAGTAATATGAAAGCAAACCATTGAAGAAGCTGAAAATTTGCAATAAATACAGAAAATGCTGGAAGTATTCAGTCAGGCTCTTTTGAGAGATGAATAGTTTCCAGGATGGAATGTTTGGGAGTCTCGGGTGTTTGCTCATAGGTCATTAAGTGGTCATTAATTGATGACTTAAGCACATCAGTTGGCAGTAGGGTAGGAAGATGGAACTAGGGCCTTGCTTGATTCTGAGATATCACCACCCCATGTATTACATTGTCTTGTGTCTAGACACACTGCCTCCAGGACCCAAAGATTATGCCTGATGTACAGCACAACCTACACCATAGGGACTGCAAGAAGTCAGCTAACCACCACTTTTACAAGGACCATTCAGATCAGGTAATAAATGCTAGGTCAACCAGTAAAGTCCATATCCTATGAATCACTTTTAAAAAAAGTTTACAAACAGATGAACTAAGAGCAGAAAATAGGTCTTTAGACCTTTCAAGCCTGCTGTGTATTCAATAACAGCTGATCTGTCTCCATTCTAACTTCCACATTCCCATCCAGTCCCAGTAACCTTTCAGATCTGTAACCTATGATCAAAATTGGGAAAAGTTAGAAATGTTTTGAGCAAACGAAAGGGGGTGGGGGATGATGTAAGGCGCAAACAAACATGATGGGATGGGGAAGAGGAGACTTTAAATCTCTCTGGCATCCTGGGATTGTCAGCTGCACTGGGGTAGTTCAACCCTACTGACTGGCAAGGAATGCACCGCCTTAAAGCCTGGCTGAAGCAGTTTCAGTTGTAGCTTTTTAAAGGGAGTTGGATAAATCCCTGAAAGGAAAGGAGCAGAGTTTGACTAATTAGATAGCTCTACAAAACAGCACAGTGGACCTCCTTAGATATAGCACATTATGTTTCTGTAAATTGGCTCTGGTCAGTGCTAATTTCTATAGATCGAAAGCTACAGTCACCTTGAAAAAGTGCACAGTATCTACTGCCAGTTTGTAACTGTCAGTAGGTCATTGCCTTAAATGTTCCTAATTAAATCACCTCCATCCTGACATTCTTGGATATTCCTCAACTGATGGTCACCACAATAGCCACGGCTATAGTGAGCGTATTCTCGCACGGTCTGTCAGTGACAGAGCATTATTGCTTTTATTTCTGCTCTTACATCACCATTGACAATTTCTGGCAAGAAAACCCACAAATATAAGAACAATTGAGGGCAACACAGCCAAAACAATGCAAAGAAGATACTAATCATCCTTGTAAATAAAAACTAAAAGATTTTGTGTGGACTGGAGACTCCCATCCTCCTCAACACTGGAGTCTCTAAGCCAACGGCTAAATCCAACCTAAATATTTTTGAAGCTGAATCTATTTCATTCTCTGCCACTTGTTTCTCCATTGATTTTACTCAGGAGACTTGCCCCTAATTCAATTTTTTGATAGCGCAACTTGCTGTCTTTCCAAGGACTGAAAGATGTAAGGTCTGAAGTGTGATGTGATGCCATTTGGTCTTTAATGTATTTTCTAATTTTTCAAAGGTTGCTCTAGAAAATGGTTTATGGAGCAGTTTGGCTGTCCTGAAATTTTGCATGGGCTGCTGAGATTTCATTGCAATATTTTTCATGGCTATTGCATGAATTACTTTCTTCTTGAATTAAGCTTTAAGTTTCCACTTTATGTCCAACATATCTTGGCAACAATTCTTGTGCTTCAAGAAATCTAGCATATTTTTGTGCTATTTAGAAAGAAACAATATGAAAAGTCTTGATCAATAATGTATCAATCATCTGCTTAACACGTGTATGATGAGCAAGTTAAATGATATTGCAGATCTTCCCAGAAGGAGAGACAGACTGCCAAGTTGAAAGTAATGGTGATTGTGATTGCTGCTGACAGCACTGTTTCTGTGATCGTAGCTGAATGTCTGTATCCTTGGTATAGTGGGCCAATACGGGTTTGCAAAAGAAAATCTTCTGGGTCAGTGCTGGATGATAGCCCTTAAACTCGGGATATGATTAGTGCCATAATAGTCAATGTCGCTAATATGACTGTGTTGTGATTTGATCTCCCTGATAGGGCTTATTTATTTTTCTTGTTCTTTTTTTCATTCATTCACAGGATGACGGTGCCACTGGGTGGGCCAACATTTATTGCCCATTCCTAATTATCCAGAGGGTAGTTAGGAGTCAATCACATTCTGTAGGTCTGGAGTCATATATAAGCCAGACCAGGTAAGGATGGCAATTTCCTCCCTTAAAGGACACTAGTGAACCAGATGGGTTTTTCCAACAATTGAATCATGATCAGCATTAGACTCTTAATTCCAGATATTTATTGAATTCAACTTCTGCCTTCTGCCATCTGCCATGGTGGGATTTAAACCTCAGTTTGCAAAGCATTACCTAGGTCTCTAGATAAACAGTCCATCAATAATGCCACTAGGCCATCACCTCTTCTTGTGAGGCATAGAACGTTAAAAAAAACTTGGGATTATGAGGGGAAAGTAGCATACCATTAAGAGAAGCTTTGAAGACTGGCAGTAACCTTTACGAGTTTTCAAAGCACAATTCAAATGGGAACGCTTGGTGCTGCGTTGGAGTAGGACGAGAAAACAAGAAGCTTTCAAATTGCCCCATTATACCATAATTCGAAAACATGTTGGTTGCACTATAAAGTGTGTGAGAGAGCAGCAGCAGCAGATAACCAGGCCAAGAAGCTTGTGCACAGTGCAAAGCAAGCAGCAACACAGCTAGCTCCACAAGCCACAACTTACTGACTCAGCTCACCAAGGGACTGTCAATAAAGGTGCTTTGACTGGCAGGACCTCAACTCTTATGTGAAAGGCCAAAGCTGGGAGCTCAGAACTGAGTCGAAGAGACTCTGAATGGAGAACCTGTAACAGCTGCAGGAACTGGCACACAGTGTAATGGTGAACTTTCACAGCCTCTACCACAAACTGAGTTATGATGTCAGACTCTATTACAGCGTGTGGCCTACTCTCATTACTTCAGTATTGGCCACTGTGCCTCCCAAGTGACTGCCTCTGTTGTTATAACAATGGTATAACTCACAATGATGGTCTTACATTGACAGTTTAGGTCAACTTCCTCTGAAAAAACCTTTTCGGCTACAGAGACATTTCTTCAGAAATGCCTGGCAGAATTTCTCAAGATGGACCTTGGGAAATATGAAACATTTGATATCGTAGTAATTACAGGGTTAAATGCTCAGCACTCAGCTGATTCTGATATATCATTTGCCATAATTACAAATATAATCAGGCAAATCCCATATAAATTTCAGGTTGCTACTATTTATAATAAGAGTGACTTATTTACTGTGCAATGTTTTAGTTAAA
The DNA here is from genome assembly GCA_024137785.1 of Ginglymostoma cirratum. Classification (NCBI taxonomy): domain Eukaryota; kingdom Metazoa; phylum Chordata; class Chondrichthyes; order Orectolobiformes; family Ginglymostomatidae; genus Ginglymostoma; species Ginglymostoma cirratum. Next base: position 64,181,184 of record JAHRHZ010000014.1, read on the forward strand.
TATGCACTGCCTTTGCAAAATTGTTCATTTTTTTTAATGATGAGACATAAATGTACATTGAAATTCATGAAGTCAGCATTGAATTCCCCAAAACCCATTTTTTATTAAAGCAAATCATCGATAGTCACAGGTGAGGTGCAGGAAGACTGGAGGTTGACTAACACGGTGCCACTATTTAAGAAGGGTGGTGATGAAAAGCCAAGGAACTATAGACTGGTGAGCCTGACATCAGTGGCAGGCAAGTTATTGTAGGATATCCTGAAGGGCAGGATTTACATGTATTTGGAAAGCCAAGGATTGATTAGGGATAGTCAACATAGCTTTGTGCGTGGGAAATCGTGTCTGTCTAACTTGATAGAGCTTTTTGAAGAAGTAGTGAAGAGGATTGATTAGGGCAGAGTAGTGAATGTGATCTATATGGACTTCAGTAAGGCGGTTGACAAGGTTTCTCATGCTAGACTGGTTAGCAAGGTTAAATCACACAGAATACAGGGAGAACTAGCCATTTACAGAACTGGCTCAAAGGTAGAAGACAGAGTGTAGTTGTGGAGGGGTGCCATTCAGTCTGGAGGCCTCTGACTAGCGGTGTGCTGCAAGGATTAGTGCTGGGTGCACGGCTTTTTGTCATTTATGCAAATGATTTAGATATGAATATAGGAAGTTTGGTTAGTAAGTTTGGAGATGACACCAAAATTGAAGGTGTAAAGGACAGTGAAGAAATTTACCTCCGAGTACAATGGAATCTTGATCAGATGGGCCGATGGACCAAGGAGTGGCAGATGGAGTTTAATTTAGATAAATGTGAGGTGCTGCATTTTGGGAAGGCAAATCAGGGCAGGATTTATACACTCAATGTTAAGGTCCTGGGGAGTGTTGCAGAACAAAGACCTTGGAGGGCAGGTTCATAGCTCCTTGAAAGTGAAGTCCCAGATAGACAGGATATTGAAGAAGTTGTTTGGAATGCTTGCCTTTATTGGTCAGTGCATTGAGTATAGGAGTTGAGAGGTCATATTGTATCAGTACAGGACATTGATTAGACCACTTTTGGAATACTGCATGCAATTCTGGTCTCCCTGCTATAGGAAGGATGTTGTGAAACTTGAAAGGGCTCAGAAAAGATTTACAAGGATGTTGCTAGGGTTGGAGGGTTTGAGCTATAGGGAGAGGCTGAATAGGCTGGGGCTATTTTCTCTGGAACATCGGAGGCTGAGGGGTGGCCTTATAGTGGGGGCAAGGATAGGATGAATGGACAAGATTTTTTCCCCACGTGGCGGAGTCCAAAACTAGACAGCATAGGTTTAAGGTGAGAGGCGAAAGATTTAAAAGGGACATAAGGGGCAACTTTTTCACACACACGGAGTAGTGGAGGCTGGTACAATTGCAATATTTAAAAGGCATCTGGATGGGTATATGAATAGGAAGGATTTAGAGGGAAATGGGCCCACTGTTGGCAAATGGGACTAGATTTATCTCAGATGTCCAGTCAGCATGGTTGAGTTGGACTGAAGAGTCTTTTCCCTGCTGCACAACTCTATGACTCTGTAAATATCTTTACCATTAGTTCGGTGAGACCCATCTATTGCAATATTGCTCCAAAGGTCAAAATGTTTCTATATTGACCAATCATTGCATATTGCCATATCACCATGCCGTAAAATACAATCACTGAACTCCTAAAAACAATTAATTTAAGAGGAAAAATATCCTAATTTTAGTTTCAGGATCATTTACAAATTAAACTGATTCACCAATATAATTTTCAATAACAAGTTGTCATCAATTTATATAATTTAACAAATTGCACTTAAATATGAGGTATAAGATATTGCCTTTGAAGAATCTTTATGAGCTGCTGCTGTCAAATCTTTATGTTGTAAACACTCCAATGTGAGAGTGTCTTTCATGAGAAGTTATTATTATCATCCAAAAGAAAGCATCTAAGGGGCATTTGAAAACCAAGTAACTGTTATAACCAGTCTGCAGGCAAGTTTCCACAATTTGTTGCAGTTCTAGGTGGGATACCTCAAAGTGTCAGGCTCCTGGGTGAAGAGGAGTGATCAGGATCCCCTTCTTTATTCGTTTGTCGTCTCGGTCAGTCACAACAAGGTTAATTTAGAAACAGGATTCCTTTCCTTGGATGGCCTGAGTCAAGAGTTTTTTCCCAACTCACAGGACCCACTTTGAAATGTAAAACACCCAAATCATATGATTTTCATGTAGAATAGAGTTGGGTGAGCTGAACCTGGAATCAGTGTGTAGTTGGCCACAGCAGTGGGTGAGTGCGGCACAGGTTGGTTAGAAAGCCATCTTGGTTAGTTGTTTTAGAACTTTTTAGGCCACCTAGCCCCATCCCTTTCATGCCCTCAAACCAGTCACCACCTCTGTGATCATTGCCAATTCCAGTATCCACTGCAGATAGAACTCAGGAGCCATGTTGAGATGAAATTTTTAAAAACCCAGCAGCAATTTAATTTTGCTGTCAATTTTGCATGTTTGTGAGTGAACAAAACTCCCATTCAGAAAATCTACTCAATCTCTTTAAACTCTTTCAAATGGTTAATTTCTCACAGAAGGGAACAAGCTGCTATTCAGTGAGATTAGCTACATCAAAGATAGTTAATACTTTAACAATCTCTTTAAGACGCCAATCAAATTTTGAACGCAGAACTTGCTGAGATGATTGTAGCTTTTGAAACACAGCTAGATGTGCGTAATTGCATAATAATAGCCCTTAGGAAAATTTCAAAAGAAGATCTTTATCGAAACTGCGGAACTGGACTTTTTTTTTCTAACTTACATGTGTCAATCAAAGCTGTCCAGCAGCCCCTCACTGACAACTGCAGCCATTTCTTTATTTTTGAACTTTAAAGAGTGAGTACTTTTTAAAAAGCCTTCGCATTGTCACAATTATACTCAACTTTTCAGTGCTTCAAGAACATTTAATTCTACTCCATTAATTACAACAGAAGTTTCATCTTTCATGCTTTGAATCCACCCAGGATCACATGTATCTCTGTGATGTTCAACATTCCTCAGATAGCAGTTCCTGCTGCATCCTGAAATCCACAGCGAGTGCCATGTGTAGCCATAGACACACACTTGGCTGCGCTCTCTGTTAGCACTGCTTCAAGCTGGCTCAGAACTAACATGGCCCCTCAATTCCACTCCGTCATCTGGCTTATTCAATGTCGAACAAGAAACATTTTCTTATCCTTTTCAAGCATTAAGAAGTATAAGATGAATAACTTAGAATACCCATGCCCTTCTGGGATCTTCCTACCCTACCCCTCCATCTGAGTCCATCCCCTCTCCTAATCCCACCTCCTGTCATGCATTTATTATCGTTTCCCATCTTCTGCTCCCCGATGCTGAATGTTCTGAATCAGCAAAGCCTTAGTTCTATTGCCCTTCGCCTCCAGCTCAATACATTTTTGGAATTACATGACATTGAACTTTTCTTCTGTCACTTTCACCTGTGTGCCTATTTCATTGGAAAAGAGTCCTCTCCCTGCCCCACAGGCATGTACACTTGTCTTCAATACTCTCCCTCCACCTGGATCACTCCTTCTGGCCTATTATCTGCACTCGACCTGTTTGAGAACTGTCGATGTAAGATTTGTCACCTTAATTTCTCTGGCCCCCCTCGCTTCGAACTCCCTTTGAACTGACTGCACTCCGTGCTCTCAGATCCAACCCAGACTTTGTCATTAAGCCTGCTGATAAGGCTGATGCTCTTGTTGTCTGGTGTAGTGACCTCTACAATGCGGAGACTAAGTGCCAGCCCTCGGACACTTCCTCCTATCTTGCCCTGAACCGTGACCTCACCATTGATTACTGAGCTTTTGTGGTCACATGGTCTCTAATCTCATTTCATCTGGTTATCACCCTTGCCACAGCCATCAAGCTCATCGACCCTCCCCAACCCTGTACAGCCTGCTTCTACCTCCTTCCCAAAACCCACAGACAGGACTGACCAGGCAGCACAGTGGCTCAGTAGTTAGCACCTATGCAACATTGTGCCAGGGACCTGGGTTCAGTTCTTCCCTTGGGTGACTGTGTGGCATTTGCACATTCTCCCTGTGTCTGTGTGAGTTTCCACTGGGTACTCCGGTTTCCTCTGACAGTCCAAAAATTGTGGATTCGCCAAGTAGGGTTATGGATGTAGGGTGGGGAATGTGTCTGGATGTGATGCTCTCCAGAGGGTCAGTGTAGCCTTGATGGGCTGAATGACATCTAACTGCACTACAGGGAATCTATGACCCATTGCTTCTGTCTCACTGAACTCATCTCTTCCTGCCTCAATTTGATTTCTTTTTTTTTTTCCCACTTGTCCAGTCACTTCTGACTTACAACCATGATTCCCCTGATGTGTTTCGTCAGTTTCAGAATTTCCAGTTTGCAGTCTCATGCCCCTGCCTTTTCACCATGAATGTGCAATCTCTTTACACATCCATCCCCAATCAGGATGGTTTCAGAGCTCTCCTCTTCTTCTGGGAAAAATGTGCTGAACTGCCCCCATTCTCCATCACCCTCCCTACCTGACCGAACTTGTCCTCACTTTGAGCAACTTTTCTCTTAACTTCTCCCACTTTCTTCAGTGTCAGAGGGTAGCCACAGATACGTGCATGGGCCCCAGTTATGCCTGGCTCTTTGTGGAGTGCATGGAAGATTCCTTGTTCCAGTCCAAGTCTTGCTTCTCACCCACAACTCTTACTCCGGTATATTGATGACATGATCACTGCTTCTTCCTACTTTTGTCCAGAATTGGAAAAATTGATCAATTTACTTCCAATTTCCCCCCACCCTCACCTTCACCTTGTCCATCTATGACTCCTCTCTTCCCATCCTCAATATCTCTGTTTCCATTTCCAGGGATAAGCTGGCCACCAATCTCCATCACAAAGCCACTGAAACCCTGCTTCCTGTAAAGACTCTATCCCATTGTCTCAGTTTCTCCCATCACATCTGTATTGATGAAGCCAAATTTTACAAAGCACTTCTGGAATATCCATCTTCCTCAACCGAGGATTCCCCAGTACCGTAATTGACAAGATCCTCAGCCGTATCCAACCCATTGTCCTGCACTTCAGCCATCACCTCTTCTCTTTCCTCCCACAACAATGATAGGGTCCATCTGGTCTTCACTTACCATCCCACCAGCATCCACACTTACAGGATCATTAGCCACCTCCAACGGGATGCCACCACCAGACATACATTCCCTTCTTCTCTATTGTCAGCCTCCCGCATGGAATGTTCTCTCTGGGACACCTTGGTCCACTCCTCCTCCACTCCCAACACCTCCCCACATCCTCATGTCACCTTCCCCTGCAATCGCAGAACATGTAACACTTGCCCGTTTACATCCTCCCTCCCCAGTATCCAAAGCCTAAACAGACCTTTCAGGTGAAGCAGCAATTTACCTGCACATCAGTCAATCTAGTCTACTGTATTCGCTGCTCACAATATGGTCTCCTCTACACTGGGAAAACAAAATGCAGACTAGGTGACTTATGTTCTGTCTGCAAAAATGACCCTGAGCTTCCAGTTCCCTGCCACTTTAACACACACTCTGTTTCTTGGCCAACATCTCTGCCTCAGGCTTGCTGCAGTGTCCCAGCGAAGCTCAGCACAAGCTGGAAGAACAACACCTCATTTCCCACTTGGGGACCCTGCAGCCTTTAGGACTCAATGTTAAGTTCAATCATTTTAGAGCCTGGCCACCTTCTTCCATGTCCTTACCACAATCCCCACACACCAGGCCTTGTCATCACATGGGCTGCTACCATAAACAACCCATTGTCAGCTACTATTGGTCACCATTAGCAGCTATTGATTCTCCCAGGTTGAACTTTACCCATTCATTTGTCTGCACAGCTCTTTTTCTCTCTTTCTATCATTAACTTCTCCCTCTTCTCACCCACTCCTTCGTATATACTACCATCCGTTCTGAACGAGGGTCACCGGGCCCAAAACATGAGCTCTGCTTTCTCTCCACAGATGTTGCTGGAACTGCTAAGTTTCTGCAGCAATTTCTGCTTTTGCTTCTGATTTCCGGCATCTGCAGTTCTCTGCTTTTGTTTCTCAATGAGCTCAGTTGGCCCTGCTGTTTTTCAGTTTTTAACTGGTGTGAATCACATCCCACCTACTTTCAGTACTTGCAAAATGTTGAACGAGTGACCAGTTATCAATGATAGAGGCCTGACAACAATTGTGTGATTACTCCCAAGTCGCTGAATTACTGAGGCTGTAGACAAAATAACAAGAAGCCATCAGATTCCTGCAAACTCAGAAGCTGTCTTTGTTCACTGCAATGAAGACTGCTTTAAGCCTGAAGAAAACCGGTTTACTTTTCCTTCAGCAGTTGCTTTAAGTTGTGACTTTTTAGTAATAAGTCAGAGGCGTTTATGTGGAAATCAGTTACCCTGCGCTTCTTGCAAACAAGTGAAACTATTCAGAGAAGGAAGACTGAGCAGCAGCATTCTGATCAGCAAGCCTTGTGAACAAGAGCAACTGACCTCCATTCTCAGATTTTCCCTCCATCCTTAAGACCTATTTTTTTTTCCTGTCTGTTTCTATCAGGATGTGCGTGCAAGGGGGAGTTTGTAAGGTTATTAGAGTTTTAACTAGCACAGTAATATGCCGATAGTTCACAATAGCTTACCTGTAGCTAGATTATATATATTTAGAATCAATAGTTATTGTTGTTAAGTGCTTAAACCTGGTCCGTGCTTTCTGTCATCCTGGTTCGAAAAGACAGGCAGATTGGGGAAGTCCGCATTTTTTTCAAAATCTATAACTTTTGTGATGACTCTATGATTAGTGGGGCTTGACTTTCATTTGAATTGCCAGCATTCCTACAGATGTGCAGTGGGAGTTGGAAGATGGCACAGATGCAAGGGATGCTGGTCTTAGGGCAGATATCCGGTGATTGGGGAGTTGTTATTCAATGGCATGACAACTGAAAAGATCGATTAATTGATTAAATGAATTTGATAAGACACGGCAATAAAATGTGCTTCGCCTTGAGACAAGAATCACTCCACCAAACCCCACCTGACTTGTACTTAGCCAAAAAAAAAATTCAGCCCTCTTGTTCAAAATGTGCAGCATTCAAAACAAAATGACGAATGGTTGGCTGTGATAGAAATAAATATACATAATATGATGCCTGTGGAACAATACCAGTCACAGGCCTTTAGTCAGAAAAACACCTCTCCGTAATTACCCTCAGTCTTCTATGATCAAGCCAATTTTGTATCCAATTTACCAACTCATCTTGGATCCCATGTGACTTAATCTTCTGGACCAGCCTACCATGAAGGACTTGTCAAATGCCTTAGTAAAGTCCATGCAGGCAACATTCACTGCTCTACCCTCATCAATCAATTGCAGCAAAAAGCTCAGTCAAATTTGTCAGACAAAGACGTACGCCACATAGAGCTATGCTAAGGAAGGGTCACTTGACCCGAAACTTTAACTGTGATTTCTCTCTCCACAGATGCTGCCAGACCTCCTGAGTTTTTCCAACAATTTCTGTTGTTGCCATTGCTGACTATCCCTAATAATTCCATTCTTCTCCAGACGTGAGTAAATTCTATCCCTAAGAATCTTCTCCAGGGATTTCTCTACCACTGATAAATGGCTCATTGGGCTATAATTTCCTGGATTTTCCATTGCCCTTTTTTGTACAAAAGGAAAAACATTGGCTATTCTCCAGTCCTCTGGGACCTCCCCGGTGGCTAGAGAGGATACAAAGATCTCTGTCAAGATCCCAGAAATTTCCTCCCTTGCCCTCCTTTGTATCTTGGGATAAATCCTATCAAGCCCTGAGGGTCAGACGTTAGTGGCTATTTCCCTGACGCCATCTCACCAAATTACCTTCACCTCCCACTAAGAAAGGACATGGTTAAGAATGAAATTAGGACAGAATCATAGAGATTGAAATGAAACTTAAAAATTGACTTGTCACGCTAGTAAAGGTTGATCATAAGCCACCAAGTAATAGAAAAGAAATGGAAGGAGAAATATTTAGATGTGTATTTAAATGTGTAAAATGCATGGACAAAATCTTCCATGATGACATTGCATGAAACATGTTATACCTAATATATATCTGTGTATATCAATAAGAAGATGATTAGGAGGAATATGAGAACATACTGGGAAGAAGTTACTGGAATGGTAGGAGATTAGCGAGATGTATAGGCACTGAAGTGGAATGGTTGGACTGAATGGTTTGTTTCTGTGTATTTAGATTGTCTGTAAATTCCGTGCAAAATGAGAGTAGGTAATTGGTTCCTTGATGAACTTGAGCTTTTCAATGTCAGCTATGAGCAGTTTTGATCCCCTTATCGATGGAAAGATTTACTACATTGGAGGTAGTGCAGAGAAGGTTCACTAGGTTGATCCTCAGCTATGAGACCTTAGTGAAACATGTAGGTCTCTTAGGAATTTGACAGGGTAGATGCAGAGAGGCTGTCTCCTGCTAGAATCTAGAATCAGAGGACATGATCTAAGAGGAAGGAGTCATTGATTTGTGACAGATGAGGAACTTTTTTCTGCCACATGGAAATGAATCTGTAGAATTCTTTACCTCAGAGGGCTATTAAGGCTTGATTGTTAAGTATATTCAAGGCTGAGATCCATAAATCTTTAATCAGGATGAGAATCAAGCATTATGGGGGTAAGGCAAGAAAGTGGGATTGAGGTTTATCAGATGTCTTGAATGGCAGAGCAGACTTAATGGGTCAAATGGCCGACTTTTGCTCTTATTTGTTTTTAATTCCTTCGGGGATGAGAGCATCACTAGCCAGGCCAGCATTTATTGTCCATCCCTAATTTCCCAGAGGGCAGTTAAGAGTCAACCATATTACTGTGGGCCTGGAGTCACATGTAGGCCAGACCAGGTAAGGATGGCAGTTTCCTTTCCTAAAGGACATCAGTGAACCAGGTGGGTTTTCCCCCTTGACAATTGATAAGGAATCTGTCACCATTAGACTCTTAATTCTCAGGTTTTATTGAATTCAATTTCCACCATCTGCCATGGCAGGATTCGAACATGGGTTTCTGGAACATGACGTGGGTCTCTGGGTTAACTGTCCAGTGATAATACCACTAGGCTGTTACCTCTCCTTATATCTTGTGGACTTATGATCTTACATATGATTATCAGATGAGCACTTAGTAAATAAAGTAATATGTATCCCTGATATATGACATAGAAAATTTCAAACTGGTGCAGGACAGTGATCTTATACAGTTTGAAGAAAAAGGGGAACAACTGGATTTTCAAATGATATTGATTTTCTCTTCACCAAAGATTGTCTGCCTTGGACATAAATCCAAGCTTTCTATTTTGCAACCGAACATTTACCACTAGGCAGAGCTAATGCATGATACTTTTAACTTGCACGGTAACGTTTTTGGAATAAAATGAGGTTTTTAGACAGCAGCAACCTGTGATAGATTAGAGGTCACTTGCTATCTGATTGAATTACTTTACCTACCAATAAATAGGTAAGATAAAAATATTTACTGAATATTATTGCTACAACTAATGATGCTATTCAACGTAACAAGTCTTTTGTTCTGTTTGCAAGCTCACAATCTGTCAATAAAGTTGGATGTGTTAGATTTCTCTAGTTCAAGACCCATTCAAATGGTCATCATGTTCACAGGGCTATAAATACTCAGTAGGAGGGGAAGGAGAGATAGAAGACAGGAGAGGGTGCAGTAATGATCTATGCGCACTTAGTCATAAGCAATCACTTTTTTAAAAATGCTTTTGGGAGTGGAGCAAGGTTAGATATTACTTTCTTTTTGCCAGGTAGGTCAATCCATCAGAAGTATACTTCTACTTTATTAATTGGAAAGGTACTTACAAACTGACATACTCAGAAAAACAGTGTTCAGTCTCTTGTGTGTTTTGTTCATTCTAACTTATTTACAACTGATACAGTCTTAAGAACTTTATAAGAATACCAGGACAGGGTTTAGTCTGAGACTTTTAGTCATGTGGGTTCAATGAGCAGCATGATTCTGACACTAACCCCAATTCCTTGTAATCTCTTCTGCTACAGCTCAGGTAGTGTCCACTTCTTAAAGGAGTACTTTGCCAGGTCTCCTTTGGCCAATTCTATCTCTTCTTCAATTTGGCACTGTCCATTTCATTGCCACTCTGAGGGGGCATACATCTAGGATAAGAAATACACGCCCAGCCAGCCTTGGTCTTCTGTTCACCACAAAGTCCTGCATGGGCCCCTGACCAGTCCTCAGGTGCACATCTCTATTGCTCATGCTGTTTCTCCATATGATCCTCAGGATCTTGCGTGGGCAGCGCTGGTGAAAGATATCTGACTCAAATGACATCTTTGCTGTTCTCTCCCATGTCTCATCAGCATGAATTTTAATTGACACTGATACAGGCATACAGAGTTACAACTTCATGACTGTGTTGAAGAACACCAAGGTACCTAGGATCAAGGCCTACCAGCATGGCATGGACCTACTCTGCAAGATCTGGGATGTGGGTTATGTCTTGGAAGACTGGGAGCGAGGAATTATCGTCAAACTGCCAGTGACAGGAAACTTCAGTGACTGCAACAACCAGAGGCGCACACCTGGCATGGCACAGTGCCTCTCAACAGATTGAAAGCAGAAGTAGACAGGACCCTTCTTGAAGATCCAGGCAGGTTTCCAGGACAACAGGTCATAGATATGAGAAAATCTTTTTGCTTGCTATCAACTTCATTGTTTTCAATAAGCAGTCAATAGCATCCATCAGCAGGTGGGTTAGAATGAACATAGCACTCTCATACATAACAAAACAGTAAAGCACCTTGAAGGGTATATTACAACTTCAGAGTCTTGAACTGCAACTCTAGCTGTCCATCAATAACAGCACAGGCACCATGAAATCCTCCAATATCATTACAGGAAATGGCAAGATTGCATACTCCCCTCACTCCTTTTCACTTTGTCTTCTTTAGTATAAAATCAAATGGTGGGTGCAAGCTTTCATATCCCATATCACCAGCATCAGTCATCAGACCTGAATTTAATGAATAATATTGCCTTGTTGTGCGAAAGAGCCATAAAGACTTTGAGGCGTGACTACCAGTCTTGAGAGTTGCACTGCCAGGGTTGGTCTGTGCGTCCTCTGGAAGAAGAGCAAGACTATCACAATTGGATGGCAGCAAGGTGACCCTGATATCCACACAAGAACTGGCAAAGCGGCATTAAACTTATAATGGTGCCACATGCTCTGCGATCCACCACCATTAACAAGACAGGATTATTTACATAGTGATTATGTTATTGGACTGCTAATTCAGAGGCTCAACTAAATTAATCTGGAATAAAATGCTCATCACAATAAGATTGATCACAAAATTAGCAGAATTCTTAGAAATCTATGTGATTAAAAATTTTCATTTGGAAGGAAATCTTCTGTCGTCATTTGGTCCGGCCTACGTGATTCCACACTGACTGCAATCTGGTTAGCTGTCCTTTGAAAAGGGCCTGGATAACCAGTCAGTTGTAACAAATTGCGAGAAGTAAATTGAACAATCATAAAGACACACATACAACTTGGCATCCACTGAGACAAGAGATGACGCATCTCAGTCAACCCCAAGGTCCATCTCATCAATATTTGGGCAGTGTGGCGGAATTGGGGAGAGGTATTCCGCAAGCGACAACCTGACATAGTTATACCCATCGAATATACCTTAAAGCTGATATCCTAGTTTGTTCCAATACCGTGCTATCAGATGTTGCGTCCTGTTGGAGACAAGGTGATACTCAGTCAAAAGGGAGTTATCTTGGAGTTCTTAGAATTGACTGCACACTAATTAAATTTAATGATACAGGCAAAGGAACATCCTGCCGAATGCCCTCCATACGTTGATGAATTGGTACTCCTCCATGTTGAACACTACTTGGAATACGTACTGAGAGTAACAACAGTACAGAATGTACTCTGGTTAGGGACTTGGGTATCTGGTGTTAAGAGTGGCTTGGTAACACCACTGGTAGCTGAATGCTGAGAACAAAATTATGAAGTTGTACAGTATATTATTGTTGTTGGGTTCTAAATTAGAGGTAAATACTTTTTTTTTGGTTTTCAGTTCTATGAAGATGACTTTTTTAAGTGACAGAAGCTATTTTTAAGCATTGAATCACAAACATTTCCAAGAAGTCATGTGACTAGCTAAATGTCTAGATAAGTTAGCGAGTAATTTCAGAGGTAGTTGAGTTTTTAATGACCTACAGCAAAAGAGGTAAGATACATTTGGAGGTTCAGTTCATAGGATCCATACCAGTTACCTGCTTTTTGGCAGCCAGAACGTAGTGGAAGTCAGAGAGCATTTAGTGAGCTAGCCTGTCTGAGTGTCTCAGGGAGAAACAGAAAGAATCACATCTGGTTAATCTACCGAAAATTGACAAAAGGAAATGCCAGTAAACTCATCTGTTGAGCAGAAGGTTAAAGAATGAAGGCAATTATGGTACTTCACTGGGCTTGAGTGTCTGTAAAGGAGATTGCTGGGAAGGCATTGAACCTTTTTTCTGTTTATGATAATTTTTTTTCAAATGCATATGGCCATTTTTCTAAATTTTGACTCCTGACTTGTGCCATGTAGGTGGTAGACAGACTTTGGCGGGTGAGTTACCTCACTGCACTTTTCCTAGCTTCTGACCTGTTCTTGAAGCCACAATGTTTATGTGGTGAGTCCAGCTGAGTTCCTGGTCAATGGTAGCCCCCAGGATGTTGATGGTCAGAGATTCAGTGATGGTAACACCATTGAATGTCAAGGGGCAGTGCTTAGAATGGCTCTTTTTGGAGATAGTCTTTGTCTGGTATTTGTGTGGTACAAATGTTACTTGCCACTTTTCAGCCCAAGTCTGGATATTGTCCAGATCTTGTTGTATTGGAGCATGCACTCCTTCCGTATCTCAGTAGTCGTCAATGTTATGTATAATATCATAAGATTACCCCAACTTCTTCAAAGAATAGGATTTCTCCCATGAGAAACATGTACAAAGACACTGAGATAACAAGCATGGGGCTGGATGAACACAGCAGGTCAAGCAGCATCATAGGAGCAGGAAAACTTGACGTTTCGGGCCTAAACCCTTCAAG
>JAHRHZ010000014.1:64194727-64218497 GCA_024137785.1 Ginglymostoma cirratum
TATGATGCTGCTTGACCTGCTGTGTTCATCCAGCCCCATGCTTGTTATCTCGGATTCTCCAGCATCTGCAGTACCTTTTATCTCTGATACAAAGACACTGAGCAAAGATAAGAGATGCAGTTACAAGCATTATTTTCACAAATTGAGGTAATATTTTGGCAAATGTATAATACAGACAGATTGAGTTCTTGTACAGTTTGCTGAGTGTTATTGTGAATCCTATTGTGTGTTGTCTGTTATTGTAGATCTGTTCACTCTGAATGTGTTGTCATCTAGTGTTAATAAAATATTTTCAGTGGCTGAACCATGTTGTTGTAATACCTGTAGATTATCAGATGCAATATGAATGTGTTATCTGCTCTGGTTTCGAACATGCCCGATGCTAATAGCAATGTCATACAATCTGAGTTGAGAACTTTTTCTCAGTATTTTTCAATGTCATAGAGCATAGAAACAGCCCCTTCAGCCCACCTTGTCTATATTGGCCAACGCACATCAAACTACAAGAATCTCATTTACCTGCATTTGGTCTGCAGCCTCCTCTGCCCTAGCATTTTAAATGTGCATCCAGGTGCTTCTTAATTGTTGCAAGTGTAGCTGCCTCCACCAGCCTGTCAGGCAGCACCTTCCATATTTTTACCACCCTCTGGTTTAAAAAAAAACTTTTCCTCAGATCTCCTCTAAACCACTTACCCCTCACCTTAACCTTTTGCCCTCTGGTCTTAGACATATTGCCGTGAGGAAAAGATTCTCACAATCTCTTCTATCTATGCCTCTCGTAATTTTGTATACCTCAATCAGATCCTCAACTCCAATGAGAACAAACTCAGCCTTACCAGTTTCTCCTCATAACTGAGATTTTTCATCCCAGGCAACATCCTGGTAAATCCCCCCTGCACTCTCTCCAGTGCAGTCACAATAGACCTACTGTCACATTAGAGAGAGATGATAAGTATCCTGAGGATCTGCACAACTCAGGCAAGGAGAGAGATTGAGAAGGAAGATCCTTCATAATAGCCTCAGCTGATACAGAAATTGAACCCATGCTGTTGCCGTCAGTGTGTTTGGAAACTAGCTGTCCAGCCAATTGAGCTAACTGAATCACTGTATTTAAGTGTTGGCTGTTATTTTCTCATGTCTTACTTTTAGACTTGGGTGAGGCTGAGGTAATCATTTATATGCTCTCTAATCATCTTCCTGTGCGATTATCTCACTTCCTTCCAACAAGGAATCATATGTAAGTGTATGATATGGAATTACAGCACAGATATGTTACTGAAAGTAAGAGTTGCAGGTGAAGGTACATCTCTGCCTTAAGGATAGCTTGCTGGTTTCACATGGTAATTCTGCAGGCTTGCCAAATTGTTTTACACTTTACGATCATTGCCTTAACTATGTGCACATTATGCTCCGGTAGACCATTGGATTGTTGAAGATACAAAAGGGAAGGTGGTATACTGGATTCTCCAATTTCAGCACAGTTTGGAAAGACTTTCCTTTGTAATAAGGACCATTGTCTGACAGTTTACTGTAGGATAACAAAACATACTGAAGATAGCAGTTCACATGTTACGATTAGCATCCATGACTTGCCTAAATTGATTTGTAAACTATTATATTACATAATCTTGACTGTGAGATGGGTCTGTCGCAGCCTGGGGCCGAGGTTCAGAGGGAAATTTGTGTGGAACTATGTTGCTTGGAGTGATAATGTTAATATGCCTCGCACAATTGTATCATTGATTGATGTCTTTGTTGATGCCAGCCAATAAACCATTCCTGTGTGCCAACCTGTTGGTTTTGTGTGGACCAATGTGGAGATGGTTGAAGGTGTCTTGATGCAACAAATTGAGATTCAACATTCGTTTACCTTTGAAAATAACATTCCTTAATAGGCCTAAGTCATTTCTAAAAAGCTGAAATAAATATCCTTGTTCTGGAACTAGTTTAATGTACTCAGGTCCTCTCCTGACTGTGTTGTGTTTCAACTCCTGTATTTGGTTGCTATCAGATGCAGTACGTTGAATTTGTTTTGTTTGATTATGATCCAAATTGGATTAAGTCAATATTTATATTGTTTATGACCTTTGGTGCCACGGTAGATGTTTTTTCACTGCCTTATGAATCATTATGATGCAAAGATCCAAGCACACTGGCAAATGGAAAATTGCTGGTTGAATGTTTCATCCAGAAGAACTATGTTGACAATTGAGTGTAAAATGCCAACACATGGAATCTGAAGTCCATTTTCAGTAGTGGGGTTGCCCTATGTAAGCTCCACCAAACTGTACTATTAGCGTGCATACATCTCACCCAGGATGCATAATGGGATAATGTTAGCATCTGTATTGATCCTGGTTTGCAATTCATGCTCTCAGTTCTTCCCAGGATACATAATCTTGATCACTGTGAATATTTCAGCTCTTCTGTTGTTATTGATATGGTGAGTCAGATCAACCACAAATACAGTTGAAAAATTGCTTAGTTACAGATATTTCTTAACCTGGGGCCACATGTTTGCACTTGCAAGGTGTAATCTTGGGAATAACCTTAGTGCTGGAATTTTGCTGAACCCGTTTCCTGTGTTGTTGTTGAACATTATGCTACATCTTGGACCGTTCCTACTTGATTAGACTTTTTGCACATCTTTGTCCAGAACCATTTTGTGGTGCACAGCTGTGTCATACAACATTGCTTAATGTTTTGGTGGTGAGTGGGACAATCCGTACCTTTTACATGACTTAGGTGGTTTGTTAACAGTGTTTACCATTGCTGTTGTATTTGCACAGTCAAGACCTTGAAGATTTCACTGCCCTGCAACAATGGCTTTGAATTTTTGCCCATTTCTACCATTAGTGGGCTGAATCTGGTCAGAAATCAGCTAAGTGTCGTTTTCATTAGGTTTTGTGCAAGTTTCTCTGTGTAAGCTCTAGCATGTTTTCTCATTCTATTGGCTCAAACCTGCCTCACTGGGCACTTTGCCCCTGTGGCACCCCTCTCCCCTGAGGCTTGCCTGATTCATACACTTGTCATTGGCAGAAGTATTGTCCACTGCTGGGATTTCTAGCACCAGCACCATCTTGAAAAGGCTGTTGCACACATCAAGTGCTGGTTGCCTGGAGTTGTGACATTTGCCCCTAACATGGCAAATAAGGGGAAATTAGCACGTCACTTTGCAGGTGGGGATGTGGAGCTCATGGTGGATGGTGTGAGTGAAGGAAAGCTATTTTCTTTGCTCAGAATTCCAGACGTGGCCATGACACCAGACCTGCAAGCCTGGCCTGAAGTTGTCATTCATGTCAGTGTGGCCTCAACCACCTGGAGGATCATGCAGCAAATCTACAGGAAGATCAATGATCTTCCCTGCTCCAGTAGGGTAAGTACTCACACTCACTCTATCTCTGCTGCTGGTTGGTGTCCAGCTCCTGAAGTATTGTTGGCAAGTGGGGAGTATTCCAGTACAAGGTTGACTTGTGCCTTGTAGATGGAGAACGTGCTTTGGGGAGTTAGAGGTGAATTACTCACGGCAGGATTCCTAGCCTTCAATCCGCACTTGTGGCTACATTGTTTACATGGCTCGTTCAGCTCAGTTTCTGGTCAGTGGTAAACTATTCTCTCTCATTGCTTGGCACTTGTTCCTTGCGACTTCTCAGCCCAAACCTAGATATTGTCCAAGTCTGGCTGTATCTACACATGACTTCTTCAGTATCTGAGGTGTTAGAATGCTGTCTCCAACCAGCGAAGACTTCTCCCTGACTTCCATTAACTTTAGTTTAGCTTGATGAATATTGTCCAGGTCTTGCTGCATATAGAAATGGACAGCTTCAATATCAATGTTATCAAGAATGCTGCTGAACTTTGTGCATTCATTGGCGAACATCCCCATGTCTGAACTTATGATAGAGTGAAAGTCAGTTGGAGTTGGTTAGTTGGATCTCGGGCACTACCTTTGGAAGTCCCACAATGATGTTCGGGTGGAGGCTGAAATAGTTGGCCCCTAATAACACAACTAACTTTCTTTGTGCTAGATATGACTTCAACCAGAGAAGTTTCCACCCACATCTCATTGACTTAAAAGAATTAGGAAACCTTCATGCCACTTTCAGACAAATGTTACTTGAATTCAAGGTCAGCTATTATAACCCCACCACTGAAATTCTTTTATTCTGTCAATGATTGGACCAAGGTTGTAATTATGCTTGGGAATGAGTGATTCTGCTGAAACACAAATTGAGCATCTGTGAACATGCTTTTGCTGAGTAAGTGGTAATTGATAGCACTATCATTGGCCTCTTTCAATACTTTGCTGATGATTTGAAGCAGACATCAAAGGCAGTCATTAGCTGAATTGGAATAATCCTGTTTCTTAACAGAACATACCTGGAAAATTTCCACACTGTCAGCTAAATGTTAGTGCACTGGAACATCTTGGCTGGAAGCATGACTAGGTCTGGAGTACAGACCTTCAGCATTACAGCCTTGATGTTTTCACGCCTTTACTCTGTCTGAAGTTGAAAATTTAACCATTTTTTGATGCAGCGTGGAGCGGATTACAATTACTGATGATTGGGAACCTCAGGAGGTTACCAAGATGAACTGTCTACTTGGTACTTCTGGTGGTGGATCTTAGCAAACACATCAGTCCTGCCTTTTTGCTGACATGCTGAGCACTGCCACCATTGAGGGTAGGATTCTTATGGACCCTCTTCTTCCCATTAGTTGTTTAATCGCCCACCACCATTCACTCTTGAATCTGGAGGGACTGCTGAGCTTTGTCCTGAAGCACTGTTTGATCAGATGATCACAAATGATTCTGTGGCAGCTTTTAAAGACGGACAGAGGTGAGAAGGCTTAAGGAAAGGAAAGTGGAAGATGGCTGTTGCCAACAGCTGACGTAGACAAATCGACTTAATGTTCTCCTTTTGAGCTGTAATATTATAGAGGTAAAAAATACATTTTGGTATTTTAAATTCTACTAGTAACTAACGTGTCACCAGCTTAGATACTTAATATTCCTGTATGCAATTGAAATGTCTATAGACCTTTTTTTACCACGGGGATGAAAATATGTCTGATGCTACCAACAGATACAACATTAGAAAACTGTTGTGTTATGAAGGACTGACATTCATCATGCCAGCAAACACAGAAATCGTCAAATATCTGTGAAAAGAGTAATTTAACAATAAATGTATCTCTAGAAGAATTACAATTCAGTGTTATCTGATTATTCTCTATTGTACTGATATTCCTCATTCTTTCTGAAGCTGTTTCTGTAACCTTGTTAAATTTAATGTTGTGATATGATTATGATATGGCTAGGTAAGATGACTGTTTAGCACCACATTTTTAATTGCTCCCAGTTAACAAGGATTTGTTGCACTTTCTCTCTTGCAGATATCATGAGTGCTATTTATTGTTGCAACAGACTGTGAAGGTTCACAAACCAGATGCCACCTCAGAAAATCTCACAAATAGCTATTCTTGTCACACTTCCTGGTGAAATACTTACCCTTCAGAAGCAGCATAATTGTTGGTGAGAGTTATTGGGTGCAGCAAGCCTAACTCGCATATTATGAGTGATATAGCTGGTCCTTGAATATAGGGCTCAGCAAGCCTTTTTGACACAGTTGCAATTTTGATTCCTCACAGCAGATTGAATGCTGAATTAGATATTATTACCTCTCTTTCACAGCCACCCACACTTTGTGGACCATTCAGTAATAGATGGGCAGGTACAGATGCAGACATTTTAACGAATAGATCTAACACTAAAATCTGACACAATCCAGGCCTCAATGAAGTGACACAGTCACATGTTGCCATGTACCGAACCTTTTGCTGTTGGACTGATGAGTTCCTAACACTGAATTCAAGGACTGGATTTTATGGTGGAATCTGTTTTCAGCAGGTGGGAGTAAGTGGGGGATGAGGGGTGTTAGGGGATATGTAGTAGGCCATGGAAAATATGAGAACAGTCAAGCCCACCATCTTCCTGTCTACCCTCCAGCTGTCTGCCTTAATGCAGACTGTTGGCAAATGTGGAGATTGGGTATTGGGGCTTTCCTATGTGCATTGGACCCAGATGTCAAGCTCCACTTTGTTGTTTGCCTCTGGGGCTGTCTGGAACCTGCCCCAGCTCCACCCCCCTCCTTCGGCTGTTGGATCCCTCCCAGACTTAATAGCTTGAAACCTTCTCTGTTTCAGTGACCACTTATCTTCCATGGGACTGCTTACAGCCTTGGCAGTGCCTACTACTCAGCACTGGTCCTACTGGAACTGTTCGAGCCGCTGGCTGATCAGAATGACTGGAAGCTCTGGAGCAGGATTTTCTCCCACTGAGGAGCAGAAATCCCACTCTTTCTTAGTTTAGCCCACCCACAGAGCGTTCTAGCTGCAGTGTGGGATCCTATCATGTGTGTCATCTGTTAGCTGACTTTTGTTCGGGGGCGAGGAGGGTTGATGAAGGCATTTGTAGCGCCCTCCTCCCCCCCCAAAAAAATAGAGTTCCTTTTAACAATATGAAAACTGCATCCACAATATTTGCTTAGAAAAAAAATAAGATTTATTAAAACATCTCAGTGAAGAATTTATTAATCACCCTTGAATTTAAATATAATGATGTTTAATATCAAACCCTGTAATGTTTTAAACCATTAGAGTTGTGTAACGTATCACTAATGTACTTCTTTGAGGAATGGAATCACTGAGTGGAGCTTATTTTCAACACTTAATGTGCTATTAGCACCTGCTGCTTGGCCCCACACTGTGCACAGAGACAGCCGACAATGTTGGAGATGCTTGGTCCTCCACTACAATTTGGCAAATGAGATAGCAGCATGAAATTTGCATGCTACTGCCCTCTCCCTTAATGAGCATAACCAAATTGCAAATCATCAACTTGGCTAAAGAATAACATGGCCAAAACTGAGCCCAAATAGTCTGATTGAATTCATTAGGGTCCTGGTTAAACAACAACATTAACATTCAAGAGATTGAGAATTGCTGCTGACACAATTTTTCAACAAATTCAACAGATTTTATTCACAAGCAAAAGCGAATGCCTAAAAAAAATTGCAATGTAGAGAATTGTAGTTGTACTCTGGTTAGATTGACTGCAGATTAATTTGATTCAGTCAGACATGGGCCAGAGATAATGGGAACTGCAGATGCTGGAGAATCCGAGATAACAAGGTGTGGAGCTGGATGAACACAGCAGGCCAAGCAGCATCATAGGAGCAGGAAAGCTTGACGTTTCGGGCCTAGACCCTTCATCAGAAATGGGGGTGGGGAAGAGGGTTCTGAAATAAATAGGGAGAGAGGGGGAGGCCAATAGAAGATGGATAGAGGAGAGGATAGGTAGAGAGGAGACAGACAAGTCAAAGAGGCGGGGATGGAGCCAGTAAAGGTGAGTGTAGGTAGGGGGGTAGGGAGGAGATAGGTCAGTCCAGGGAGGACGGACAGGTCAAGGGGGCGGGATGAGGTTAGTAGATAGGAGATGGGGGTGCACCTTCCTGTAAAAATGCCATCCCCTATTCCCAATGCCTTCGCCTCTGCCGCATCTGCTCCCAGGATGAGGCATTCCACTCCCGTACATCTCAGATGTCCTCATTCTTCAAGGACCGCAACATCCCCCCCCATAGTGGTCAAGAACGCCCTCGACCGCATTTCCCGTAACTCATCCCTCACACCCCTTCCCCGCAATAACAACCAAAAAAGAATCCCCCTTGTCCTCACGTACCACCCCACCAACCTCCGGATCCAACGCATCATCTTCCGACACTTCCACCATCTGCAATCAGACCCCACCACCAAAGACATTTTTTCCAACCCACCCTTGTCTGCCTTCCGGAGGGACCACTCCCTCCACGACTCCCTTGTCCCACTCCACACTCCCCTCCAGCCCCACCACACCCGGCACTTTTCCCTGCAACCGCAGGAAGTGCTACACCTGCCCCCACACCTCCTCCCTCACCCCAATCCCAGGCCCCAAGAAGACTTTCCACGCCAAGCAGATGTTCATCTGCACATCTGCCAATGTGGTATACTGCATCCGCTGTACCCGTTGTGGCTTCCTCTACATCGGGGAAACCAAGCAGAGGCTTGGGGACCGCTTTGCAGAACACCTGCGCTCAGTTCGCAACAAACAATTGCACCTCCCAGTCGCAAACTGTTTCAACTCACCCTCCCATTCCTCAGACGACATGTCCATCCTGGGCCTCCTGCAATGCCACAATGATGCCACCCGAAGGCTGCAGGAACAGCAACTCATATTCAGCTTGTGAACCCTGCAGGCCAATGGTATCAATGTGGATTTCACAAGCTTCAAAATCTCCCCTCCCTCTACCGCATCCCAAAACCAGCCCAGCTTGTCCCCGCCTCCCTAACCTGTTCTTCCTCTCACCTATCCCCTCGTCCCACCTCAAGCCGCACCCCCATCTCCTATCTACCAACCTCATCCCGCCCCCTTGACCTGTCCATTCTCCCTGGACTGACCTATCTCCTCCCTACCTCCCCATCTACATTCACCTTCACTGGCTCCATCCCCGCCTCTGTGACTTGGGCCAGTTGCTTGGATGGGATTTCTGTCCTCAGTTCTCTCACTCTGACAGTGTTGTGCAAACATGTGTTCTTGTGTTCTTCAAACACATTAATGATATAGATGAAGGCATTAAAAGTAATATTAGCAAATTTGCTGATGACACAAAGCTGGGTGGCAGTGTGAAATGTGAGGAGGATGTTATGAGAATACAGGGTGACTTGGACAGGCTGGGTGAGTGAATGGATGCATGGCAGATGCAGTTTAACGTGGACAAATGTGAGGTTATCCACTTTGGTGGCAAGAACAGGAAGGCAGATTACTATCTAAATGGAGTCAAGTTAGGTAAAGGGGAAGTACAGTGAGATCTAGGTGTTCTTGTACATCAGTCTATGAAAGCAAGCATGCAGGTACAGCAGGCAGTGAAGAAAGCTAATGGCATGCTGGCCTTCATAACAAGAGGAATTGAGTATAGGAGCAAAGAGGTCCTTCTGCAGCTGTACAGGGCCCTGGTGAGACCGCACCTGGAGTATTGTGTGCAGTTTTGGTCTCCAAATTTGAGGAAGGACATTCTTGCTATTGAGAGAGTGCAGCGTAGGTTCCCGAGGTTAATTCCCGGAATGGCGGGACTATCATATGTTGAAAGATTGGAGCGACTGGGCTTGTATACATTTGAGTTTAGAAGGATGAGAGGGGATCTGTTTGAGACGTATAAGATTATTAAGGGATTGGGCACTCTGGAGGCAGGGAGCATGTTTCCGCTGATGGGTGAGTCCAGAACCAGAGGACACGGTTTAAAAATAAGGGGTAGGCCATTTAGAACAGAGTTGAGGAAAAACTTCTTCACCCAGAGAGTGGTGGATATATGGAATGCTCTGCCCCAGAAGGCAGTGGAGGCCAAGTCTCTGGATACTTTCAAGAAAGAGATGGATAGAGCTCTTAGAGATAATGGAATCAAGGGTTATGGGGATAAGGCAGGAACAGGATACTGATTGTGGATGATCAGCCATGATCATAATGAATGGTGATGCTGGCTCGAAGGGCCGAATGGCCTACTCCTGCACCTATTGTCTATTGTCTATTGTTTCCCTATTAAATATTTCCTAATCAACCTGATTGACCCAGTTTGGGTTCTGCCAAAGTCACACAGCTCCTGACCTCATTACACTCTTGGTTCAAAAGTGGTCAAAAACCTGAATTTCAGAGGTGAGGTGTAATTGCCCTTGACATCAATCTGCATTTGACCAAGTGTGGGAACAAGGAGCCTTAGCAAAACTAGCATCAATGGGTATCGGGGCAAGCTCTCCACTGGTTTGATTCATACCTGACACACAGAAAGATAGTTGTGGTTGTTGGAGGTCAGTCATCTCAGCTCCAGGACATCTCAGCAGGAGTTCCACAGGGTAGTGTCCTAGGCCCAACCATCTTCAGCTGCTTCATCAATGACCTTCCCTCCATCATAAGGTCAGAGGTGGGGATGTTCACCGATGATTGCACATTCGTGACTCCTTAGATACTGAAGCAGTCCATGTTCAAATGCAACAAGATCTGTACAATATCCAGGCTCGGGGGTTGACACATAGCAAATAACATTTATGTCATGTTATCTCAGAGTACAATGGGATCTTGATCAAATTGGCCAATGGGCCAATGCGCCGAAGAGTGGCAGATGGAGTTTAATTTAGATAAAGGTAGGATGCTACATTTTGGAAAAGCAAATGAGGGCAGGACTTATACACTTAATGGTAAGGTCCTGGGAAGTGTTGCTGAACAAAGAGACCTTGGAGGGCAGGTTCATAGATCCTTGAAAGTGGAATCACAGGAATATGGGATAGTGAGGGCAGCGTTTGATATGCTTGTTTTGGTACGCTTGCCTTTATTGGTCAGTGCATTGAGTATAGGAGCTGTACAGGTCATGTTGCAGCTGTACAGGACATTGGTTAGGCTACTCTTGGAATACTGTGTCCAATTCTGGTCGCCCTCCTATGGGGAGGATGTTGTGAAACTTGAAAGGGTTCAGAAAAGATTTACAAGGATGTTGCCAGGATTGGATGGTTTAAGCTACAGGGAGTGGCTGAATAAGCTGGAGCTATTTACCCTGAAGTGTCGAAGCCTGAGAGGTAACTTTATAGAGGTATATGAAATAATGAGGGGCATGGATAGGGTATGTAGATAAGGTCTTTTCACGAGGGTGGGGGTGTCAAAAACTAGAGGGCTTGGTTTAAGGTGAGAGGGGAAGGATTTAAAAGGGACCTCCGGGGCAAGTTTTTCACACAAAGCGTGGTGTATGTATGGAAGGAGCTGCCAGAGAAAGTAGTGGAGGCTGGTACAATTACAACATTTAAAAGGCATCTGAAGGGGATATGAATAGAATGGGTTTAGAAGAATATGGGCCAAGTGTTGGCATATGAGACTAGATTTATCTAGGATTTCTGGTCAGAATGGACGAATTGGACTGAAGAGTCTCTTTCCATGCTGTACATCTCTATGACTCTATGACTATGACACACAAATGCAGGCATTGACCATCACCAGTAAGAAACAATATAATCACTACCACTTGACATTCAATGGTGTTATCATCACCGAATCCCCCACTATCAACATACTGGGGCTTGCCAATGACCAGAAACTCAACTGGACTTGCCACATAAACACAGTGGCTATAAAAGCTGGTCAGAAGCTAGGAATACTGCGGCGAATACTCACCTCTTGACTCACCAAATCTTTCCATCATTTACAAGATACAAGCCAGGAGTGTGATGGAAAATTCCCAACTTGTCTGGTTGGGTGCAGCTCAACAACACTTAAGCAGCTTGATACTATTCAGGACAAAGAGCCTGTATGATTGGTACCACATCCACAAGCATCCACTCCCTCCGCCACCAATGCAGCAGTGTGTATTATCTACTAGATGCACTGCAGAAATTCACAAAAGATCCCAGGAAAGTACTTTTCAAATGCAAAACCCCTTCAATCTAGAAGGACAAGGTCAGCAGATACCTGGGAACACGACCATCTTCAAGTTCCCCTCCAATCCTTGCACCATCCTGACTTGGAAATATATCGCTGTTCCTTCTTTATCGCTGGATCAAAATCCTGGAAGTCCCTTCCTAAAGGCATCATGGGCCTGCATACAGCGCATGGCGTACAGTGGTTCAAGTATGCAGCTCACCACCACCTTGTCAAGGGCAATTAGGGATAGGCAATAAATGCTGCCCAGCCAGCGACACCCACATTCCATCAATTGCTTTTTAAAAAAAACCTTTTGCTGAGATGTTATTGCACAGGGAGGATTTGAAACTAGGCCTCCAGGCTCAGAGGTAGGGATTCTGCTATTGCATCAAATAAGTCCTCTTGTTTCATTTTTCATCCTTTATCTACATATCAACTGTTTTTACGTCAATCTAGTAGATATCTAGTGTAAGATATTTAAGGAGAATCTTCAAATATACATCCCAGTGAGAAAGAAGGACACATCATCGATGACTAAATAAGGAAAACATCAGATTGAAACAAAGATTACTATGAAGGTTAATGCCAGGTGTGAAGATTGACCTGACTATAATAAAAATGATTTAAGTAAGAATACAAAGGGACAAATTAGAGGGCAAGATAGTGGGGTAATAAGAAAATCTCAATACAGCCAGGCAGGGTCAATGCCATTTGTGCAGGGAAATCATGTTTGATTAGTTTATTATGTTAGCAACAAGCTGCAAGGCAGGGTCAGAGACAGAATCGTGGGCTCAGACTTGCCCCAGGGCCCCCGACCTGAGCATAGTGAGCCTTCTAGATCGCCATGATCCAGTTATCGGGACCTGATGTAACCCCTGCCTTGGGTCCTGGTTACAGATTACATTGATGTGATAGACATTGTTACAGAGACTTTGAGAATTACCCACAATTGCCTTCTGTGTGCATTTTGGGATGTCTGGTGCACTTGTCCTTTTCTCCTTTAAGAGTTCACTTGTCTCAGATTGTGGTGAGACTGCCAAGTTATGAGCTGCATTGGTGTTAAAGGCCAGTTGGGAAAACGGAACAGTGGTAAAGGTTTTTCACAAAGTACAACATGCTCCAAATGTTGTCAGCTCACTTCTGCTGCACTTTTGCATTTTTTACCTCTGCACCACTGCGTAAAAAGAGAACATTGGTTGATTTGTTTCTGTCGGCTCTTAGCAAAAGCCATCTAATTTTTGGTCTATCTTTCCTGGATTCTTCTTCCTGAAGTAGAGTAGCCCCTATTCCGATGTCAGACACATTAATGGTTACTTTCAAATGTTTGCTTAATATCTGGAGTTGCAAACACAGTCTCACTTGTTAGAATGGCATCACACTTTAAAAACAGCTTGGCATTTCTCTGTCCATACTACCTTTGTTTTTTTGCTCCTGCACTAGTTCCATCAGTGGGGCAGCTGTGTTGCAAATGTTTAGAAGAAGCTTTGACACTGTCCTAAGAACCTCATTATTTCCTGTTTTGTTGTGAGGATATTCTGCTGCTTCTCCCTTTGTAGCCCTGGATCGTTCTCATCCTTGACTGACCACCTGTCCTAGATAGGCCACATTGTCCTTAGTCAACGTACTCTGCTGGATTGATGAATAATTCAGTTGACTGTTGCTCTATACGCATGTCCCCAATGTTGCTGTACACTTGGAAGTCACTTAGAAACACAATGCATTTAGATAAGCTATCCGGTTACTCAGCCTTTGAAAATTGGCTGGGACATTTCAGAGAGAAAATGGCATGGTCTGACATTGGTGTAACTTGACTGGAGTGAAAAAAGCAGAGATTTCCTTTGTGCAGACAGTGGAGGGATATTGCCCAGACCTCTCGAGTAAATCTATCTTGATAATTTAGGCTGCTTTACCTACCCAATCTATGCAGCCTTCCAGCTGGGGTATTGGCCAGGAGGGAGCTGCGGTCAACACATTATCTCTTTAGTAATCAATGCAGAGCCTTGCGGAGCTGTCTGGCTTGGGCAGAAGCACAACTAGGTAGTGCTAGTTACTGCTGCTAGGCTTTACCAGTTGTTGTTCCAGCACTAGTTAATCTCTGCTTTAAATTGGACCAGCTATTCATGGCCGAGCCCATGGGGATATTGTCTGGTGGGACAGGCCTTCCCAGTAGATCTTGAGGGAGGGGATTTGCAGCCTGGCTTGTTAATGCATACGTCTTTAAATGTAGCCAGCAGCCTCATTAAATTTGCTCGCTGTTCAACATTTAGGTGAGAGAACAAGGAGGTTAAGTTTGATGAAGGGTCTAGGCCCGAAACGTCTATTTTTCCTGCTCCAATGATGCTGCTTGACCTGCTGTGTTCATCCAGCCCCACGCTTGTTATGTAGGTTAAGTTTGATAGTGTTTTAATATTGGTTAGCCAAGTAGGAATTGGGTTCAATGTGGGGCCTCACCCACATCTCCTTTTAATTCATCCCTGCTGCTACCCTGAGCCTCTCAGTCAGTGGCTATTGAACAGATCACTATCTGACATGACATCACCTTTGCTTTTTTCCCTGATCTGGCATCTTGGTCAGATCATTCACTTCCCAAGCTTCTTAGCTGCTCCAAAGGGATCACTGAATGGGCCTTCAAGGGTTCACCTGTTAATTCCAGGAGCTTTGTGTCAGTCTCCTGGCTGAAAGGTTTGAGCTCCCAGATGTTTATCATCATGTGCCTCACCACTGGGAGATTTTTCAAGTGTTTTCAGACCACATCACAGGCTCGTAAAATACACCCTCAGATCTCTGCTACGTAGTCCAACTTGGGGAAGCACAATGGCGCAGTGGTTAGCACTGCTGTCTCACAGTGCTAGGGACTTGGGTTCAATTCCAGCCTGAGGTGACTGTCTGTGTGGAGTTTGCACATTCTCCATGTTTCTGTGTGGTTTCCTCTGGGTGCTCTGGTTCTTCCCACAGTCAAAGATGTGCAGGGTAGGCAGACTGGTCATGCTAAATTGCCCACGGTGTGCAGGTAGGTGGATTAGCCGTGGGAAATACGAGATTACGGGGCCAGGGAGGGTCTTCCAAGTGTCGGTTCAGACTCAAATGGCCTCTATTTGCGCTGTAAAGGTTCTGTGATTGGAGACTTTCTCATTCTGATATAAAAACCTCTCCTTGTGTCATTTCTGAAGCATTTATACTTGGTGCCCATAAACTAATTCAAATGGTGTAAAGGCGGTTGACTCGTTGAGTGAGTCCTTGGAACAAACAGAAAAAGATCTTGTCCTTTATCTCCATTTGGAGGTGATAACAGCAGCATGCCCTGATTACCATTTCCTGGGTCTGTTGCTATCAGTCCAGTGCCCCTGTGACTACAGGCAATATGCTGAAAACTTCTCCTGGGTCATGTGCAAGTTACTTATAACATGTTGGCTATGAAACTTGAGCCATGAACTGGTTGAGTCTCGGCAGGCAGACCATAATGGGAGAAAAATTGAGTCAGTTCCCTCACAACTGTCTTGGCAGATATTCTCAAGGGATCAACATCTGGGGGACAGTTAGCCATATCAGTGATAACAATGATAGTCCATTTTTGTTGTGGGTAGTTGTCCCACACAGTCCACAGATCAGCAGGTACTTGCTAACAGATATGATTTCCTCGGAAATTCCATGTTACTGATCATTATTTCTGTGGGTCCTTGCCCAATCATAGATCTTCAACCATTCATTTGGCAGATGTTTTCAAGAGGTGGAATTGGTCATAGGCCTTGAGTTTGCTAGCATTCCTTTCTCAGGTTTCTTTTGCATACTTCCTCTTGCCAATGGCTTTCTTTTGAAGAGTTGTTTGCCTTCATACAGAAGGTTCCTCCAAGTCGGTTTCTTCTGAGTGAAGGCCTCCCAGGCATTGCCCTATACTACATTTCTTGAGTTAAGCCCTCAGGGAGGTGTTGAAGTGTTTCCTTCGTCCTCCTGTTGGCAGACAGAACTCAGGCATCCTAAGCACATGCCTGGCCCAGCAGAGTTGCTTTTGAATGATCATGCCCTCGATGCTGGTGCAGTTAGCACCTTCAAGGATGTAGACATTAATCTGCCTGCACTCCCAGCTGTCTGCTAACATCTTGCTGAAAAATTCTCTGAAAAACCAACAAAAGAATCATTGAGACAGACTTTATTGCAAATTGGGGATCTTCCAAAACCTGGAATGTGTGGCAGGTTCTGCAGTATCTTGCTGCATCTTTGTAGAGCTGTGTCCAGTAAAAATGCTGGCTGATGCAGGCTTTGCATTTACTGACATTCCCAACTTTTGGATCTTTCTGAGCTGGCCATAAAATTTCACTGCAATATCTTGGCAACAGCACAGCCTGGTAAATCACTGTCTACTCCTCATTGGCAGGTCTGTGAGAAAGTCTCCATTTCCTCATCCACATCTCATTTTTAATGTAGTGGCGTTCAGGGAGCAACTTCTGCTTCAGCTTCAGTGTGAGCTGTCCGAGCCAGTTTTTTTTAACAGTGGATAAAAATCACAAGAACTGCGGATGTTGTACATCAGGAACAAAACAAGTGTTCTGAGGAAGGGTCACAGGACTCAAAACGTTAACTTCGATTTTTCTTCACAGAAGTTGCCAGACCTGCTGACCTTTTCCAGCAACTTCTGTTTTTGTTTTTTTAACAGTGTGTCAGCTTGTTAGGCTGCAACCAAGGAAATTCTATTTATTACCACTTTGGGTATTCTGGACACCTGGAAAAGCTTTCTGATAACCAGGCAGGAGGGACAGGCATTCTGAAGAAGTGTCATTGCCTTTGCAATGTTAACTCTGCTTTCTGTCCACAGATGCTGACAGAGCTGCTGAGTTTCTCCAGCAATTGCTGCTTTTGTTTCAGATCTCTAGCTTCTGCAATTCTTTGTTTTATGTTGTTCTGGAATTTTTGAACTCTTCAAGGGGAATTAGTTTTTGTAAGTAGTGTCTATCTTGTGTCTGCCCCGTCTGGTCAATAGCAAGCTGATCCATCTAGTTCCATAGTCCCTGAGACTATGGAAGTTCTGATGGCATGACTCCAGCACTAGCTGGTACCCACTTAAATAAAACAGATTTGGGAACCAGAAGTGCAAAAAAAGGCCCATAAGTGCTTTAGAATTCTGATCTTGCACCATGACATAAATTGCTGCTTAAAACCTATCTGTCTTGCCAAGCTTTTGGTCATCTGACATAATATCTCATTATGTGGCTTGGTGTCAATTATGATTTTATACTGCTCACTGAAGTATCTTGAGATGTCAAATTATGATTAAGATGCTATATAAATATACCTTTTTGAATATATTACTTCTGTCAACAGGCTATCAGACAGCAATTTGTCAGTCAAGCCAAATTAATCAAAGACATTACATTTGGCAATGGTCACATTTCCATGCTAATCAGCACTAACATCCATAGTCTGAATTGCCCAAGAATTACTGTGTTCCTTAGAAAACCTTCTTGTAGCACAGCTCTCTTTATCTGAACAGTTGCCTGTCCCTCCTCTCTGAGCTTGTTAATGAGTGTAATATAGAAGAGTACAGGAGAAAGCCTGATTTTGATGACTATGTGATTATTCCAGCCGTTGTTACTACTGGTCAACTCAGTTCCCAAAGTGAAATCTGACCTGATAGATAATATATTATTTTTATCTTAACTTACTGTGGCGGTCTTTCATTGAAACATAAGCACACAATGCTGCCGATTTGGTTTTATCAATAAGGCAGAAGTTCAAAATACAAAAGAACTGGAATTAAATCAAACCAAACCATGTTATCTACATACAGTTTGAAAAAATTCAAAACATGTGGCAAAACAAAATCCCCTTTACTCACCAACACCATTAATTTACAGTTACTCAAAAACCAGAGAAATTTTCCATCCCTGTCAAATCTGTAGATTTAAATTAGCTGCTTTGTTTCAGGTTCTGATCCTGTGAGCTGCGTAGCCTTTTTCTTTGACTGTCACAACTGAGATCTGTTGATCTTGGAGGTTTGCAATCACAGTTACCTAATAGAGGCTGTCAACAATCTGTAGGAATTTTCTGATAGTTTATTGAGTTTGTCAGGGAACAGCAGATTAGATATGATGCATTAGTTGATTAGACAAGTGACGTTTATAACCTTTTATTCATTAATGGGATGAGGGCGTCGCTGGTGAGGTAGCATTTATTGCCCATCCCTAATTGCCCAGAGGTGAGACAAATGGGAGTGTTTCACTGATATCAACGGACAAACAGACTCTGGGTGTGTAATGTGTTGGTCTTATTAAAGTTGTGAAGGCAGCATCCTGCTCTCTAGCTCATGTATAAGGGAATTCTTCCCTAAATCTTCCTCCTGTTCTTCTGGACTGTTTTCCATCTGAGAAAACAGCTCTCTGAAGACCACCTGATGAGAACTCTCCAATGAGCCCTAACTGATGAGAACCTCCGTTCTCTCTATCCTGAGCACTTATTGTTATATCATATTTCTAGAGGCAGGTTATTTTCTTTGTGTCACTAAATTGCCTAAATCCTTTTGGCCAATGGCTGTGGATCAGCTAGTTATTAGAATACCTACAGTGTGGAAACAGGCCCTTCGGCCCAACAAGTCCACACCAAACCTTGGAGTATCCCAACCACACCCGCCCCCTTGTAACCCACCTAATCTACACATCCCTGAACACTACGGGCAATTTAGCATGGCCAATCCACGTAACCTATTGATGTCTAATGACTGTTGTCCCATTGTCTGTCTTAATCTGAGGATTAGTTTCCTGTTCTTTGGAAGAACAATACTTCTTATTTTTGAAAACAACACACTAATAATAGAGATAAAACATTGTGGAGCTGGACGAACACAGCAGGCCGAGCAGCATCAGAGGAGCAGGAAAGTTGACGTTTCGCGTTGAGACCCTTCTTCAGAAATGGGGGAGGGGAAGAGGATTCTGAAATAAATAGGGAGACGGGGCGGTGGATAGAAGATGGATAGAGGAGAAGATAGGTTGAGAGGAGACAGACAGGTCAAAGAGGCGGGGTTGGAACCAGTGAAGATGAATATAGGTGGGGATTTAGGTGGGGGATAGGTCAGTCCAGGGAGGAAGGACAGGTCAAGGAGGCGGGATGAGGTTAGTGTGTAGGAGATGGGGGTGGGGCTTGAGGTGGGAGGAATGGTTAGGGAGGTGGGGACTAGCTGAGCTGGTTTTGGGATGTCATTGGGGGAGGGGAGATTTTGAAGCTTGTGAAGTCCACATTGATACCTTTGGGTTGCAGGGTTCCCAAGCGAAATATGAGATGCTGTTCCTGCAGCTTTCGGATGGCATCATTGTGGCAATGCAGGAGGCCCAGGATAGACATGTCGTCCGAGGAGTCGGGGGGGGGGGGGGGGGGGGAGCGAGTTGAAATGGTTCACGACTGGGAGCTGTAGTTGTTTGTTGTGAACTGA
Organism: Ginglymostoma cirratum; assembly: GCA_024137785.1. Lineage (NCBI taxonomy): Eukaryota > Metazoa > Chordata > Chondrichthyes > Orectolobiformes > Ginglymostomatidae > Ginglymostoma > Ginglymostoma cirratum. Next base: position 64,213,639 of record JAHRHZ010000014.1, read on the forward strand.
GCGTAGGTGTTCCGCAAAGCGGTCCCAAGCCTCCGCTGGGTTTCCCCGATATAGAGGAGGCCACAACAGGAACAGTGGATACAGTATACCGCATTAGCAGATGTGCAGGTGAACATCTGTTTGATGTGGAAGATCTTCTTGGGGCCTGGCATGGGGGTAAGGGGGGAGGTGTGGGGGCAGGTATAGCATTTGCTTTGGTTGCAGGGAAAAGTGCCAGGGGTGGTAGGGTTGGAGGGAAGTGTGGAGCGGACAAGGGAGTCACGGAGAGAGTGGTCCCTCCGGAAAGCAGATAAGGGTGGGGAGGGAAAAATGTCTTTAGTAGTGGGGTCAGATTAATAGGGTAGTGTGATGCCTGCTAAACTGTTTGTTTATGCTTGTGGAAGGCTATTTACTAATTTAACATTGTTAACTACTACGTATAGAATGCCAAGTGAGCACATATTTAAAGGGGACCACAATTTTCAACAGATTTTAGACTTTCACAGCTTTGAGTCACCACTGAAGGTTTTAACCAAGCACTCCTGGTCTGGAAATTTTGACAAACTAGATTCTTTAACTGTGGTAACTTATTTCGTTAACTGCTTTGGACAATCTTCTTTTTCTGGAAGAGACTGGGCTTACATCTGACTTTGAGATAGTAAGAATTGCTGGTGCTGGAGTTAGAGATAACACAGTGTGGAGCTGGAGGAACACAGCCGGCCAGGCAGCATCAGAGGAGCAGGAAAGCTGACGTTTTGGTTCGGGACCCTCCTTCAGAAAATGAAAAGTTTTTCTGAAGAAGGGTCCTGACCCGAAAAGTCAGCTTTCCTGCTCCTCTGGTGCTGCCTGGCCTGCTGTGTTCCTCCAGCTCCGCATTGCATTTGACTTTAGTCAGTTCTGCTTCAAACTGCACCCAAATGTTTTTGAACTTTTTTTATAAATGAAACTTGCTTAACCTGGACTCTGGACAGCTAATGGCTTAACATTTTCTCTCTCTGATTGTAAACCTGACGCCCAAGAGTACAAATAAGCTTCCATTAACACTCCAGGAGGCACATACTGGTTTAAAACACATGGTTCTGAAAAGACTAGCCTCGTTTATTTTGAACCCCTTCACAAAATAGACCAAACTCAGATGCTACTAGTTTAAAATCAGAGCTCTGAAAATAGATGTAACTAAACTCAACAAGAGCCAGTGGCTTCAGGACGGGAACGAAGACAGGAGGAAAAACATGTTTTAACTTTAAACACAGAGGATACTTCTCTACGTTTCCATTGAACAAAAATAACTAATACAATGAAAATCTTTTTGGGAAACACACAATTGTTATTTTGAGGTGTGAAGCTGAGAGAAACTGTTTTGACTCCATTCTGATAGAGTAATCGATTTGAGCAGTTATAATCGAATAAAAAAAATGAATGTAGAAAAGATTTAATGAAAGTATTTTATGAATGGTAACTAGGACATCAAATGAACCAATTATTGAAAAATAATTTCTCCTTATTGCACTAGAATGGCTGCTCATAAATGCATCTTTTGATCCTGAAAGAAATGTGTTATTTTGCTGTTATATTTATGTGATAAAGACCTTTGTGGCTAAAATTACAGAGACTGGTAAGATCCATTAAACTAGAATTCTGTCTCTCATCCCCATCTGTAGGCAGTTTGAATGAAGACAACCTGTCAAATAGTACACTTAATCATGAATTACAGTTCATTTTCCCTGGAAATTATGATAACTGGCCTGTGTTTATCTACTTATCTACTCTTGTTCCCCAGCCCTTGGCAGAAACACACCATTCTTGCCACCCTTTGTCTTCGAAAAAGATTGAATTACCATCTCCATATTTGTTCTCCATGATGCCAGATTTTAATTAAGTTGAATGTGAGACACAACGATTCTTCCAAACAAAATATTGTGCTTGAGACCTGGAATTCCCCATACAGTCAATTCTCAGTACAAAACCAGTATGAAAAAAAATTTCAAGCTCTAAAGAAAGATTAAAGACATTAGCTGTGTTCCTTTTGGAAGTCACTTCAAAGTAACCCCACTGAGGTTTCAAGACATTGAAAGGAAAGACAATGTTGACCAAGTTAAATCATTCATTATTAAGAAGGGTTCAATAGCAGTTCAAATGAGGAAACATAAGGATTAGATGTCAAGCCTTTATGATAAAATTGTAGTGAAAATTGAGCAGGTTCATAATGATATAACATTGCGAATTAACTCTTTATTGAGTCATCCAAGAATTACGGTTAAAAATTTAGAATTTTGCCATGTGAACTTGGTGCTATTTTTCAACTTATTGTATAAAACAGAAAAGCACAACAGATACTTAGTTCAACTCCCCGAGTTTTAATAGCTAAGATGAATTTCCGCTAAACAGAAAACTTTTGATTAAATGCACCATAGATACATACAGAATAGAAGACGCCCTCAACTACTATCTCAGGCCGTGAATTCAAGACCTGAACCCCAACTGAGTGAAAAAACTTTTTCCTCAAATCCACTCTAAACCTCCTGCTTTTTACTTTAAAAGTATGTCCCCTTATATTGACCCTTCATTGAAGGGACACAGCTGCTTTCTATTCACGTTTTCCAGGCCACTTATAATCTTTTACACCTCTATCATGTCCCCTGTCAACCTTCTCTGCTCCGAAGAAAACAACCTGATCTTACGATCTTCTGAAGAGGGGTCCCGATCCGAAACATCAACTTTCCTGCTCCTCTGATGCTGCTAGGCCTGCTGTGTTCCTCCAGCTCCACACTGTGTTATTTCTGACTCCAGCATCTGCAGTTCTTGCTATCTCTGATCTTATGCAGCCTCTCTTCACACATGAAATGCTTCATCCCAGCAAAATCCTGGTGAATCTGCTCTGCACCATCTCCGCACCCCAAGTATAATCACATCCCTCCTGTAGTGTTGTTTGTATTTTGCAGTTTGTATATTGGCAGAAGAATTGCATTGTGAAAACTAGTTGAAAACATACTTGCACCCGATTTCAACTGTGAGCTGTGTGAAGCCATCTTTTGTTTCCAAATATTAATGTAAACAGAATGATAGGGTGGAGACTGTCATGCCGAAAATCCTGGTGCTAGCATCCTTGAGTTGGCACACTTTGTAGCTAGAAGGGAGTCAAATCAGTCCTGGCACAAAGCCGCAACATTGTTTACCCTTGAGTAAAACAACATTTATGCACACATGGAAGATCAAGTGAAAAGCTTCAGCACATTTTTAAAATACTGCCAATAATCTCTGAATATGTTTTGGCCTTTTTATAGAAACTGATGAGAGCTTTCTGTTGAATGAAAGAGTTAAATATATCGAATTTTCATCAATCCACATATGAAAGTTAGAATTGAGACTAAAACACAAAAATCGGAAAATGTCTTGAATGTATTAATGCAACACAGAACTGAAATGTGTTTGTGTCGCTGAAGTATAGCAATCATCCATTTTTGTTTTACAATGGCATTTTGTCAGTAAGTCAGTGCCTTTCAGGTGTTTCAGTTTAGAGGAAGTAAAATAGATTTTATTCATTTTTCTGTGATTTGTTGAGGAGTCATTGGCAACACTTGCCTATCTCTAATTGCCCTTGACAAGGCAATGGTGTGCAAACTTATGAACCGCTGCAGTTGTATATGGATCTGGTCCTATAATGCTGGATTTTCACCCTGCAAGGATAATGCCATAGTCATGTTTCCAAATCGTAATGCTATGTGAGTTTGAGGTCAACTATGAGGTGGTGATGTTCTCAGCCCTTGCAGATTTGGATCCTGCTGTCAAAGAAGCGCTGGTGAGCTGCCGCAGGACATCTTGTGGATCGTATTCACTGCAGCCGCACTGTTACAGTGATGGAGGAAGTGAATGTTTAATGTTGTAGATGAGGTGCCAAACAAGCATTGTTGAACTTCTGGTATCTTATTGAGTCCGCATTCATAAGAAAAGTGTACTTTCAGTGCAGCCTCGCAAACGCACTGTGTCCTTGTAGCAAGACTTCCCTATTGATATATTCTACCCCATCCCCTTGTAATAAGGGCAAAGCATTCCATTCACAACAAAAAACAACGTTGCTGGAAAAGCTCAGCAGGTATGGCAGCATCTGTGAAGAACAAATCATGGAGAGGAATTGATTTGGTGGGAGAGCTGGTTCAGTCAGAGCTTGGCATAATTAAAGGTATCATTGACCAAGTCACAGGACCTAGCAAAAACTCTAATACTAATGTTGGGATGGTACAGGATCAGTGGTCCTATTTTGAGGTTGGCGGGGGAGGCGGTGGGGTGGGTGGAGGTGATGGCCTAGTGGTTATTATTGTCAAACTGTTATCCAGGTAAATAGATAATGTTTTGGGGACCCTGGTTCAAATCCTGACCATGGCAATGGTAGAATTTGAATATAATTACAAATACCTGGAATTAAGAGTCTAATGATGGCCATGAAACCATGTCATTGTTAGAAAAACCCATCTGATTCATGAATGTCCTTTAAGGAGGGAAACTGCTAACCTTATTTGGTCTGGCCAATGTGTGACCTCAGACCCACAGCAATGTGGTTGACTCTCAACTGTCCTCTGAGCAATTAGGGATGGGCCAGTAACATTCGCATCCTGTGAATGAATTAGAAAAACGGGGAGAACGACACAGGGAGGGGTGTAGGCTTAGCAGAGATAGATGGCATTTACAATTGCACGGTAACAAGGTTCATAATAACAAGGGGAGGTTGGAGGTCATAGTGGGGAGCTGCAAAGCAATGTTGGGAAAGCTGCTTTGTACTGGATGGTGAGATAACAAGGTGTGGAGCTGGATGAACACAGCAGGCCAAGCAGCATCATAGGAGCAGGAAAGCTTGACGTTTCGGGCCTAGACCCTTTCTGATG
>JAHRHZ010000014.1:64218897-64252881 GCA_024137785.1 Ginglymostoma cirratum
CTGCTCCTATGATGCTGCTTGGCCTGCTGTGTTCATTCAGCTCCACACCTTGTTATCTCGGATTCTCCAGCATCTGCAGTACTTATTATCTCTTGTACTGGACGGTGTCAAGTTTCTTGTGTGTTTTTGGAGCTGCACCCATCCAGGCAAGTTTGGAGAATTCCATCTCACTCCTAAAATGTGCCTTGTGGATGATGGACAAACTTTGGGGAGTCAGGATGTGAGATACTTACTTCAGGGTTCCCAGCCTCAGACCTGTTCTTGTAGCCACTGTGTTTATGTGGCTAGTTCAGTTCAGTTTGTTGTGATAGTGGGGATATCAGTGATGCTAGCACCATTGAATTCAAGAGGTGATTGCTAGATTCTCTCTTGTTGGAGATTATCTCTGCTGTCGAGATTGTTACTTGCGACTTGTCAACACAAATCTGTATATTATCCAGGTCTAGTTGTTTGGACATGGACTGCTTCAATATCTGAGTCGTGAATGGTGCTGAACATTTTGCATTATCAGCGAACATACCCACTTCTGCCTCTTTGTCAGAGGGAAAGTCATTGATGAAGCCAAAGTTGTGCCAAAGACACTATCCTGTGGAACTCCTGCAAAAATGCTCTAGATCTAAGATGACAGACCTCTAACAGCTACAGCCATCTTCCTTCGTACAGTATAGAGCAACAAAGAACATAGAAGAATATAGCACATAAATATGTCGGCACTGACCATGATACCATTCTAAACTAATCCTATCTGTCTACACATGGTCCATATCCCTCTATTCTCTCTGCTGTTTATATGTCTGTCTAAATGCCTCTTAAACATTGCTATTGTATCTGCTTCTACCACTTTCGCTGGCAGCATGTTCCAGGCACCTACCATCCTCTGTGTAAAAAGCTAACCTCGCACGACTCCTTTAAATTTTCCTTTCTCACCTCAAGCCTATGCCTGTAATATTTGATGTGCTGTGAAGGGTTCTGCCATTTACTGTATACGTTCCACTTGCATTTGACCTCCCAAAATGCATCACCTCTTACTTGTTCAGAGTAAATTCCATCTGCTATTTTTCTGCCCATCTTTCCAATTGATTTATATCCTGCTGTGTCCTTTGACAATCATCCTCACTATCCAAAACTCCATCAATTTTTGTGTGTTCTGCAAACTTACTAAGCAGACCACCTACATTTTCATCCAAATCATGTATATATTTTACAAAAAGGCAAAGCTTCAGCTCTGATCCTTGTAGAACATGATTGGTCACAGACCTCTAGTCTATTATTTCTGTTATTATTATAATTATTAAAATTTCTACTCCTTCCACACCTCGTTCATTAATATGCCAGGATGCAGGCTATTAGCCTTTAATTGCTATTCATTTTGAGGTTGGTTGGCTCGCCGAGCTGGTTTGTTGTTCCGCAAACGTTTTGTTACCGTGCTTGGTAACATCCTCAGTGCAGCCTCTGATGAAGCATCGGTGTGTTTTCCCGCCTGGTTTTTAAACTCTGGGGTCTGTTGCGATGGATTGCCTCACTTCCGGGTTTCCTCCGTAGTGGAATGTATATGGGGTTGAGTTCAATGTGTTTATTAATAGCATGCTTCATGGAGTGCCATGCTTCCAGGAATTCTCGTGCTTGTCTCTGCCTAGCCTGTTCCAGGATCTTGGTGTTGTCCCAGTTGAAGTCGTGGTTCTCCTTGTCCATGTGGATTGAGATGATGCAAAGACTGGAAAGGACTGCCCTTCCGCAAATTCAACCTAAACTATGGATACGCTATGTAGAGACACCTTTGTCATCATTAAATGGACCAAATTAGAAGAGACACACAAACTCATAAACAACACCCTCACTGGAATAAAATTCACCAGAGAGGAGGAGAAGAACAAACAATTCCCATTCCTGGATGTCATGGTAGAGCGCAACACAAATGGGGAACTGCAAATGAAAGTACACTGAAAAGCCGCACACACAGACCAGGTACTGAACTTCAATAATAAGCATCCTAGCGCACACAAACGAAGCTGCGTGCGAACACTATTTAAAAGGGCAACAACATACTGCAGCAGCATGGAACTACACCAAGAGGAGGAGGAATACCTCTTCCAAGTGCTCAAGGATAATGGATATCCAAAGAACTGGGTCAGGAGATGCCTACAGGAACAGCATCAGAAAGATTCTACACCCCCAACACACTCATCACACTACCCTACATCAGGAACACGTCGGAACTCACCACAAGACTCCTACGACTGCTGGGCATCAGAGTGGCACACAAGCCCACATCAACCCTACGACAAGTGCTCACCTGAACTAAAGACCCACTCCCCACCATGGACAGGACCAATGTCATCTACAAGATCCCCTGCGGAGACTGCGAGAAACATTACATCTGACAAACAGGAAGGAAACTAACAACAAGAGTACATGAACACCAACTGGCTACAAAAAGACACAATCAATACTCACTCACCTCAATCCACATGGACAAGGAGAACCACGACTTCAACTGGGACAACACCAAGATCCTGGGATAGGCTAGGTAGAGACAAACACGAGAATTCCTGGAAGCATGGCACTTCACGAAGCATGCTATTAATAAACACATTGAACTGGACCCCATATACATTCCACTACGGAGGAAACCCGGAAATGAGGCAATCCATCGCAACGGACCCCAGTGTTTAAAAACCAGGTAGGAAAACACACCGATGCTTCATCAGAGGCTGCACTGAGGATGTTACCAAGCACGGTAACGAAACGTTTGCGGAACAACAAACCAGCTCGGCAAGCCAACCAACCATAACAAGCTGAGCTACGGATCTACTCCAAAACCTTAGTGCTATTCATGTTCTTGTTTTGTTTTCTCGAGTAGTAGCCATTTTGTTTTGATGTTAGACAAGATCCTGTGATTGAACAGCAGAGGCTGAATAATGACGAGTGTGCCAATAACTACATTAGTAACCAAGTTCACCTGGCCTTGTAATGTATCTTATTTATACTTACTTGAAACAAAATTCATTCATATGCAGGGAATAATTTTCATAGTGTCATAGAGTCATACAGCATGGAAATGAACCCTTCGGTCTAACACGTCCATGCTGACCATGTTCCCAAACTAAATTAGTCCCATCTGCCTGTGCTTGGCCCATATCCCTCCAAACCTTTCCTATTCATGAACTTATCCAATGTCTTTTGAATGTTGTAACTCTCCCTACATCCACCACTTTGTCTAGTAGTCCATTCCATACACAACCACTCTCTGTGTAAAAAAAAAAGCTGCCCCTCTTGTCCTTTTTAAATCTTTTTCCTCTCACCTTAAAATTATGACCCTTAGTTTTGAACTCTCCTGCCCTAGGGAAAAGACCCTTGTCAGTCATCTTATCTATGTCTCTCACGATTTTATCAACCTCAGTTTTATAAAGCTCAACCTCCTATCCTCCAGTGAAAAACGTCCCAGCATTTCCAGTCTATTTTTATATGTCATACCCTCCACTTGGAGCAACATCCAGGTAGATCTTTTCTAACCCTGCTCCAGTTTAATAATATCCTTCCTATAACAAGGTGAATAGAACTGGACACTGTACTTCAGTAGAGGCCTCATCAGTGTCGTTACAACCTCGAAATGACATCCTAACTCCTATACCCAAAGGTCTGAGCAATGAATGGAAAGGTGCTAAACACCTTCTTCATCACTTTGTTCACCTGTGACGCAAATATCAAAGAATTATGTACCTGAACCTCTAGGTCTCCCTGTCCCACAACACGACCCAGGGCCCTATCATTAATTGTGTCAGTCCTGTCCTTGTTTTTATTACCAAAATGCAATATCTCACATTTATTCAAATTAAACTTCATACCACCAATTTTTGTGTCATTTGCAAACTTACTAATCATGCCTCTTATATTCTTATGCAAATCATTTATATAAGTGGCAGAAGAAAAGAGGACCCAGTAGCGATCCCTGTGGATCACCACTGGTCACAGGCGTCCAGTCTGAAAAACAATCCTCCACCACTAGCCTACCTCCTACCATAAAGCCAATTTTGTATCCAATTGGCAAGCTCACCCTGAATTCCATGTAATCTAACTTTAGTAATTAGTCTACCATGTGAAACCTTGTCAAAGGCTTTACTAAAGTCCAAGTAAACAACATCAACCGCTCTGCACCCCCCACCCCCACACCAGTCTTTTTTGTTACTTCGTTAAAAAACTCAATCAATTTTGTGAGAAACAATTTACCTTGCATAAAACCATGCTGACTATCCCTCATCAATCCTCGCCTCTCCAACTGCATGTCAACCCTACCTTTCAGAATCACCTCCAACAACTTACCAACCACTGATGTCAAACTCACAGGCCTGTAGTTTCCAGACTTCTCCTGACAGCCTTTCTTAAACAATGGCATAACATTAGCTCCCTTCCAGTCCTCCGGTTTACAGATGATACAAATATTTCTGCCATGGGCCCCAGAATTTTCTCCTTAACTTCCCACAATGCCCTGGGATACATTTGATCAGGTCCAGGGATTTATCTACCTCTATGTTTTCTGAGACCTCCAGCGATTCCTCTTCTGTAGTGTGAACTGTTTTCAAAACATCAATATTTATTTCCCTGAGTTCTCTAGCCTCCATTTCTTTCTCCACGGTAAAAGCAACAAAGGAATGAGATACTTTTAACTTGCCTGGGAATGTTGGAAGTTCTTACTTCCCCACTCTTATCGCTTTGACAATGCCTCGATAGATCAGTGTTGATTTGCTATCTGTTCAGGACCTTTGTCTCCTGTCGTATAAATTGTTGTTATTGTTTGATATTTATAATTCTTCTATTTATCCTGGTAAATTTAAGGTGTAAAGCTTCACCATCATGCCTCTTTAGGCTGCAAAATCCAAAATAAATAAGTTGTGCTTATTGGAGGTCATTCATCTCAGCCTAAAGACATTGCTGCAGAAGTTTCTCTCTAAGGAGTGGGGGAGATTTGCTGATGATCACAAGGCATATTTAGGAATGGTAGTGGTGGAATCTAGGACACTGCATGATAGGTGTGATTCTGTGACTATGACTACATCAGTCTGTGCCAGTGTATTTTTCCGGAGGGGAAAAAAAAACTAAAAAAAAATGAACAGTCATATTTGAAAGTGATTATTCTGGGTGTACTGGAGCTTCATTTTGAAGTATGGAAGAAGTTTTGGACCAGGCATTCATTTGCAAACTTTACTAGTTTTTCCTTCTGGAAAGTGGTATGCCTCTCCCAATTCTGGCAAATTTAGTGTGAACAAACTTATATGGATGACTGAACTGAGTGTGCTTTCATCATATCCAAATCTGGTATCTAATTTGATGCCAGCTTGCCCATCTGGTTTTATTCTAATTATAGTTTTTTTTTGCAGTAGTTTGATGCAACTGAGTGGCTTGATAGGCCATTTCAACAAGTCAATAACATTGCATTGGGTTTGCGGTCATATTTGGACACACCAGATACCAACAATAGCTTTTCTTCCCTCAAGAATATTGGTGAAGTAGATGAGTATAATCCGATGGTTTTGTGGTCACTTAAACTACTACCAGATTTTTGTAATATCAGATTTATTGAATTAACTGAACTCAAATTCTAAAACTCAACTGTGTGGTTGGGATTTTAATTTCTGTCACCAGATCATTAATACATGTATCTGTATTAGCACTGAACCCCAATTCTGAATGTAAGTTGTAATAAGTACTTTTGATTGGCAATTGATATATTTGAAACATGTTGTTAAATGTTGAGCCAATATTTTAAAATCTACAATGAATGGGAAAGGGTTATATGAGATGTAGCAGAGTAACCTTTAAAATGGTCAAAATATGTGTTGCAGCTTTTTCATTGTAACTGCAGGAATTTGCAGATACTGTATTAACTTGAATAAATATTGAGGTGTCACACACTAAAACTCATATTTATTTCTTCAATGAGATTAAACTTTTTCACTGGAATATATATAAATGACTCTGTCTTGTACTAAGAGCGGAAAACGCTGGAAATATAGAGAAGGTTTGCTAACATCTGCAAATCCAGTGCATTTGCTGAAGAAAATATTTACTTGCTTCCTTTTGCTGTTTGGGTTTTGTGACTCTCTGAATGCCTCCCAACAGGAAGGGAGCTAAATAATTCATAGGGAGGAACATTCCCAGCCTTTGAACAATACTGTCAATTCAGGAGGAAATGGTGGGGGTGAAAACAATCTGGTTCTTGGTATCAAGAAAAAAACCTTATTTCTCCTTTAAAATTTTCAAGACTACCTGAAAAATTCTTCGATAAGCAGGAAGGACCCTATTTCCATGAATTTGCACCTCATTATTATCTAATTTCACCCCCTTTATATGCAGTTTGCAATCCACCCAGGCACAGGTGAGAAGGTAGATGGCGCCAGTCCCCGACATGAAAGTCTGAGAGGTTAACTGGTGGGAGCAACTCGTTGGTGCTTCTTCAGGCCTGCCTGTTCACATCCTTCCATCGACATCTGAAGGAATGCTCCATGGGCAGTGACCACCTCCAGCCTTCATCCATGGAAGTTTTCATTAGCAAAACACCAACCTCATCATACCATCATGGCTGATCTCAGACTGACTCAGAAGACACTTCAGGGCTTCAATGCAGCATTTTGGAGTTCACCAACACCTTATATCCCAATGCTACTGCCAGATAACCCAATGCATAGGAACACACATCCATCTCATGCAACAGAACAAGATATACCTTTTGGCTCTTAGCTTGCTTTCTTAGTGCTCACTCACTTTGCACTTCCTTGGATGCTCACAGTATCTCAGCCATGCCTTGCCTTTCTCACCTCCCTGTCATTGACAATTTATTGATTGATAGAATATCTGCCTTGCCTTGCTTCTTAACACAGGCTCAGAGCTAGGTGTCTTGTCTTGTGTTGCCAGCATTGAACAGCCAAGTGGCTGAATGTGTTACTTTATAGCACTGAGATATGCCAAGGTCACACCTACAGCATGTGCCTGAAGCTTACTGGGTAAACACAGTACATTTCCTTTAACCAAACGGCTTTTCTGAAAGCATCATTGAGACAGAGAGTCTAAGATAAAACGGGGGCCACATTCAGTCAATGACATCATCTGATCTAAGTCAGGGGGTTGGCCACTGTCTTTGGACACTCGGTGTGATTAGAATCCGGAGATCCATGCAATTCCACTCTGAGCAAAAGTGGAAGTTGCTGGAAAAGCTTAGCAGGTCTGGCAGCATCTCTGAGGAAAAATCAGAGTTAATGTCTCGGGAAGTTCTGAGGAAGGCTCACTGAACCTGAAACATTAACTCTAATTTTTCTTCACAGATGCTGCCAGACTTGCTGAGCTTTCCCAGCAACTTCTGTTTTTGTTCCTGATTTACAGCATCTGCAGTTCTTTTGGTTTCCATTCCACTTTGAGTATGGGGCCACGGTCAGTCCTGCAGGTCAAATCCAACCAGTCCAGTAAGTCCAAGTAAATCAGGTGGAGAACTGTAGAGACATAAGATTGGGGGCTGGGCCTTGCTATTTTAATGCTGGCCTCACATATCAGTCCAAGAAGTTTCCCTCATCAGTTCTGGGAGTTAGGATAGAAGATGTCATCTAGTCTATCAGTGTAGTTTGTGGCATGCTGGGGAAAGTGGGATGCTCAGGTGTGGGAATTTGAACCATTATGCTGTGGTATACAGAAGACAATAACTGTGAAGGGGGTCAACTCCAAAATAAAGGTGAGATCTGATATAGCACGGGAGGGCTCAGGTTAATGTGGGAAAGTCACTACCACCCTGGCTATCACACGTTAGAGGGCCGCAACATTACCTTCTTGATAATTGTCAAGTCCCTGCTTCATTCCAAGGGCTGAATGTCATACATGGTTGGTTGCTCATAGACAAGGGCTATTCTCTCCAACCATGGTAAATAATTCCTTTACAGAACCCATTGACTGAGATCAAACACAGACAGTGCAGCCCAAACTTCCACCAGGGCCAATATGGAACAGTCATTGGGCTCCGTAAAATAAGGCTCCAATGCTTGGATTGCTATGGAGGGGCCTTGCAGTATACTCCAGTTAGATTGTGCTGCATAATCCCTGGCATGCTGCACTCTGTGCAATTGTACCAGGGATAGATGGTATGTTACAGTCATAGATATGGATGCTGAGGAGTTGGGAGAACAGTCCACCAAGGAGGAAGATGAGGATATTAACTGGGAGGAACATCACTTTCAACATGATAGCGCAATGTTGCATTGGGCGCAATTCATTGTTTGGAAGAAGAGTCATAATGGACTCAAAAAGCTAACTTTGTTTCTCATTCCGCAGATGTTGCTGGACCTTCTTCCCCCAACCACATCCCAAAACCAGCCCAGCTCATCTCCACCTCCCTAACCTGTTTTTCCTCTCACCTATCCCCTCCTCCCACCTCAAGCCCCACCCCCATCTCCTCTCTCCTAACATCATCCTGCCCCCTTGACCTGTCCGTCCTCCCTGGACTGACCTATCTCCTCCCTACGGCCCCACCTACACTCACCTTTACTGGCTCCATCCCCGCCTCTTCGACTTGTCTGCCTTCTCTCCACCTATCCACTCCTCTATCCATCCTCTATCCGCCTCCCCTTCTCTCCCTATTTATTTCAGAACCCTCTTCCCCTCCCCCATTTCTGATGAAGGGTCTAGGCCCGAAACGTCAAGTTTTCCTGCTCCTATGATGCTGCTTGGCCTGCTGTGTTCATCCAGCCCCACGCCTTGTTATCTCGGATTCTCCAGCATCTGCAGTACCTTTTATCTCTCATCTTACAGCACTTCCTGCTTTTTTTCAAATGTCCATCATCTGCAGCATTTTGCTTTTATAGCTGTGTGTTGAGTCCTGCTGTGGGCATTATCAGTTTGAGAAGTATCCCGACAGATCCAACATTGTTCAGTTTTCTGGGAATTTGCATAAACTGCTAAATGAGCATGTAATGCTTGAATAGACTTCACTCCAATGTCCAAAGTGACAGATGTTGCACTTAAAACATGTTTTCCCACCAGAACAATGTGCTATGAGGCAGCCTTTGAACGTTAATGAGGCATTGGCCATCACACATTCTTAAAATGGGATGTTCCCTTGTATTACGTATAACCAGAGTGAATATTTGATCCTAGAGGAGTGTGCACTCATGACTAATAACGTAGTAACAAAATGAAGTGACTCTACATGTAGAACAATGTGTTCACATTACCAAAAGTTGCTGGAAGAGCTCAGCAGGGCTGGCAGCATCTACGAAGAGACATGAGTGTTAACATTTTGGGTCTAGTGACCCTGCCTCAGGGAGACCATGATGACTCTTACCAATCATTGACCTTCTTTCAACATTGCTGGATGTTTCTTTTCACCAACGAGACACAGTGATCTGGGTACCAGTCTCTGTCCAGGGTGGCATCATCTAGTGGCATAGTCTTCTTTGGTGCTTGTGATGAAAGAGGATGACACTCCTTTCCACCATTCCATCCACAACAGCCCCGTGTCTCTCTCTCTAGTTACCAGCTTTGCTCTCTAAGCCAAGTCCTCAGTAAGAATGCAGTGGTGAAGACCCAGTGCCTGACTTGCAGTGGCCGAACTGCTGTAGAGCTGGCCCTTAAATATGGCAGCCACGGTGTGTGTGGAAGGTCCCAGAGGCAGTGAGCATGTCCACACTTTCATCGTACAATTGAGCAAGAAGGGCACGAGGGATCCCAAATGCGACATTATTGAGGTGAGCATTGGCAGATCGCCTGAGAAAAGTTGCCATGTGCCACAGTGGAAAATCCTGCAAGACACTCCTTGAAAATGACACTCAGCCAAAATCAAGGCGAATTCAGCCCTTGGTCTTTATTAGTTTGGAGATGCTGCAGCTCGAAACATCATTTTGCTGGAACTGAATTAACTGATTTCCTTGCAAATGCCGCATAGCTAAGGTGCTAGTACCTGCACATCCACACGACAGCAAAAATACTGGAATATATGCCATAATAGCTTGGAATGTTCTCTCCTGGAAATTTTGTGCCCTTGTCCATTGTGGCTTCAAACAGAAACCGAAAGTACTGCGGATGCTGTGAACCAGGAACAAAAACAAAGTTGCTGGAAAAGCTCAGCAGGTCTGGCAGCATCTGTGAAGGAAAAAACTTAGTTCTGAGGAAGGGTCACCGGACCCAAAACGTTAACTATGTTTTTTTCCTTCAAAGATGCTGCAAAATCTGCTGAGCTTTTCCAGCAACTTTGTTTCTGCGGCTTCAAACACTCTTCCTCCTGTATTCTCAAACTAGTGAAGCATTTCAAATGGCTTCTTGACATCAGTGGACTCCATTCAGAATTCTTGATGTTAGCATCCAGGGAATAGATCTTCCCCAGGTGCTAACAATAGGACTGTTAGCCCCAAGGTGAAAAACAGACCTCACAACAGTGATAGGGCCCCTTTGTCCTCAATTACCACCCCACCAGCATCTATATCCAAAGGATTAATAGCCGCATTTCCATCACCTCCAGTGGGATGCCACTACCAGCTACATATTCCCCTCCCCTCCCTTATCAGCCTTTCGCAGAGACCATCCCGTCCAAGACACCTTGGTCCACTCTAATCTCAACACCACCTGATACCACCACGGCACCACCCCATGCAATCGCAGATGGTGTAACACCACCCACTTACCTCCTCCCTCCTCTCTATCCAAGGCAGCAGACATACTTTCCAGGTGGAGCAGCAATTTACCTGCACTTCACTCAATCTCAGTTACTGTAATTGCTGCACAGAATGTGGGCTCCTCTCCACCGGGAGACGAAGCACAGACTGGGTGACTGCTTTGCAGAACATCTACGTTCTGTCTGCAAAAATGATCTTCAGCTTACCTTTGCTTGACACTTCAACGCACCACCATGTTCTGTGGCTAACATCTCTGTCTCAGGCTTGCTGATGTGCTTCAGCAAAGCTATGCAAGCTGGAAGAATAGCTTCTCCTCTTGAGCTTGGGAACCCTGCAGCCTTCACAGCTCAATAGTTCAATAATTTTAGGGCCTGAGCACCTTCTATGTCCTTACCCCAACTCCCACACATCAGGTCTTGTCATCACATGGCCCCTATTAGCAGCAATTGATTCTCCCAGGCTGACCTTTACCCATATCTTTGTCTGCCCAACTATGTGTTTCTCTCTCTCTGGGCTCCATCTCCACCTATCATTTACTCATACCCCCTACTCTTACTCCATCCTTAGTACATATACCAAGTTTTTCCTTGCTAAAATCAGTGCTGAAGGAGGGTCACTGGGCCCAAAATGCTAACTCTGGTTTCTCTCCACTGATACTGCGAGATCTGCTGCATTTTTATCAGCAACTTCTGTTTTAGTTTTTGATTTCCAGCATCTGCACTTCCTTGGTTTTTCAGATAGCATTCATTGTCTCTCTGCACTTCACAGCAATAAGGGAGATAGAAGTAAGTCCTATTGCATTTGCTACATTACAGTTGTGATGATGCTTCAAAAGTAATTGGCCATAGAGAGCTTTGAGATATCCAGCGATCATGTGTGGCACTATTTAAATTCAAGTCAGTCTTTTTCTATTGTGCATCCAAATCAAGGAAAGAATTTTATCCAATGGGAATGACATTTGTCAACTTTTAAAACCAGATTTTTTTCAAATTTACCGAAATAGTATTGCCTGAATCGTAATCTCTGAATATAATTCAAATTTCTTGGTCAGTATATTTGGATAATTATTCAAATTTCTAACTGCCACTTTGCAAAATGATAGTGAGATACTAATAGTGAAGTGAATTTAAAGGCATAGAGACAATCCTCAGAATCGTAGAATCCCTGCAGTGTGGAAACAGACCATTTGGCCCATCGAGTCCACACTGACCCTCCAAAGAGCATCCCACCCAGACGCACCCCCATCCCCTACCCTATTCTATCCCCGTAATGCCTAATTAAAGGGAACCAAATAAAATCACAGAACAGTTTCAAAATTTCTGAAAGCATATCATGGAATCATGGAACCGCTACGGTGTGGAAGGAGGCCTTTCGGCCCATTGAGTCTGCACCGACCATCCAAACAGCATCACACCCAGAACCACCTTATCCCTGTAACCCTGCACTTACCCACCTAGCCTGCACATCCCTGGACACTATGGACAATTTAGCATTGCCAATCCACCTAAACTGTACATCTTTGGACTGTGGGAAGAAACCGGAGCATCTGGAGGGAACCCACACAGATACGGGGAGAATGTCTATGTGGAGTTTGCGCAGTCACCCAAGGCTGGAATCGAACCTCAGTCCCTGGTGCTGATGAAAATTACACCTGAATGGAGTGAACCACAGATATAACCCACACCGGATTGTTGGATTTGCTCGATAGTAGTGCTGAATTTTCAGAAGGAGCTTAGTGGAGTTATTTGCTCTTCCACAAGAAAACCTACTTCATGAATGGACACCATAGTTACAGACCCCCTTGGGAGGCCGGATAACTTAGAAATGGAGCACAGGTAGCTGAGAGGGAAACAGTGCACTGAGGAAGGTAATAGGCTCCAATAATTGTCGTCTAGAATATTCAAGGAGCAATCCTCATACTTTACCTCAGCCAGCAACAGTACATTCAGTAGTGGCACCTGACCAAGATTTCAATTTTGACTTAGATTTTATTATCAAGTGTACTCAAGTACAGGAACACAGGAGTACAGCGAAGAGTGTACAAAGTTGTCATTCTCCAGCACCATCTTAATACACAAAAGGCAGGGTTAAAAACAGAAGCAGAAGTAAAAGGAACAGCCGAAAGAAAAGGAAACAACCAGATCACTCCCTCGCCTCCGCCATTGAGTTCTTGCCACCAAACAAAAAGTCACAAAGTCCGTACCTCAGTCCGTAAACACTTGCATGCCCATAGTGTCCGCACACTGTCGCAACTGGAATGCCACCCACCTCTGCCTGTCAGGTACCCAGACCCAGCCATGGCCTGGAGCTGCACTGCCACCACTGGAACCATGCCGCCATTCTTTGGCACCATCTTGACTCCGCTGTCGTCGCCATCACTGAAGACGATCACTGAGCTGTGTCTCCTCCCGCAAGCCAACCTGCAGCAAGATAGTGGAGTGAGGATGATGCTTCCAATGCTGAAGGATCACCGTTGCTCTAAATTTCTACACTCTACAATGGATCCTTGCAGATTGGCTGCCAGTCATTGTGTCAGTGAAATGAAATAGGAGCTGGCTAGAGCTAAAGGAAATTTCTTCACCTTCTCGCAGACCAGAGTTAAGCAGCAAGACAGACCAAGTGGTATTGGACTCTGTGTCAACCTGACACAGCGGTAGTGTCCCTACCTTGGACGCAGAAGGCCCAAGTTCACGTCCCATCTGGAAGTGTGGTGTAACATCTCTGAACAGGTTGATTAAAAAATATCTACCATTGACATTTTCCTGTATGCCGTCTGATCAAAGTTTACGTTGTCCCCTATAGCAAAATTAGCTTGCTACCTTACTGTCTGTTAAGTTGGCACATGTACTGTCCTTTATCTCTGGCATGACTTAATGCCACATATCCCCAGTGACTCAACATTTATTGATCTTGACATTATGTTGCATCTTAATGTGTCTGTAGTGCCACTATCTGAGCTGGCAGCTGAAAGTGTTAGATGAAATGAAATAGCTTCCTCATTAAAGGTCTGTTTAGCTCTTGCCCTTCATGATGAAGATGTACTGCAGTCCAACCATTGGTCTTGGATGTCTACATGTAAAATAGCAGCAAGGGAAAGTCAGTCTGAGAGAAGGTGGTATGCATCCATGATCAGACCATCTGCAGCCTGAACAGACAGATAACAGGATGATGGTAATATGGTATATGAAAAGGGGTAAAGGGCAGGAACATGCCATCATTCTGAATGCTCTTGGCAAAAGCTGTATGCAACATCCGCAGTCTCAGCCAGCTTAGTGATGTGGCACACCTTCTACACTGCCGGTCTCAGTCAATGAAGATATGTTTAGCCTCTGTGGTTCTTGGTTGTTCACCACAATTATGGACTGCCTTGTCCTGCAAGAGAAAGGGGAGAATGGCAGTGAGTTTGTTGTGGTGTATTTGAGGGATGTATCTGCCCTGGCTGATTAGCTGGCTGCGTATTGAAGCAGTGAGAGTTAGGAATGAGAATTTTTGCATTGATTGAATTATGAGTATGAGATGGAGCCTTACAGTGTAACGCATGTGTCCTTATTGCTGAATGGTGAGTGATGGGGAAGTAACGTATTGAATAGGGTGAGAGAGCCTGGTGCTACAATGCGGAGATGTCATTTGGAAATACATTAATGTTGACCGTCCTTGTGATGCCATTCAATTCTTTTTTAGCACTACATCCATATCCTTGGAAGATGACGCTTCAAATTCACCTCCCTGGTCAGCTTGTCCCATTTGGTTCTCAGGATGTGCCTTGAGGGTCCTCAGGCTTCCTGAGATAACATGGCATCTTTGCTTTTTTCCCAAGTCCGTGGCCTTGAACAGCACATTAAGAGCCTTGAGTCCTTCCTTCTAGCTTGCTGTGATACTTGCCATCCTCTATCATCCACTTCAACTTCCTGGAGAGTGTTGCAGCAGCTGAAGTATCCTGGGTACATCTCCCTGGGAAAACCTGGAGTGGCTGACCACATGCTGATGAGCCCTTTGTTGAGCAGTGCATTTCGTGGTTGGCCACACAATATAATTCATGTGTTAATGAACATGTAGCACTAATTTTGTGTGCTGCCTATCTCAGTGAGAATTGGTGTGATATACTCATGCACTGAGATCCACACTCTCAAAAATATCCATATCAATGTTTTCCTCATTATCTTTTGCTGGAGCCATGCATTCTAAGCTTGGTTGAGGTGCTTTAGGTCATCATGGGCCTTCCCTCTGAAATAATCAGTCTCATCTTCAAATTTTCACTTTTCTCAAATTCTACATTTTATGAACATAAGAGCTTATAAAATGACCCTTGATAGGTATATTCTTTCCTATATTCTATGTGGACTTACAAATCCCCTATTGTGTCATGCCTGATTAAATGTGGATCGAACTGCGACTTTGTGTTGTAGTGTTCACAATAAATGCTTGCAAATGCATGTGTGCTGCTTCTACTCAACAAACTGAAAACATTCCCAAAATGAAGCTTTGTGGACTTTTAAGTAGAGGTGGTCACAATTGTACTGGGAAATCACAAGATGCTGTGGATCCAAGATTTTTCTGATTGCACACAACAATTGTACTTATTTGGGAGAGTAAACGAGATTGTGTCTGCAATGAGTAAACTTAATTCCCTATACCACAGGCTGGCTCAGTGGATAGCAATGCTGCCTCACAGCACCAGGGACACGGTTTGATTCCACCTTTGGGCAACTTTCTTTTGGAGTTTGCACATTCTCCCTGGGTGCTCTGGTTTCCTCCCACAGTCCAAAGATGGGCAGGTTCGGTGGATTGGCCATGCTAAATTTCCTGTAGTGGTCAGGGATGTGTAGATTTGGTGGGTTACAGGGTGATGGGTCTGGGTGGGATGCTCTGAGGGTCAGTGTGGATTTGTTGGGCTGAAGGGCCTGTTTCTACTCTGTAGGGATTCTATGAACTGAAATTACTTGACTTCTGAGATGTTAAGTTACTATGAGGTTTAATTTAACTGCTTTATGTGATGGGAAAAGTATTACAAGAATCTACTGTAGAAAATCAAATGCTATGATATGTTTTCTAAAGGATTAAAACTTTGGAGCTCATTTTAGGGTCACTTATGTATTCAATGGAACTTCAGTCATTTAAGCCAGGACACAGGGTTGCTTTCAGAAACTTTAACAAAATACCTTGAAAGAATGAAATTTGTAAAATGACTTCAATACTAACAGCATTTCATACACTTATGTCACCTTCCTTTATTCCTTGTCCCCTTCAGTTGTTTGTTCACTTGCTCTTGAGGAGTCTCAGCAGCCAATAGAAACAGTAGGAATAATCTCCCTGGAGTTGTTTCATTCTAACTCTTTTCATTGCCCTTTTATTTTCACAAATGCTTCAGTACCCATTGACATTTAGCTTCACTTAAGGGGTCTCATTCCTCTTCTTGATCATTTTGTTTAAAAAAATCAATTGAGGGACTAAGTGAAGTTTCCTATTCTGTATGTGTGACTTTTCAAGTAAAATTATTGACAGGAGTAATTTTACTCCATAAATGATCAAATAAAAGTCCCTTTGTTTTACAATTAACCAGGCACCATAGTATTACCAGGGCAACTTCAATCCCAGAATTCCTATAGTGTGGAAACAGGCCCTTTGGTCCAACAAGTCCACACCAACACTCTGAAGCACACCACATAGACTCACCCCCTACCCTTTCCCTGAAACCGTGCATTTCCCATGGCTAACACACCTAATTTAAACATCCCTGAACATTCTGGGCAATTTGGCACAGCCAATGCACCTAACTTGCACATCTTTGGACTGTGGGAGAAAACTGGAGCACCCAGCAGAAACCTACACAGGCACAGGAAGAGTGTGCAAACTCCATGCCCACAGTTGCCCGGGGGTGGAATTGAACCCAGGTCCCTGGCACCATAAGGCAGCAGTGCTAACCACTGAGCCACTGTGCTGCCCAAATCTCGCTTCTTTCCCTTCAGAAGCATTTAGTTATGGCTGCAGCAAATAGCTAAGCCATCAATCTTGCCCCTCTAACAAACACACCTTCCTCGAGAAAGGCCAGAAGTTTGACATCCTGCCAAGTTGACAATTTTGTTTTATAATCTTTTCTATCTTTCAACTGATCATTTCCCATGAAAGAATAGCCTTATCTCTGAACAGCTAAATAACAGGTGGAATTCTGTGCCCCTCAAGCACACTCATGATATGATTGGAAGAACCAACACAATGTTACCGGAGTACGAAACCCCCAATGAAGGAACTGAAATAGAACCTGAAGTCTGGTGTAGATTGTTTGCTGACAGAACAGTGCTGCTGATCTCCCTCTCAAATGGGGAAACCTAAACTCTGTATCCTTCTTGTTATCTCCATTATATTTTTATTAAGAAATATTCCAACCGATTCTCCTCATTATTTACTGTCAGTCTCCGGAGACAGTAGAACATTCCTGGCATTGCTTGCATGTTGTCAATAGCTGGATCATCTGTTCAAATTTCTTTCCCTGAAATGGGTATGATGTCTGAATGGTAAATCAGTATGAAATCCCTAGGTATATATTGTAACTTTACAACATAGTGTAAGACAGATGATAGTGATCCCAGCAGCCAGTTTTTATGCCTTTGCTGATTTTTATTTCTATTGTAAAAGGAATAAGGAGCGATGTAAAATAGGCTGCCAATTCACTATCACCTGTTTCATAGTACGACACAAAGTCTAACCTACTCCTTTGTTTAAGAACAAATTTTCACTGAGTCTGTGGAAGAGAATCATGCAGTGGACTTTATCTTTACTAATTGACCCATAATCTGGGGCAAAGGCTTCAGTGTTACAGAACTTACCAGACTTATGGGATGGTATGATGGCTAAGTGGTTAGCACTGTTGCCTGACAGCTCCAGGAACCTGGGTTTGATTCCAGACCTAGGTGACTGTATGTCTGTGTGGAGTTTGGATGTTATCCCTATGTCTGCATGGATTTCTTCTGGGTGCTCTAGTTTCCTCCCACAGTCTGAAGATATGCACGTTCGGTGGACTGGCCATGCTAAATTTCCCATAGCGTCCAAGCTAGGTGGATTAGCTATGGGGAATGTAGGGTTACAGGGATAATGTAAGGGGTAAGTCTGGGGTTTGGGAGGTGGGTATGCTCTCCAATGGGCTGAATGGTTTGCTTCCACATTGTAGGGATTCTATGATTTACATTTGTTGCTTTCAGTGGAGTTTTTATTCAGTCAGGGCATTTGTGGTTCACGAGCTGGGCCAATATTCCTTGCCCATCCCTAATTGCCTTTGGTAGTGAGCTTTTATGTCGATTTGAATGGAGATATATTTCACTCGGAGATAGTAAAAACTGCAGATGCTGGGGTCAGAGATAGCACAGTATGGAGCTGGAGGAACACAGCAGGCCAGGCAGCATCGGAGGAGCACGAAAGTCGATGTTTCATTTACGGACTGAAGAGTCCTGATGAAGGGTCCCGACCTGAAACACTGACTCTAGTGCTCCTCTGACGCTGCCTGACCTGCTGTGTTCCTCCAGCTCCACACTGTATTGATGGAGATATATTTCCAAGTCAGAATGGTGAGATGGTTTGGACCACTGGAAGCTGCAGTAGGCCATTTGGTCCTTTGAGACTGCATCACCATTCAATATAACCATGGCTGAGACTCTATCTCAATGCCATATTTCTGCTTTTTCTCCATACCCTGATGGCTTTAAAATCTTTAAAAAAACATAGAATTTCTTTCTAAATATTTTCAGTGACTTCTACAGGTTCACTATACTTTGACTGAAGAAATATTTCCTCATCTCAGACCTAAATGGCCTAATTGTAGACTCCTCACTAGGGAATATGTTATCCCTGCATCTAGACTGTCCAGCCCTGTTAGAATTTTATATGGTTCAATCAGATACACTTTTATCCATCTATATCCTAGTCAGCAAAAGTCCACTCGGTCCAATGAATCTTCCCTGCACTCCCCGTATGGCCACTGCATCCTTTCTTAGGTAGGAAAACCAAACCTACAGACAGTACTCCAGAGATAAAAGGTACTGCAGATGCTGGAGAATCCGAGATAACAAGCATGGGGCTGGATGAACACAGCAGGTCAAGCAGCATCATAGGAGCAGGAAAACTTGACGTTTCGGGCCTAAACCCTTCATCAGAAAAATATTTTTCTGATGAAGGGTTTAGGCCCGAAACGTCACGTTTTCCTGCTCCTATGATGCTGCTTGACCTGCTGTGTTCATCCAGCCCCATGACAGTACTCCAGATCTGGTTTTATGAATGCCCCAGAGATCTGCAGCAAAGCATCTCTATTGTCCTACTTCTGAACTGAAACTCAGAGGGGAACTTGCTCGTGGTTGTTTTCCCACGTATCACTCCCCTTATCCTTCTAGTGGTTGAGGGTTTAGAAGCTGCTGTCTCAGGATCTTTGGTGAATTTCTGCAGTGCATTTTGTAGATGGTACGTACTGCTGTTACTGAGTGTTGGTGGCACTGGGAGTGGATGTTTGTGAATTGGTGCCAATCAAGTGGGCTGCTTTGTCCTGGATGATGTCAAGCTTCTTGAGTGTTGTTGGCGCTGCACTCATCCAGGGAAGTGGGGAGTATTCCATCACACTCCCGACTTGTGCTTCGTATATGGTTGTCAGGCTTTTGGGAAGAAAGGACTTGAGTTACTCACTGGAGGATTCCTTCTCTTTGACCTGCTTTTGGAGCCAGAGTATCTATATGGCTAGACCAGTACAGTTTCTGCTCAGTGGTAACCCTGAGAATGTTCACAGTGGAGGATTCTGCGCTGGCAATGTCATTAAATGCCAAGGGGCATTATTGGAGATGGCCATTACCTGGCACATGTATGGCACAAATGTTACTGGTCATTTGTCAGCCCAAACCTGGACATTTTCCAGGTCTTGCTGTATTTGGTCACTGACCGTTTCAATATCTGAGGAGTCATGAATGGTGTTGAACACTGTGCAATCATCGGTGACCATCCCCACTTTTGACCTTATGATGATGGAAGGTCATTGATGAAGCAGCTGAAGATGGTTGGGCCAAGGACACTCTCTTGAAAAACTTGTGCAGGAGCTCAGATTTTTGGGTCTGCTTTCTTAAGGGCACAGGAATTTGCCTCCAGCCATTTCTTGATATCATGTGGAGTGAATCAAATGGACTGAAGACTGACATCTGTGATTCTGGGACCTCCAGAGGAGGCTGGGATAAATCATTCACTCGGCACTTCTGGTGGAAAATCATTGCAAATCCTTAAGTGTTAAGTTTCGTTCTGATGTACTGGGTACCCCTGTCATTGAGTGCATGGAATGTGAGAAAAGTGAAAGCAAATATGAACACAAAGTTACACAAACTGTTCCACATGACCATGAGAAGTAGGAAGAGGAGTAGGTCATGCAGCCCCTCGACCCTGTTCCTCCATCCAACATGATCATGACTGATCACGTCCACGTTTCTGTCCTTTCCCCGTAACCCTTGATTCCCCTACTGATCAAGAATCCATCAATCCCAGCCTTAAAGGAACTCAAAGACTGTGCCCCCACAGCTCTCTGTGGCAAGGAGTTCCAAAGACTTGCAAACGTCTGACAGTACAAATTCCTCCTCACCTTAATTTTAAATTTGGCACCCCCTTATTCTGAGACTATGTTTTCTGGTCCTAGACTCTCCCATGAGGGGAAACATCCGCTCTGCATTTATTCTGTCAAGCCCCTTAAGAATCCTATGTTTCAATGAGATGACCGCTTACTCTGCTAACCTCCAGTGAGTAGTGTCCCGACTGGCCTAATCTTTGCTCCTAAGATAGCCCCTTCATAGCAGGGTGTTCTGAAGAAGGGTCACTGGGTAACTTTGTTTTCTCTCCAAAGATGCTGCCAGACCTGCTGTATTTTTCCAGCAGGTTTTTGTCTCTTCATACCAGGAATCATCCCAGTGAACCTTCACTGAACTATATCAAATGAAGTAATATATTTCCTTTAATACAATATAATATAATATTATAATATATTTCCTCAGAACTGAGGAAGGGTCACCGGACCCGAAACATTAACTCTGTTTTTATCTTCACAGATGCTGCCAGACCTGCTGAGCTTTTCCAGCAATTTTGTTTTTGTACCCATTATCACATGGTGTTTTGAGACCGCCAGGCAGAGCTCTGTTTTTCTAACCAAAGCTTTCAGGCATGGCGATCATGTCAATGTTAAGTGCTATAGAGTAGGAATTGCCATGTGCACTCCAGCAGGTATACCGTGGCCCTGGGAGGCATATTCCTCCACACCTCCACCTTGATTTCAGAAAAATAAATGTAGCTTCCCTGCTAGCTGCTATCTGGATTGTAATGATGAGTAGAAAGCCAATGGCTGCTCCATGCAGTGCAGCTGAGTCTCCAAGAGCAGTGATAAAACATGCATTCAGTCCTTACTTGGCAAGCAACTTGAGGGACACCCTTCCCTGTTTTTTTTTTTAGGAATCCTTACAGGGTGGAAACAGGCCCTTCAACTCAACAAGTCCACACTGACCTTTGGAGCATCCCACCCAGACCCATCCCCCTATAACCCACACACCCCTGAACACTATGGACAATTTAGCATGGCCAATCCACCTAGCCTGCACATCTTTGGACTGTGGGAGGAAACCCATGCAGACATGGGGAGAATGTGCAAACTCCACACAGACAGTCACCTGTGGCTGGAATGGAACCCAGGTCCCTGGGACTGTGAGGCTGCAGTGCTAACCACTGAGCCACTGTGCCGCCTACAAGGCTTAGCATGTTTCATGTTTTAAACCTGGAAAATGTTTCCCCCAAATCAGGAAACATTCAGGGCCTTGGGCATGAAAGGGATGCAATGAGATCCACTTTTTACCCGTTAGAGTTTTTGTTAATGGTACATACTTGACAAGTGCCCACATCTTAAACTGGCAATTTTTAGCTTAAAAGTTCCTTACTAGTTTATTCAATATGATACTTTGCCACATCAAGTTTTGATTTGCTGACTGGATTGTAAGGGAGCTTGATTGGCAATAAACATAACAAGTATAATAAATGTGACAATGTAAAAGTGAAAATCAGAATTAAAGGCAATCAGAGATTTCCGTCAGCGTGACAATTGGTATCTATATGATAAAAATAGCCACGGCCACTGTGACACCTGAAACATGCTAAATCTTTCCTCACAGTTGTCAAGGGATCTAGCAGCTTATTTTTTCCAAGCAGCAGGCTTCTAAATTCAGTCAAATATTATTTAAGAGAAGTATAGATAAACATTTGTTGCAGATAAAGATGTAGGGTTATGGGAAGAAAGCAAAGCAATGGGATTAATTTTGAAAGGCTCCATCAAAGAATTGGCAGAGAAATAGTGGGTTGACTGCCCTCCTGCATTGTCAGGGTCAATGGTTCTGTTCTTTTACAGCTATACTAGCTGGATCAATTATTTCACAGACTGCTGAGCCTGGCCTGTATGCCTGAGGTGCTCTGTGAATACACTTACTGTACTTAGCCAGCAGCCAGATCCATTCCTTAATCTATATTTAATAAATCCATATTTACAACATCGAGTAAGCTGCCAATTCCACCACTTCCAGTGGGATACCATGACCCAACACACATTGCCCTCCCCTCCCTTATCAACATTCAAGGGCCATTCCCTGGGGACACCCTGGTCCATTCCTCCTCTACTCCCACCACCTCTCACACTGCACACCACCTCCCTGTTCAATCGCAGAAGGTGTAACACTTGCCCATTTACTTCGTGCCTCCTCACCATCCAAGACCCCAAATACACCTTCTTGGTGAAGCAGCGATTTACTTGCATTTCACTCAATCTAGACTGCTGTATTTGCTGCTCACAATGTGATCTCCTCTACACTGGAGGAACAAAACACATACTGGGTTGCCATTTTACGGAACACCTATGTTCTATCCTTAAAAATGACCTGGAGCTTCCAGTTGCCTGTCACATCAACACAGTGTGTTCCCATGCCAACATTTCTGTCACAGGCATGATGCAGTGCTCCAGTGAAGCTCAACACAAGCTTGAAACAACACGTCATCTTCTGCTAAGGCACCCCACAACCTTCAGAACCCAATGTCAAGTTTAACAATTTTAGAGTGAACATTCGCTTCTTTTTCTATTACCTCACCCCCACTACCCCAAGTCCTGTCACAAAATGCATTGCCTTCAGTGTAGCCATTTTCCACTCCTTATAGTCCCCATCATCATCTATCTAGCTTCTCTTCTTCCCTTGTTTACTATCAGCAATCCTTTTGTCAGCCGACTGTTCGTTTTCTGCAGCCACTCCTTCTGCCTCTCCCACCCTCATCATCATTTTGAATACCACCTTTTCTTACCTGCTTCTAGTTCTGAAGAAGGGTCACAGGACTCAAAATTTTAACTCTTCGTTCCTCCATAGATGCTGCCATATGTGCTGAGTTTCTCCAGCATTTTTTAATTTTGCTTGTTTCAGGTTTTCAACATCCGCAGTTCTTTAGTTTATTTTATCATCTAGCACAGGCTCATGCCTAAGTCTTCCCCAGACCAAAGCAAATTCTTCAAATTCAAATATTTATCCAAATCTCTTTTACAAGTTGGTATTAATTGGCTTTCATCACCATTTTCAGCAGTGCATTCCAGATCACAAATCATTACTTTTTTTTCTCTCCTCGGGTTGCATCTGATCCTTTTTGACAATTATAGTAAATCTGTGTCCTTTTGGTTACCAACCCTTTTGCAGTTTCTCCTTATTTGCTTTAATTAAAAAACTCTCTCATGTATGAACAACTCTATCAAATGTTTACATAACCTTCTCTGCTCTCAGAGCCACCACGATTTCTCCAGTCTCTCAACTTAACTGAAGTCCGTCTTCCCTAGTACCATTTTTGTAAATTTCTTTTGCTTACCATTTGTCCATCGTGCTACGATATCTATTTCACTTGAATGTGTGTCACACTCCCTCCTCTTGTTTACGGTATTCCTGAATCTAAACAAGTGGCTTTTAAACTGAATGGATAACTACGTTGCTATAATTTGGTTTGTCCTATTATATGGTTAAAATAACATCCACAATGCAAAAGAATTCTGTAGACTGCAAGATTAAACATGATTATTTTAAATTGTACAATGATCGTAATTGAAAGTCAACTAAGTGAAAGGAATTAAATTGCTGATTAGACACAGCCCTACCAAAATGTTTTTTATTCATTTATGGCACATTAGTGTTGCTGGCTGGCTAGCATTTATTTTCCATTCTTAGCTGCCCTTGAGAAGATGGGTGGTGAGCTGCTTTCTTGAACTGCTGCAGTCCATGTAGTGTAGGTAAACCCCAATGCTGTTAGGGAAAAATTCCAGGATTTGGATCCAGCGACGCTGAAGGAACAACTGAGTCAGGATGGTAAGTGACTTGGAGGAAAATTTGCAGGTTGTGCTGTTCCCATGTATCTGCTGCCCTTGTCTTTCTAGATGGAAGTGGTCATTGGTTCAGAAGGCACTGTCTAAGGAGAATTGCTGAATTTCTGCAGTCCATGGTACACAGTACTGCTACTGAGTGTGGGTGGTGACGGGAGTGAATGTTTGTGAATGTAATACCAATTAAGTGGGCTGCTTTGTCCTGGACGGTGTCAAGTTTCTTGAGTGTTGTTGGAGCTGCACTCATCCAGGCAAGTGGGGAGTATTCCATCACACTCCTGACTTCTGTTTTCTAGATGTAAGATGGGTTTGAAAGTTAAAATATCAGTTACTCGCTGCAAGTTTCCTAGTCTGTAACCAGCAGTTGTAGCCAGCGTATCTATATGGTAAGTTCAGTTCAGTTTTGGTGTTGGGTAACATCTAGCATATTGATAATGCAGGATTCAGTGATAGTGATGTCATTGAGTGTCAAGGATGGTTAGATTCTCTCTTGAATATGTTCCTAGCCTGGAATATGTGTGGCGTGAATTTTACTTGTCATTTCTCAGTCCAAACCTACATATTGTCCAGCTGTTTCTGCACCATGACACAAATTTCTTCAGTATCTGAGGAATCATGAATGGTATTGAACATTGTGCAACCATCAACAGATATTCCCACTTTTGACCTTAGGGAAGGTCATTGATGAAGTGGTCAAAGATGGTTGGGCCACTGGACTGACGAGTGATTGAAGGAAACTATTAAATCACAATTTATCTTTGCTGTTTGAACATTTCTATTCCATTCACATTAAATAACCTCGTTTTACAATAGCTGTCTCCACTAACAACCTTCCTCGTTTTCTTGGTTATGTAATAGTAATGATATTATTGAGTTTAAAGACCTTTGAGATAACTATTGGTAATGGTAGTTAGCTTTTTCAGTAGTTTCAAAATCATTGTGTGCCATCATATTTAAAAATCAAGTTATGAAATCTGATGCTGTACAGTACAATGTCCCTGATGTGCATTTGTTATTCATTCCATTGATTGGATGATAAAATGAAAGATGCAGACCGGAAATGTATGAATGAATTACTGGCAAAAAATTTGAAACTGCCTCGGTTTAAATATTGATCACCGTGTTTACCCATAGAGTCACTTCGTCCTTTAACTATTTTCAAGATGCTTCATTCACATTTCTTATTATGTTATTTGCTGATGCCAGGCAGCATTAGTGCATTAGGATCCATTTCAAATCAGGGGTAGGTTTGATGTGCAAGGGATAATTGTACGCTCTGCTGCTTCTTAAAAATGTTGTCATGTGCACTATCAGCACTAGACCCCAGGCAAGGTTCCCTATCTGCTTATGGATCTGTATGGGATATCCCAAATCATTCAGCTCTGGGGTGAAGATGGATTAATTGACTTCCCTTCAATATTCACCTATCCTGTCATATGGTCACACCAAATTGAATTTAGAAAGAATCCATCCCTTGTGCATATCTGTCTTCCAAGTGAATTTATGTTTTAAAACGAGCCAATTTTAACCAGGATATCTTGAATTTACAAAAAAATTATTAATCATTATATGCAAGAAGCATTAGTAACACAACACACAGAGTTTAGTCATAAGAGTGAGTCCAAAATGAAGCAGGTTAAAGAAAAAGTACAAAGATAACAAGGTGTAGAGCTGGATGAACACAGCAGGCCAAGCAGCATCAGAGGAGCAGGAAAGCTGACGTTTCAGGTCTAGATTTTCTGAAGAAGGGTCTAGGCCTGAAACGTCAGCCTTCCTGCTCCTCTGATGCTGCTTGGCCTGCTGTGTTCATCCAGCTGTACACCTTGTTATCTCAGATCCTCCAACATCTGCAGCTCCTACTATCTCTAAAGAAAAAGTACAGATCAGTTTCTGAATTGTTTGTAAAGAGCAGGTAATTGAAGTTTGCGGCTATTGCAGTGGAACTTGTAGGTGGTGATGATATTGGTAATTAAACAGCGAGTTTCATGATCCTTAGTTTTTCAGGTTGGTTCAGATTCTGTCATTCTGATTTTTTTTTTGACTGTGATTAAATTCCAACATTCAGGGTGAAAAAGAGTCCTTTTTCCTCATACAGAGATAGTAGGAACTGCCGATGCTGGAGAATCTGAGATAAAACGTTGTGGAGCTGGATGAACACAGCAGGCCAAGCAGCATCAGAGGAGCAGGAAAGTTGACGTTTCGGGTCTAGATTTTCTGAAGAAGGGTCTCGACTCGACACGTCAACTTTCCTGCTCCTCTGATGCTGCTTGGCCTGCTGTGTTCATCCAGCTCCACAAAGTTTTATCCCTTTTTCCTGATGTCTGGTTTGCACAACTAAGATAGAGAGAAGATCTTTACCAGCAAAACAGGGTTGGCTCACTGTTAGTTCTCCAACTTTGATATTCATGGCATGCTAATACTTGGACGCAGGCTGTTGCGTGAGAACGTTCAGTCCCATTAGCAAACTCAAGTGGAGTTAAAACTGTTTTTTTTTAACCTAGGTCCTTGTGTATTCTTCAAAGGGGAAAATACAAAAGCTGACTTTAGTTAGAGAAATAATCATGAGGGGGTGGCCTGATGGTGAGTTGGATTTTATCAGCCCCTCATTACCTTAAAATCACAAAGATGACATCCAGTCTGTTTTGACTTGCATCTTGTCCCCTTTGAAGGGCTGCTGTTGAAGCTTTGATTGCATCTCTAGGTGTGACATTCTGTAGACTTCTCTCTCCAGAAATCCACTTAATTTACCACCATTTTTGGTGTATCAGCCCTCTTTTGAATTACAAGTTAAAAATATCCACAGTGCTTTGAGGTTCTGACCTGTAGTTGTGACATACATCCATCAGTTTTTGTTCAGTAAACAAGTGTACGGTTTTGTAAAAATAGCTTTATAATTTTGATTTGAAGGAAAAGTGATTAACAAAAAGTAGTTGGAGGCCTGACAACACCAGAGCAAATACAGAATCGCCTTGTTACTAGACTTCCCAGTGAAGAGTCATACAATCGTAATCAGCAGGTCATTCCTTTTATACATTAAGAACTCCACTAATTATTTTTTAAAACAATACTATGTCCTGAATATTGCACTTTGGTAACAATTTTAAAAATAAACACAATAAACTTGTATTCATGAGCTGAATCAATTTAAAAATGTAGTTGATCAGGAATTCTCAACTGATGTGTTACGAATAAAGTTTAACAAACAGAAATTTCACTATTGACTATATTCTGTATCTTAAGCATTTTCTTTTGCAAAATTAAATTGCTGGAAAATGTTAAGTAATTCCATTTGCAATAGTTGCTACTAAAAATATTCAACAATTTCTATTTAGATCTAGATTTAAATTTCAAAGCAGATCAGCCATGACCTCATTGAATGGTAGAGCAGACTTAATGGGCCAAATCGCCTATTCCTGCTTCTATGTCTTATGGTCATATTTAAATGAATGAGCTGCACAAAGGAGGTACTGTGGCACAGCAGTAGAGTCCCTGTCTCTTCGCCAGAAACATTGGCTTCAGTCCCATCCAGTACTTGATGAGCTAGAAAAATGCAGCAAAACAGGTTGATTATCAACTTGTCAGTCCTTTGAATGACTGAATTTCTCAGGTTAAAATGATGTGGAACTCTGACTGGACATCCACATCTGGTTTGCTTGAGTTCAATATCAGAGTGATGAAGAAGAGCCATACTGTACTCAAAAAGTTAACTCTGTTTCTCTCTCCACAGATGCTGCAGACGTGCTGAGATTCTCCAGCATTTTCTCATCTTATTTCACATTTTCAGAATTCACAGTATTTTGATTTTATAGAAGAGTTATATTGGATTCAAAACTTTGTTTTTTTAATCTCTCTAAAGATGCTGCCAGTCCTGCTGAGTTTCTCCAGTCTTTTTCAGTTTTCTGTAATAGCCATACTCAGTCTCGCTTATCGGCTTGAGTGAAATCAATGTCTTTCTGTTGCTTCTCAATGCCCCTTAAGGTATTCTGACAATAGTACATCTCAGTTGATCCATTTTTCTGATGACTGTGGCCACCAACTTCCTGTCATTAACCAGACTTTCTGCCCTGTTTTTGGGATTAGCAGAGCTTTCACCTTGTGTCAAGAGCTGTACTCCATCTGCTGTTTATTGCTATGTCTTTTCTTGACCTGTTTTGTTATGAGCAGTTCCATTGGGCTTGAGGTTGTCTCAGTCTGGGGCATCCATTTTTAAATTCTGTGTTATTAACAATTCTGCTGGTGAATACCTTCATTGAATAGTGTTACTCTACAGTTTGAGTGGAGATAATTCCTAGTCTGAATTCTTAGGAATGAGTGATTTCACATTCTTAACTGCTTTTTCCATTTGACTGAGAAAAGAGTGAAGTTGTCACTTGGTTGATGATCCCTGCAAAAGTGAACTTGTTGAAATTGATGTTCATGAATCGAGGTCCGTTGCCTGCTACAAATTTTCCCTGAAAGCCATGTATCACAGAAATTTTTTTGCAGTGCTCTGAACACTGAGTCTGCTGTGGTTGAATGAAGCCTTATCACTTCAATCCATCCTGAATAATAGTAAACCATGACAGAATAAATCATCCCTTTTAAAATCAAACAAACGTGTTGCTGGATTTTCCCATAGCCATTCCTGAAATTTTAATGAAATTGTTGCCTCTGTCACTAGGTGACTGTGTACAGCACATATTTGACATGATGAAATGTAATCCTGCATGTCTTTTAGATTGCCTGGCCGCCACACTGAATATTTTCCTCTCAGTCTACACTTTGTGGTACCAAGATAACCCACGGGGAGTTTTGATAGACATAACAAGGTGTGAAGCTGGATGAACACAGCAGGCCAAGCAGCATCAGAGGAGCAGGAAAGCTGACGTTTCGGGTCTGGATCCTTCTTCAGAAATATGATAGGTTTCCTTTTCACATCAACTTTACTATACAAACATCTAATGGTTATACACCATTAACTTTCCTTATTGCAAAATGTTGTTTCTCTTCTTAGCACCTCTTCTGAGCTGCTAGTCTATATTTGAATCACCCTGCAGATACAATTGGCTAATTATTGTGCATTCCTTGTCAGATTTTTGAGCTACATAAATTTGGATTTGCCATCAGTTGCCAGTAAAGTGTTGGCTATTGCCATAGAATAAAACTCAACTTTGGTGACAAGAGTAAGATTTTTTTTCTGTGCTCCTACCACTGCTGGTCTTAATAGTATAGTTGCCATTACTTGTGTCTTAACTGGAACATAAACTAGTTCTAAATGTAAAGACATTGTAATATATCATCAACCTAAACCTAAATCTTTGCACACATAGAGACAATTTTATGATTTTTTTCAATCCCATGAATGCTACCGAGGACCTGTGGTCTATCTCAACCTGGAATTCCAGGCACACAAGGTAAATGATTACATCCCTTCTCCATGGATGTATATTTCTGTTCCATCTCCCACAAAGATCATGAAGTGAAATAGACTGATTTTCCTATTTCATTAGTTTCCACTTGATAAGGATGTCTAGTGGAGGATGCATCCATAGCTGTAATGGAGAATATTGCATGATTTGTGCTAAAACATCAATAAAAACTAACTTCACTTTAATATTTTCAAAAGCTGCAATCTATTCATGACTCCAACACCACTGATGGCCTTGTTTTAAAAGCTCTCTTTTGGGTTGCATAAGACCGACTAAATTAGGGATAAACTTTCCAAATGGATTGACCATGCCTATGAAAGGTACACCATAAACTCACCTCAGTGACAGAAAGTCACTACTCTCTTCTGTTCCTTTGATCTAGAGTTATACTTTATTCTTGGATAGATAAAATACTTTATTTCTAAAAATAGAACCATTATTCTGGAGAAATGGCATTTCTCATTTAATGTAAGGTCAGCACCTTGTAGTTCTTGACTTTCTGGCTGTGTTTCTACTTCATTTTGCCTTGCACTGGATTGTCATTCATATGGCAAATGACCCTTGTGTCCCTTCCAGGATTCTGGACATTGCCCTTTAGAAAATCTCCAGTGTGGAGGAGATCCCAAATGATAGATGGATGAGGTGGCATCATGCAATGGTGTAGTAACTCTGATCAGTAATCGTGACTCATGGTCTAAGGGAACTGCCCAAACCCACTTGTCACCTAGTTTCATAAAGTGCTTGCTTGCTGCCAGTTTTGCCCAGCTGTTGGCAACATAGGTATTAGGATGGATTTCCCTACTAACTCCTTTGTTCAACTGAATGAAATCCTCAGAGAGTTTTTGCTCTCCAATTGCCTGAGACACACTTTCTTTCCCTGAGCACCTTTGCATTGGATCCATCACTGGTGATGTAACCTCTCTTCCATCCTGCTGTCCAATGGAGATTTTACTTATACCACTGATGGATGAGGAATTTTCCTGAAATGATGCCAACAGATGGGTTTCACATATTCTTGCAAAGTAATCTGCTTCAATTTGTCTAAACAGTTGAATAGCTTTGAAAATTCTTGCTGAAATTCTCTCCTTTCTTTATTCTGATATACAGCATACTGCATCGCTCTCTCTTTAAGAGACTTGGGTGAATCTGCGCATTTCTTCTCAACAACAAAGTGTTCTGATTTGTTCAGTGTGTAGAGTGTTTGACTAACATTTCATCCGTTGTGACCAAGCTTGTGGTGCCCTCTCTGTCTAGGAGTTTTGTATTTGCTGCTTCTATGTTGAGTTAAATTCTGTTTCAATCTCCTTTACTTTCCACCTAGTGATACTGAATCTGTTTTGAACTTTCTTGACCACACGTAGGAATATTGTCCTCACCTCTTCACCGTTTGTTTTGCATCTTTATTGAACTTTGTTGCAATTTTCATTATCTTGGAAGTTTTCTTTTGCAGGACCTTTCCTTTGTTTTCGAGGTGCCGAAAGTGCAGTTCATTTACAATATTTTCTGAAGTGCCCTGAGCTAGTTACACTTATAGAACTCTGCTCCCCCTGCTGGAGATTGCTATAGTTGATGACACTGATGCTCTCCCTTTCGCCTTTTTTCTGTGTTTTAGGGAGGGTGACGATACCATATCAGGGCCTACCCACCTGACTGCAGAAGAAGAATCCCCAGTTTCGTACAGTACGGACTGATTGATTGAATGCCTTCATCTCTTCCTGTGTAGTGAATTGAATCGACTGTTCAAATATTAAATCTTCCTTGGATGAAGAAAATCTGTTAACTTCTTATCCCTCATACTGGCTACTATGTGGTCTTGATTGTAATTCATCCTTCAAACTCTGAATCTGCAAAATCCTTCTGGACAACATAAATCCATTATAAAGGCTTCACTTGATTCTCTGAAGTGTTAAATCACTGATTAAAGCTCACCTGTTCGATCACAAAATTTCTTTTGGGGCCAAAGTATGCATATAAAGCTTCAGTTAATGCATCATATTCAGTAGTACTGCCTTCCATGCTTTGTTTTAGCAAAATATCGCCAGTTACTGGACATGTAGAATGTGGTGACTGGATCACACTGCACCTTTACGTGTGAAGCCACTCTATGGCTTCTAAGTTGCTGCTTCTAGAACTCCCAATTCTGGCCCCATTGTGGGTCATCCACCTTATCAAATGGTTGAGGCCGTGGTAAAATCTCCACTTGAGCTGCCATCCCTATGGATTATTGTATTTGACTTATCTGGCATGTGGAGGGACTGGTGTTGGACTAGGATAGACAAGGTCAAAAATCGCACGACACCAGGTTATAATCTGACTGGTTTATTTGAAGACACAAGCTTTCAGAATCTCGTGCCTTCTTCAGGTGTTAGTGGTTGTGTCTTCAAATAAACCTATTGGGTTTTAACCTGGTGTCATGTAACTTTTGACCTTGACTTATCTGGGTGAATACGTGAGCTTTTCCGACTTACTGTCAGACTGTTCCAATTCTTATATATGTTCATACTATTGTCGGTTCGAGGTTAGACTTCAAAGTCCTCCAAATAATTTTTCCCACCCATCAGAGTCTTCTTGCTGTCTGGTCCTTAATTTAAAGGTTCTCACGTACATCTCTTTTTTTTAAATTCACTGACAGGGTGAGGGTGTCACTGGTTACGCCAGTATTTATTGCCCACCCCTAATTACCCATACAGTAGTTAAGAGTTAGCCGTAGGCCTGGAGTCACATGTAAACCAGAGCTGATAAGAATGGCAGTTCCTTCCCTCAAGGATATTAATGAACCAGATAGGTTTTTCCAACAATTGACAACAATTTCATGGTCATCATTAAACTCCTAATTCCAGATATTTGTTGAATTCAACTTCCACCATTTACTATGGCAAGAGAACATAACTTGGGCCTCTGGATTAACAGTCTGGCTATAATGCACATCCAAAAGCCCAGTTCACATATGTTAGTTGTATTTTCTGCTGAGTAGTCTATCGCATGGTTCAGTAGATGCTTCCATTTATCTGTCACCTCTCATTTACTTCCTCAGTATGTGCCAGCAGTTCCCTTCCTAACTCATTGCAGCTGATAATACACACAGTAAACTGTTTTTGTTTTTATAGAGACATTGACATAGGTAAATTTACAATGAGAACGAGTAACATTTAATGCTGTATATGGGAGATGAAAAGAAGAAAGCTGAAATGGCAGGAAGGCACTGAGTGAATTGGTCAGGGACTTTGGGGTATTATTCCTACTGGAGCCATTTTCCAACTTTGCATGTTGGCAGGAATTGAACTCACCAATGTCTGTGCACAGTTCTTTTAATTACTTTGAGGCACTTTAGAAGTTGGAAGGGTATTTCAACAGCTTTGAAGGTTTGTAAGCTGATCTGTACTTTGTACTGTGGTCTTTACAGGTAGCTTCTTTTTCCATGCCTGAAAATATCATTGCAAAGGCCTACCCCGTCATATCAGTCATAAATAGAAAACAACAGGTTCCAATAAAAGCAAAGTACAATACATGCTGGAAATCTGAAACTAACACAGAAATTAGTGGAGGAACTCAGCAGATCTGGCAGCACCTGTTGAGACTGAAAAAGAGGTAATGTTGTGAGTCTGTTATGACTTTCAGAACACTTAGCTGAATGTCCTCCATTTAGTGAATGGTGTATCCCACCTGCTGTAGAGGTGTGTCATAACAGCTCACATTAGGTTGATCACAAAAATATCTAAAGGTACAGAGATCTTATTAATCTATACAAGACACTGACAAGACCACAGTCAGACTGCTGTGAATAGTTCTGGTCCCCTTATCTAAGGAAAGATATGCTGGTATTGGAGGCAATCCAAAAAGCGTTCAATAAGTCAATCTAAGGCATAGAGATAGTAGGAACTGCAGATGCTGGAGAATCTGAGATAACAAGGTGTAGAGCTGGATGAACACAGCAGGCCAGGGTCTAGGCCCGAAACGTCAAGCTTTCCTGCTCCTATGATGCTGCTTGGCCTGCTGTGTTCATCCAGCCCCACACCTTGTAATCTAAGGCATAGATGGATTTTATTATGAGTAGGGGTTGATTTGGTTGGGCCTGTACTCATTGGCATTTCGGGGAACGAGAGGAGACCTTATTGAAACATTCAAGATTCTTAGGGGGCTTGGCAGGGTAGGTGCGGAAAGGTTGGTTCCCCTTCTGGGAGAGCCTAAAACCAGAGGGCATAATGTCAGCATACAGGGTCACACATTTAAGGCAGAGTTGAGGAGGCTCTTTATCTCTCAGAAACTAGTGAATTAGTGGAGTTCTTTACTGCAGAGAGCTGTTGAGGCTGAGTCATTAAGTATGTTCACAGTTGAGAGATACAGACACTGATACAGAGGTCAGTAAGGATTCAAGATTTATGGGGATAAGGCAGGAAAATGGAGTTGAGAATTACTAGATTAACCATGATCTCACTTAATGACAGAGTAGACTTGATGGGCTGAATGGCTTACTTTGGCTTTCAATGTCTTATGGTCTTACATACCAGCTATCAACAAAAAATCTGTGAAAAGAAAGGGC
>JAHRHZ010000014.1:64257881-64335449 GCA_024137785.1 Ginglymostoma cirratum
TTGGCCTGCTGTGTTCATCCAGCTCCACACCTTGTTATCTCACTTAATTTGGCAAAACCTTTTCTAAATTAAGTAACCCTATCAATGCTCATAAACATTTATTGCCATTTGATGAGTTGTTCTTTATTGCAAGATCAGGAATCCTACTCATAATGCTGGATTTTAAAATACCTTCTTCTTCACATTTGTGTCTTGCAAGTCGCAGTTGCTCTTGCTTTCCTTTAAAAGCATTCCAATTAGTGATTTATGAATAAATATCATTGGGGATCAAACGGTAGTTAGGCCTATGCTGTGACAGGAGGAAGAATCTTTGCCATGCTATCCTATATGCAGTGCATAATTCACCAAGGATTTTTTTGACTGTCTTCAGATATTCTATGAAATATGAATGACTCAGTTTTCTTGCTCGTTTACTGCAGGAGTAGAATTTTGTTCAGTTCCTTGCAGGTGGTCAGGGTTGAACAACTTCCAATTAGCTGTGTAAGCATGTCTGTTTTGTAAATGGAAAAGCTGAGTCAACTAACAGTGCAGACTACACAGGAATATCATTCCACAGATCCACAGAAACGTCACAGTGCAAACAGAGGCCATCCAGCCCATTGTGCCCGTGCAAGCTCTCCAAATGAGTGTCTACCTTTTACCATTTCTCTGCCTTTTCCCTAAAATCCTGTACATTGTTCTCTTTTAAGTAGCTCATTTAACCAGTCATGACACTTCTTCTTTGACTAATTACTTTAAATCTGTGCCCATTCATTCTCTATTCACTAATAAATGGGAACACTTTCTCCATATTTGCAGTCTCCAGACTTCCCATGCCTTTCCTTTGAGTAAGTCGATAACTACAATTTTCCAGACCTGTGGCACCACCTCTGACTTAATGCAAGACAGAAAGGTTATTGCCAGTGCCCCTGCAATTTACATTCTCACTTTCCTCTGTGTACATGGATAGATTTCACCCAGTCCCGGTACCCTGCTGCTTTAGTATAGACAGCCTATCTAATACCTACTCCTTACCAGTTTTAAACTTTTCTAGTGATTGAATTTCATTCCTTTTCATAACAGTCTGATTAACACCTTCCTTCTTTGTAAAGGCATTCATTTAATACTTCAACTATGGCCTCTGTTTTCTTTTGTTAATCCCCTTTTTGGTCCCTTTCTCCTTTTACTGTCCCGCTTCCACCTACCCTGCTCACCATCCCATCCCACTGCCCCCGACACCATTTACTATTTCTCTTAGAAGATTTGCAATTCATTTTTATGATAGCTGCTAGTCTCTTCTTAAATTCACCCTTTGCTTCTCAATGAGTCGTTTGAACTTTTGATATTTGATGAGGTTCTCATTTGTATTTCTATCTGATATCTATCACACATTGTTTCTTTATCATAATTTACACCTCTTTTCTCACTCACTTGTCTTACCGAGCACTTCTAACGAAACATACTTTGACTGTGTCTAACCCATCTCTTTGAAGATATTGTTTTAGGTAGGATTCAGGTATTATTCCAGAGATAACTAGGTGTAGAGCTGAATGAACACAGCAGGCCAAGCAGCATCATAGGAGCAGGAAGGCTGACGTTTCGGGCCTAGACTCTTCTTCAGAAATGGGGGAGGGGAAGGGGGTTCTGAAATAAATAAGGAGAGAGCGGAAGGCGGATAGAAGATGGATAGAGGAGAAGATAGGTGGAGAGGAGACAGACAAGTCAAAGAGGCGGGGATGGAGCCAGTAAAGGTGAGTGTAGGTGGGGAGTTAGGGAGGAGATAGGTCAGTCCATGGAGGACGGACAGGTCACGGGGGTGCAATGAGGTTAGTAGGTAGGAAATGGCGGTGCGGCTTGAGGTGGGAGGAGGGGATAGGTGAGAGGAAGAACAGGTTAGGGAGGCGGGGACGAGCTGGGCTGGTTTTGGGATGTGGTAGGGGGAGGGGAGATTTTGAAGCTTGTGAAATCCACATTGATACCATTGGGCTGCAGGGTTCCCAGGCTGAATATGAGTTGCTGTTCCTGCAGCCTTTGGGTGGCATCGTTGTGGCACTGCAGGAGGCCCAGGATGGACATGTCGTCTGAGGAATGGGAGAGGGAGTTGAAATGGTTTGCTGGGAGGTGCAGTTGTTTATTGAGAACCGAGCGTAGGTGTTCTGCAAAGCGGTCCCCAAGCCTCCACTTAGTTTCCCCGATGTCGAGAAGGCCACAACGGGTACAGCGGATGCAGTATACCACATTAGCAGATGTGCAGGTGAACATCTGCTTGATATGGAAAGTCTTCTTGGGGCCTGGGGATTGTTTTTCCTGCCAACCTTTGACT
Organism: Ginglymostoma cirratum; assembly: GCA_024137785.1. Classification (NCBI taxonomy): domain Eukaryota; kingdom Metazoa; phylum Chordata; class Chondrichthyes; order Orectolobiformes; family Ginglymostomatidae; genus Ginglymostoma; species Ginglymostoma cirratum. Next base: position 64,260,184 of record JAHRHZ010000014.1, read on the forward strand.
CCAGTTTATTTGACACAGATCTACTCTTATCCCACCAAAATTGGCTTTACCTCAAATAATTATTCTTCCACTGGATTGTTCATTATGCTGTTCAATAGTTACCCTAAACATTATGATACAGTAATCGTTATCCCCAAAATATTCTTCCAATGACTCTTGATCTAGTTGGCTCATGATAATTTCCAAGAACCAAATCTAGTAGTACTTCCTTTCTTCAGCTGTAAATGATTCTCCTGAACATGCTACAATTGGTCCAATTGAGTCCCTTGCACAATACATTTGTGCTTTGTTTTATTACTTAATTTAGAATTTTTTGTCAAATCATCTATAATCCTGCTAATTTAGTTTATAATAAAATAATATGAGCCCAGTGCTGAGGCTAACATTCGGAAATTTATCGGAATTAATATTACCCTCAAGATTAAATCTGTTGTGAGGCTGGGAAACCATGAAGAATGATTTTTGTTAAATGGCTTGTAGAATTTGTTTGGAGTTCCTTTTTTTTTCTCTTTCTCTCTGTTGTGTTTCTGACCGAGAGGCAATCTGACAGGCTAAATGCTTCTTGGGCAAGAAATCTATTTCTCAAGGCCGAAGCCTGTGACTAGGTGTATTGAGTTGGGAAACAGAGAGACATGGTAGGAACATTGAGGGCTGTTGACACAAAGATAGTCTGAGAGTGTCAATTGTGGGAGTGAAGCAAAGGACCTAGTGAGAGATATCTACAATGGTCCTCACACAGCCTTGAGACAGAAAGCAGTCAGCAGCGCAAGCTTGAGCTACTAAGGGAAGGCAGTTGGATATCTGCTGGCAAACTGAACTAGGACCTGAGGCATTCCCAGTCATGAGGTCAATAAAGATCACATAGCCAAATGCTAATGGAAGGACAGCTATAGAATCTTACCCTGGTGGAGTAGTTGGATTACTAAAGAGAATTAGAATAAAATCCAGACAGCTGAATCATACATTTAGGTTTAAACCCAGGGAAAACCATTATGCTCCTTTCTGCCTTGTTGCAATAGTTTTGATCTTCCCCACATTCCCACCCAACTGGCATCCAATTCTTTAACTGCTCATCTCCCAATTAACGCCCTTCATAATTATTTTCCCCTCTGAATTCCAACATAGAGTCATAGAGTCATACAGCATGGAAACAGACCCTTCAGTCCACTAGTTCATGCCAGCCATAACCCCAAACTAAACCTGTCCCACCTGCCTGCTTCTGGCCCATATCCCTCCAAACCTTTTCTATTCATGTACTTATCTAAATGTCTTTTTAGATGTTGTAACCATACCCACAACCACCACTCCCTCTGGAAGTTCATTCCACACATGAACCACTATCTTTGTAAAAAAAAATTACCCCTCATGTCTTTTTTAAATCTTTCTCCTCTCACCTTAAAGATGTGCCCTCTAGTTTTGAAATATCCCACAACAGAGAAAAGATACCCACCATTCACCTTATCTGTACCCCTCAAGATTTTATAAACCTCTATAAGGTCACCTCTCAACCTCCTATGCTTAAGTAAAAAAGTCCCAGCCTATCCAGTCTCTCCTTTAAATCAAACCCTCCATCCCTGGCAACATCGGGTTGAATTCTTCCTATAACATGGTGACCAGAAATGGATGCAGTATTCCAAAAGAGAATTCTGGCTTTGTGCAGAGCAGGTCATGTGTTACTAATTTGATTGAATTTTTTGAGGAGGTGACCGAGGTGATAGATGATGGTAGAGCAGTAGATGATATCTTGGTTGCATTGGATCTTCAGGAATGAGTATAGACCACTCCCAGGACTATCATGAAACAGAACGTCCAACCCTGAACACCTCAAGCAACCACTGTACATGTCCAACCAATTAGACTGATATTGGATGATGTCCTTGACTAACTGTGCCCCTTCCCCTGACTGATAACAGTCCCCCTTGACTTGACTTGAATGAGGACAATTTCTCTCAATATATCCACTTCTCAACTGGTCATTGCTGGCAAAAATGACAAGCTGTTTGGCATTAACTTTGCACTGAAAGGCAAAGTAAGACAGAAACGCTGTGAGCCCAGAAGTTCTGTTAGAGGCAGCCAAGCCAAGCTTACGTACACAGGAGTTTCTACAGGAGTATAAGAGGCTATCGAATAAGAAGACCAGACAAACCTCCCCTAGCCCTCCCCACCAGCCTCCAAAAAGATTCTTGAGCGAAGTACAATGTGAATGACCCAGTGCATTTTCAAGAAGTTGGGAGGAAAGTGAATAACAATAAAAGATTCAAGGTCATTAGTAAATAAGGCAGTCTAAGAAAATACACACAATCAGACCATATGACCATGAGATCTAAGAGCAGAATTATGCCATTCAGCTCATCAGGTCTGCCCTGCCATTCAGTCATGGTTGATATGTTTCTCAACCACATTGTCCTGTCTTCTCCTGTAACCTTTGATCCCTTTTGCAACCAAGAACCTATCTATCTCTGTCTGAAATACTTTCAGCAACTTGGCCTGCACAGCCTTTTGTGACAACCAGTTCCACAGATTCACTAACCTCTGACTGAAGAAATTCCTCCTCATCTCAGTTTTTAAGTGTCGCCCCTACCACTCTGTGCCGTCAGGTCTTCATCTCTTCTACCAGTGGAAACATTTTCTCCATGTCCAGGCTTCTCAGTATTTTGTAATTTTCAATGACACCCCCCTCATTCTTCTAAGATCTATTGAATACAGACCCAGGACTCCCAAGTCCCTTTGTGCATCAGATTTCCAAAGCCTTTGCCCATTTGGAAAATAGTTTATGCCTCTCTTCTTCTTACCAAAGTGAATAATTTGACACGTTCCCACATTGTATTCCATCTCCCACTCCTTCGCCTACTCTCCTAGCCTGTCCAAGTTCTCCTGCAGCCTCCCTGCTACTTCAACATCATTTGTCCCTCCACCTGTATTTGTGTCATCTGCCAACTTCACAACAATTCCCTCAGTTCCTTCACCAATAACATTAATGTATAATATAAATAATTGTGGTCCTATCGTGGATCAATGCAGAACTCCAGTAGTCACCATCTGCCGTCCTGAAAAAGACCCGTTTATCCCAACTCTTGTCTATTTGCCAAACCTCAATCCATGCAATCACTTTGCCCCCAACACCACTGCATAGCTTTGATCTGATCATCTAGTTCTGACTGTAGCATGATGCTTTCACCATTAACCACGAACGCAGAGTCACTCCCATCTGGTGAGGGGTATACTGGACCATGAAGTTGGAGATTATGGCATTTGTGTAACTGAAGTGATGGGTGGTCAATAAAAACAATGCATTTCCCATAGTGCACACTTGTAAAAAGTTTGATTGCCAAAGCCTTTCCACAAAGCAATTGTATTTTTAGAAGTTACGTTTTTTTTTTTTCTGTTTGAATGTGACTGCATTTCTGTTTTTAATGAATAGATTTTCACTTTACAGAACTGCATATGCAGTGAGCTGAGATCAATGTCATGATTCCCTGTAATGCCATAAACACTGATGAAAACTTGTGCAGTGGTCAGAGAAATGAATCCCACTACTTTCACTTACTCACAGCTGACAGCAACTTAATGATCAAGAATTCAGAAAGTAATACATTTGTCATTTTTTTTGCTTTTTACAATCACCAATTCTGCATTTGAATGTATATAGGGTGAGCAGAAGATGCTGCAATACATTTGAATAGTAAGTAGTGTAAAACTGAATAAATTCATAGCGTCGATATTTCATTTTTACAAGATAAAACACGGAGTTATACCCTCATAAATTCACATTCTAACATGTTGACATTTAATTCTCTAACCATACATGTATGGAATGATGAAATCACACCAACAAATCCTTGAAATGAAATGTGTTGTACAGAACCTTGGAATTTACAGTATCTTGTCTAAACATGAAGAACCCAATGGTTAATTTAAAAGCAACATTGAATTTTGTTGGTAATAGTAAATACCAATCATACAAGTGGTGGCATTTATGCAAATACCAAAAACAAAACTTTCTTTCATCAAGGGTGGCACGGTGGGTCAGTGATTAGTACTGCTGCCTCACAGCACCAGGGACCAAGGTTCAATTCCACCCTCAGGTGACTGTCTGTGTGGAGTTTCAAAATCTCCCATTATCTCAAAAGGGAGTTGGTTTGGAGGATGTGATGCATGTGTAGGAGTTAAAGCGAGGGTGAGTGCTGAAGGGTAGAGGGCTAAACAGCTTGTAAAATAACTGGGAAAATGTTCTAGAGAACCAGGATGAGCCTTCCAATTAGCTCACCTTGGCATTCATCCATCTGCCTTCCCAGGTGACACTTACACTTTGCCTCTGAGGTTGGTGGGCAATAGTCTTGTCTTTGCCATCTCTCCGGACTAAGACTGCACATATCAGTGCCCTTTTTTACCTCAGTGGGTTCGATGAGTTGAAAAATTCAAGCTGTCTGCATTGATAATGAAACTCAGACCCCAATCTCTGAATATTTAATAATATCTAACTCAGTATATGAATATTTTGGCATAGAATATGCATTATCCATTATGCTAATAATGCATTTTGCAGATAAATATTTGATCCCATGTTAAATGACTTTCATCTTACTTCTCACATCTGGTGACATCTTGATCGCAATTTTATATATACTGACCCACTAACATCTCAACCAAAAGCTAACCATTGCCCCATCTAACGTTGCCAACATGAAAACCAGATCAGAGGTCACACACTGAAACTTCTTGGTTTTTAAGACTCCAATACCTAGCCTTAACCATTTGGGTTAAGTGGCTCAGTGGCTAGCACTGCTGCCTCACTGTGCCAGGGACCTGGGTTCAATTCCACCCTTGAGCAACTGTGTGGAGTTTGTACGTTCTCCCTGTGTCTCTTCATGGTTTTCCTCTGGGTGCTCTATTTTCCTTCCACAGTCCAAAGATGTGCAAGTTAGGTGGATTGGCCATGCTAAAATTGCCTACAGTATCCAGAGATGTGTAGGTTAGGTGGAAAAGCCATGGGAAATGCAGGATTACAGCGATAGGATTATAGGGTGTGAGTCTGGGTTGGATGCTCTTCAGAGCGTCGGTTTGGGCTCGATGGGCCAAATGACCAACTCCACGCTAGGGATTCTACGAATTGAACCATCATTGACATTATGGGTCTGCATCCCATAGATTTCAGTCTGAAGTCTTACTGAGATATTTAAACACAGACCTCATCTGTCATCACGCACTGGTCTTCCCAACAGGATCATTGGTTAGCAATTAGCAATGTGATCCTTCATTCAGTTACCCTTCTTTTGTTTGGACAACTCGGGCCACCATTGCCTGAATTTAGGAATTGAATCTGAGACTTTCAAAGTCTATAGAAATCATTTTAATTTCAATATTTCTTTGCAGAGATCAAGTCATTCACTTTTAACAATAAAAAAACCCTAAAATTAGAGTTCAGGAATGACACTGCTTTCAGCATGTGCATTATGGCGAAAGCAATAATCATTGCCTGCAGCTTTTGCTGCATTTGTAATAATTAAACATATTGTTTATCATGTTTGAAACATTGGCTGAATCAGAACCCAAAGATATCTGGAATGGGCAGGTTCCATTCCAGATCAGGATAGCAGTAATAATCAGATAAACAGAAGTATTCCTTCCTGAAAGTGTGAAACCAAAGGAAATAACTCCTCAGTAATAAAAGTAGTCTTCTATGAAAAAGTGAAAGTTCTCAAATATAGTTGCTCCAGGTATTTTAGGATACATCACACAATGAATTCTGATAACTGTGATCAATTTAGCCAGTGGCATGAAGGATTGCTACAATCAATTCAACAAATGTAAACAATGTGAATAACCCTGCTAAGCAGCATGGCCAAATATCCACATCTTAAACTGCTGGGTAATCAGCTGCCCAGCATCCTCACTTCAGTTTCTCAGCAAGACTGTTCCAAATGGCACTACTTGCAGTTATTCTGACAAAAATGAGGCTGAACACAAAGCTGCTGTATTTGGTGTAACATCAAAAGATGCCAAAGATGTGACATTACAGGAGACTCCAGCACAAAAGTATCATAATAACCAGTGGAAAACCTCCACCGTTAATGTAAGTAGAAAGCTCAATTTGAGCGCTACTCGGTAAATTTAGTGAGGCAAGGCTATCAGTTCAGTATCTTACTTGACAAGAGCACAGATTGGAAAATCATCAAAAAATCAAGAGTGTCATCAATGTGGTGACTTGACGTGTATTCCTGCAGCAGAATCTCATGAAATTTACAGTTATATCCAAAACTTCCTTGCAAGCCAGAATTACTTAAAGCATACTGTCCTGTCGTTCTGAATTTACCATATTTTCTTCCACTGAACCACAATGTCATCTACATATGAGACAATGCTATCTGATATGACAAGAAAATCAGTTTGACAATAACAAGATTGGGAACAATATTGCCAGCCCTTGAATGACATGGGCAATGGTGACTCGGTCGGGAAAATGTGGTGAATTCAGAGGAATGACAATCTCCGTGTCTAGAAAAGGAAGTCCAGTTCTGCAAACCAAGCTCTGAACAGCAAAACAAGAACCTTGCTAGTGAGCAACAAAGGCCTTTTTGCAAACATTTGCATGCATTGAGTACCTAATCTCATTTCAGTGATCTATAGTTTTCTGCTCCCCCATGCATCAGCTAGAAGCTAGACCCTAACAATTCCCAACATGAAAATGAAGATTGATCACTCCAGATTGAGAAAGTTTATGTGAGGTAATACTGAGTTAGTTCTGCAGTCAAGCAGAGAAACTACTAACTTCCCCATTTACCTTGTGAAGTACAGATAGGGCTTTAGCTCAATTGTATTTTGTGAGGGAAAGGCAGGTGGGAGATTACCTCTTGCATGCAGCTAGTGAAAGTATGAAAGGACTTTCGAGACAGAGTTCAGGATTCTCTGAGGGTTAATATGCAGGTTCAGTTGGCAGTTAGGAAGGTAAATGCAATGTTAGCATTCATTTCAAGAGGGCCATAATATGAGAGCAGAGATGTATTGGTCAGACCACATTTGGAACATTGTGAGCAGTTTTGGGTGCCGTATCTAAATATGGATGTACTGGCCTTAGAGGGGTCCTGAAGAGGTTTACAAGAATGATCCTGGAGATGAAGAGCTTGTCATGTGAGGAGCAGTTGAGAATTCTGGGTCAGTACTCAATGGGGTTTAAGAAGGATGAGTTGGAATCTCATTGAAACTTGCAGAATCCTGACATGCCTGAATAGCGTGGATGTGGAGAAAATATTTCCACTAGTAGGAGAGACTAGACCCAAGGACAATGCCTCAGGGTGAAGGGACAACGCTTTAGAACTGAGATGAGGAGGAATTTCTTTAGCTAGAGGGTGGTAAATCAGTGTAACTCATTGCCACAGTGAGTGTATTTAAGACAGAGAGAGATAGATTCTTGATTGGCAAAGGGATCAAGAGTTATGGAGAGAAGGCAGGAGAACAGTGTTAAGAAACATATCAGCCATGATTAAATGCTGGAGCAGACTTTATAGGCCAAATGGTTTAATTCTGCTTCAATATCTTATGGTCTTATGATCCTGCCACACCCAGTTGGAAAGGATAGTGGACAATTAAACAACTACTGAACGAGGGTACTCCATAAACATGCCCAATTTCAATGATGGTGCAACTGAGTATATGAGTTCCAAAGAGAAGGTTAAAATATTTGCAAGCATAAGACCATAAGATGTAGGAGCTGAAGTAGGTCATCCAGTTCATCCAGTCTGCTTCATCACTCAATGAAATCATGGCTGATCTAGTAATCCTCAACTCCACTTACCTCACTTTTCCCTATAACCCTTGATTCTCTCACTGATTAAAATACCATCTCAGACTTGAATATACTTAATACAACAAACTCTTATAGCCTTCTATGGTAAGAATTCCACATATTCCTTACCCTTTGAAAGAAGAAATTCCTCCTCATCTCAGTGACCCTTTACTTTGAGATTATACCCTCCAGTTCTGGACCCACCCAGAAGGGGAAACAAGGGGGCCCACTAAGAATCCTTTATATTTCAATAAGGGTACCTCTCATTCTTCTAAACTCCAATGAGGACAGGCTCAACCTGCTCAGCCTCTCCGCGTCAGCCAATTTCTCCGTTCCTGTGATCAGCCTAAGGAACCTTCTCTGGGCTGCCTCCAATGTCATTATGTCTTTCCTTAGATAAGGGGAACCAAACTGCTCACAGTATTCCAGCTGTGGTCTGACTAGTGCCTAATATAGTTTTAGCAAAACTTCCCCATTTTTATACTTCATTCCCTTTGAACTAAAAACCACTGTCCTATTTAGCTTCTCTAATACCTGCTGACCTTGGATGTATCTCCAGGCAGAAGTGCTAAATGGATGATCCATCGCAGCCTTCTTCAGAGGTCCCCACCACCATGTACCCATTATCAGCCAATTCAGTTCACTCTGTGTGATATTGAGAAATTGTTGAGTGCTTCTGTTATAGCAGAGGCAATGGATTCTGATAAGTTCCCAGATTTACTGCTGAAAACCTGTGTTCCAGAACCATTTATACCTCAACCCAAGCTGTTCCAATATAGCTACAACGCTGACATCTATGAAACAAAATATAGATGTCTTATTTACAGCATCAGGACTAATCTAATTCAGCCAATTACTGCCACATCAGTCCATCCTCCAATCATCAGCAAAGTGATGGAAGTTGTTTTCAAACAATGTTTACTTACCATTCACTCCCTTTAGTACGAGTGCACTTGGCTGCAATGTGTACCATCTACAGGATGCATTGCAGTAGTGTACCAAGCTTCTTTTGGCAACACTTTCCCATGATCTCTATTGCACAGAAGGACAAAGGCAGCAGAGGCCTGAAACATCACCATGTGCAAGTTCTCCTCCATATAATCCACCACGCTGATTTGGAATTACATTATGTTTGTTCACTGTCATTGGATCAAACTGCTGGCCTAACTTAATATAAATGCAATCTTTATGGATTCCACGGAGTAAACCAATGAGGTCAAGAATTCTTTAATTTTCCGCAAGGTATGCTTTAGTAAACAAGCTTTGAGCTGAAGGGGAAGGTTACTCTTTGACTGTCCTTCCAGTTGTTTGAAGGACAAACTGTGGTCAGCAGAAACTGATTTGCTTACGTAATGATTCTGAGAGAAAAGGTAGAATTTTTCCAGGGTCCAAATGATGTGGGCATGCGCAAAAATTGGGAACGTGCAGTGAGAATGAAAAAATGAGACTCTTGTTATTGAGAAAAGAAGTTTGAGGATCCACCTGATATTTGAGGGACTAGATGAGAATCTCATCAGTGAGTGGTGAGGGACCTATTTGCATGTGTTAACAGCTCATTATCACTTAATCTCATTTCATTTATACACAGGTTGTTATTTTCCCAGGTATAGAGAGAAAATAGAGGGTACCAACTCCCAACTTCAGAGACAGAGCAGTAAGTTGGAGCCTGCACCTCACTGGTCTTCTCTAGGTTAGAGTTATGGTTAGGGTTCTGGCCTTCCCCCTTGGCAATCATTGCTCAATATCCCATGGCACTCTGTGGACAGTGACTGCCTGCTCCTCCCCTCCAACCATGCAAGTTGACATCAGTAAAATATTACATCATTATGGTACATCTTGGATTAATTTTAATGCAGTTAAGCGTTGAATTATTGAAATTTAGAGCTCACGGATACCTCACATTGCCATTCTGCTGCCAGGCCACTTTGTGCATAGGGCCAGGCAACCATCTCATGAATTGCAACAGGGCTTCTAGCTTGCTTTCTTAGCATTCACTCACTTTGCACTGTATTCGATGCTTACAGCAACTTTGCCTTGCCTTGTGACTTAGTATATCGCTGTTTCATTCAAAATTTCCAGGCCTCAAGTAACATTGTCTGGTAATTAATTTGCGTGCGGGATGAATGTCATGTAGCTTGTCATCATGGCCAGCTTCTGCACTGTAGGGATTCAATGATTCCATGATTGTGGAATCAGCGTGCAGGGATAGAGAGGAGCCCATCATTGTGAAGGGGGTGGTGGATCTCTACATTTAAAGCTGGAGGATAATAGAGCATAGAAGAACATGGCCACCCTAGCTTCAATGGGGAGACATGTTGTGCTTCACTAAACCATAGGCCTGGGGCTCAAGGGATAAATGCGTTCAAAAACCACTTTATTTTTGTTCAGATTATGGACTAAAATGGGAGAGGATATTGCTTAACACCAATGTACAAAGATGTTTTCAGTTTTAAATACAAGTTACCAGAGCACATTATGAGTTGTATATATATTGTTGCCTTACTGGACAGGTAGAGAGTATTCCAGACAATATGGCACCAGTTGTTGTGTGCTTAGCATAGCAACAACCAGTTGATTGGTTCCTGGAAGCCTTGTGAGGGGACAATATAATGGAAACAACTGGCTTGTGATGAGAAGAGGCTCATCTTCTTCTCTTCTTCTCCATTCTATGTAGAGGAGTACATGCAAATTCCTAGTAGCTAGCCACTCTGCTCATATTTCTTAGCTATCCTCTCTCGAATTTCCCTGTTGAAAGGTAAAAAAGAGGAAACCACCTTCAGAGGCACGGAAAGAGCAAATATTCATCCTGTGAACAAAAGACTGAGAACGGCAGAATCCACAACGTCACATCATTAACAGAGTCAGAGAAATCTAAAGGAAACTCATCAATGCCTGTAATCCAGATTAGCACCAGAACTGTGCTTCTATGACATTTTTTCCTTCCACACCCATAAAATAAGTTTTATTTTGTATTTTTATGTGTCTGTTAGTTTTTCTGTGAGAATTTAAAGAAAGGGATAATGTTAAGAGTTCCTACTAGGAATTTAGTTTGTCTGCCTGAAGTAGACAGGTAGAATTGGAAATTTGGTGATCTTTATCAACTTTTTACATTTGTGAAAATTCCAAGAATAGTGGAGCCTGATCTCAGTATTCTGGTGAGACATGACATTAGGGAGAATAAGGGTGGAATTGTCCCAGCCTCTGCATGTCTGATTCATAGTGAAAAATTTGGAAAAATTTGGTAAATTGTCCATTGACAGCCTTCTCGACATCAAGACCAAAAAGTCCAATTTCTAACCAAGTGTTGGACAACAAGACAAAATTCTCGTTAGTGAATAGTCAGAGGCCTTTTTGTGTAGATTATCTCTCATTATCATTCTCATTGGTGCCTAATCTCACATTATTAATACACATTTTCCCATTTTCCTGCCCACCCGGTTAAAACTAGATACCAAGAATTCCCAACATGAAAATCAGACCGATTGCCTGGCAATTCCATCTCATTGCTTGCTCCTCCTCAGACTTCCGTTTTTGGACACCTAGCAACAGTATCACCAGGCAGAGATCAATGGGCAGAAACCCAATGCACCACACATCCACAGACATTGACATCCAACAGATACCAGCCTCCCTGCATCATCGCGGCACATGTCTGAACAACTTACAGTACCCTTTTGCACTTCAGTGCTGCACTTAAGAATGCACAAAGGACCTCTCATTTTTAATGCTGCTGCCAGTTCACTTTGAACACAAGGACAGGCACTCATTTCATGTATCGGACTAAGGTGCATTTCAGAGCTCCTCACTCCCTTTGTGCCAACTTAAGTATTCATGATATCCATGCATTTTTTAGTTATGCCCTCTCAGCCACATCTAACAGGCTCACAATATTGTTATCTCTGCCTTTTAGTGCAGACACAAAGTCATGCTGCTTGTCATAGTTGTTGGCAGTGATCATTCAAGGGATAGACATGTTGCCGTATGGCCTTGTTCTATGTCAATCTCACATGTTCATCATGTGCCAGCCATGTGCTTCAATTAAGAGGCCAAGTATCAAAGTTGAAGGGGAGTAGTCCTCATTCAAGTGAAGGGAGACACCCTTCAGGCAGGAGTTTCCAGGACAGTAAGTCAATGGTATGGTCAGATGTTAGAGGCTTGAGTAAGTTCAGTCAGCAACTTGCAGCGGTCATGGTCAGGATCCACCCCTCTGAGGGTGTGAGGAGCCAAATGTCAGCACCATACCACCTGTCCTGGCCCATCCTACTCTACAGGTGGTCTTTTTCTCCTGGAACCCCGAGAAAAAGTGGGTTTGCATGAGATGCAATTGGTTGGCACATCTGTTAGTGCATGTGCAGCTGGGATAAGGTGGTGAGCTGTCCCAGTGAGTGAGTAGGAGGTGAGACTAGTCGTCTAGTGGGAATGGATGGGTGAGCAAGGAAAATATTGCATGCGAGAGTGGGAGAGCATGAACCTTGGTGGGAGCATGGTGCAGCAGCAGAGACAGTGTGAGGTAGCAGAGAGAAAATGGGTGACACTTACCCTGATGGAGTAGAGAAAGTCATTGACCTCCCACAATTACCAGGTATTCTCCCCGGCGGGTGAAACTGAACAGCAACCTTGGACAAGGCTGGCAGGATCAGGTGGCATGGCCTTGTGTGTCACTCCTTTTGGAAGAGGAAGGCCCTCCTCTACACCACCCTGTCCATCAGGACCTCCAGGTCACTGTCTGAAAAGTAGGGTGCCAATTGCCCCTTACATGCCATATCTGGGACAAATGTCATGAACTATGCTGGGTACCTCTCGACTCATAATGCTTGACCCAGTGCACGCTGGCCATATAAATATGGCACTGTTGCTAGGGATCCTGGGATAGAACAATAATAGTGAATACTTCCAGCTATGGCAAAGAGGAGATTAAGGCTGCCATCAGAGAAGTAGAGTGCCATTCGACTGTGGTACTTAGTTAATGCGGTGAGTTTGAAATGAAAGTGTGACAAAACTCACTGGCCTCAGAGAGGGAAACCCTCCATGAAACTTGGTGAAAACAACACAGCCAATTTCTGATAAGTTACAGCTCAAATAGTTCAAAGAAAAAGGCTCATGGAAGATGTGGAAGCTCACTGCCTGTGAGGGTGATAGAGGCAGAACCCTTCTTAACATTTAAGAAGTATTTGCATGTGAACTTAGAGATCGTAAGAACTACAGATGCTAGAGTCAGAGAAAACACAGCGTAGAGCTGGAGGAACACTGTGTTAACTTTAGATGTGCACTTGCAATGCCAAGGTATACAAGGCCATGGGGCAATTGTGGAAAATAGGATGAGAATAGTTGGGTGCTTGTTTATAACAAATGAAAATTCGATGGGTTGAAGGGCATTTTTCTGTGCGGTAGGCCTTTATGACTCAAAACTGATAGGGTTGACAGGGTCTACAATGTAGAAAGGAATATGGTTGTTGTGGGAGGCTCCTAGAATAATTGGCAGAGCCTGCAGGGCAGGGGAAACCCACAAGTTCTCCTCCAAGCCATTCATCATCCTGACTTGGAAATGTATCAACATTCTTTCAATGTCACTAGGCCTAGATCCTAGAACTCGCTCCCTGATGGTATTTTGGGTCTATTTAAAGCTAAGAATATGTACTCAGTGGTGATAATGGTCATAAAGATGTTGGCATAGCTGTTAGTTTTGCAGCAGGAAAGCTGGCCTAAGTAAGTAGGAAACTCAAAGGGAAGGAACTCTTTGTAATTGGGGTGGAGAGGGAATGGAGTAGGTGAGAGACATTAAGAGAAGATGCCGCATGTGATAATGAGAATGGCACACTATGAGTCTTGGTGTGTGGTGTGTGCAGTGGCAGAATTAGTGTGTATGAGGTAGCAGAGAGTAATGGTGGCATTAATCCTTGCAGAACACGGAAGATCATTGATCTTCTCACAGCATTGCTGCATGCTCTGCCAGAACATGGAAATGACACTGCCCTGAGTGGCAACCACGGATCAGGCTGGCAGGGTCTGGTGCTGTGCTCTCTTCTGACAGTGTCAGAAAGATAAAGGGCCTCTTTTTGAACCACCCCATCCACCAAGACCCCAGCAGCAAAGCTAAGTGCCAATTTGCCACTGTCAGACATGGCAATGAGGAGGCATGCGCTATCAAGGAGATTTTCTGGCCTGCAGAGTTTGAGACGGTGCACAGCTGGAATTCACAAAAGGCTTCCGGGACATGACTTCTATGACAGGGATCTCTGTGACTCTATGATTCTAGTACCAGCAAGCACATCTGCCATTGCGGAATGCAAATTAGCATGAGAGTGGCACTGCGGAGATGGGAGTGCATGCTTAATGAAGTGAGCAGGGGAGAATTGCATGAGAGAAGTCACCAGAGCTTACGAAAGGAAAACGACCTGAAACTTCCCAGAAATTCGTCATCCTGGAATCAATGGATATTTCGGGGCAAACTCTCCAGTGGTTGGAGTCATACCTGACTCAGAGGAAGATGGTCGTGGTTGTTGGAGGTCAATCATCTCAGCTCCAGGACATCTCTGTAGGAGTTCCTTTGAGTAGTGTCCTCGGCCCAACCACCTTCAGATGCTTTATCAATGACCTTCCCACCATCATAAGGTCAGAAGTGGGCATGTTTGTTGGATGATTGCACGAAGTTCAGCACCATTCACGACTCCTCAGATACTGAAGCAGCCCGTGTTCAAATAAAACAAGATCTGGACAATATCCAGGCTCGGGCTGACAAGTGGCAAGTAACATTCACGCCACACAGATGCCAGGTTATGACCATCACCAATAAGAGACAATCTAACCACCGTCCCTTGTCATTCAATGGTGTTACCATCACTGAATCCCCCACTGTCAACATTCTTGAGAGTTATCATTGCCAGAAACTCAACTGGACTCACAACATAAACGCAGTGGCTACAAGAGCAGGCCAGAAGCTGGGAATACTGCAGCAAGTAACTCACCTCTTGACTCCTCAAAGCCTGTCCTCCATCTACACGGCACAAGTCAGGAGTTTGATGGAGTACTCCCCACTTGCCTGGATGAGTGCAGCCCCAACAACACTCTGGAAGCTTGACACTATCCAGGACAAAACAGCTGGCTTGATTGGCACCACATACACAAGCATTCACTCCCTTCACCACCGACGCTCAGTCACAGCAGTGTGTACTATCTACAAGGTGCACTGCAGAAATTCACCCAAGATCCTCAGACAGCACCTTCCAAACCCACAACGACTTCCATCTAGAGGGACAGGGTTGCAGACATATGGGAATACCACCACCTTCAAGTTCCCCTCCAAGCCACTCACCATCCTGACTTGGTAATATATTGCCGTTCCTTCACTGTCGCTGGGTCAAAACCCTGGAATTCCCTCCCTAATGGCATGTGGGTCAACCCACAGCAGTTGGACTGCAGCGGTTCAAGCAGGCAGCTCACTACCACTTTCTCAAGGGTGACTAGGAATGGGCCACATCCCACAAATGAATAGAAAATAAATTGACACCTCCCCAAAATGTGAGAAAATTCTACCCAAAGACTTTTAAGATTAATGCACATTCTATAGGTCCTGATCTACTGGTGGATGTTAAACCTGGAGTCTCAAACTGCTCACCCCCGAACCGTACTAAAAACAAGAAGCTTCATTGGCCATGCTTATTAACAAATTGTCATTAGTTTGGTCATGATTTTTCCAGAAATAATTATTTTATTGCAACACCTTATTCATACTCATTTTTGTCATCACTTGCAGAGAAATGGATCTAGTTTTGATTTGTGAGTATGAACCTTGTCCAAAACTAGATGTCAGATTTTTAAAAAAGGGGTCATAAATACTTTAATGTTGATATCAATGGCGTATGGTAGTTAAAATTTACAGAGATGATGCAATGTAGAATTTGGCTCAACCATTGTGTTTCATTTATACTCCATAAGATTCTACATGCTATTAAGTGATATATCAGGCTCTAGTCCATACTGTTCCATTATTGAAAGACTATTCAATGCAGTCTACTGCATTATACTGGTCGGTCTACTTCACATTCTTCTCTGCAAATCTTTCTAACTTCTGTTCTCTTTTAACTCTGTACTACTTACGCCTAGTGAGGAGCAGCTCTGTGACATCATTGCAAGGTTTTCTCACGGTCCTAAAGCACACTACAGCAATGTTGGTTTTAACAACGTAGAAAACTACAGAATCTATTAACCTGTGAATTCATTTTATTGGAGATAAAATTTCTAAGTAAAAGGCAAGCAGATTCTAGCATTTAGACATGCCAAATCAAGTTGTATGTCCTCAAGATATCAAGGATAGTTTCACAAACCTTTGATCCCACCTGCGAACCATATTCATATCTATGGTGAAACAGAGATACCTCATGACACCATAGCTCATATTGTCTGATTTATGCTCCCAGATGCAAAGTAGCATCATAGAATTCTTATTGCCAAAGCAGTAAGCTGGTAGTCTTGGCTCCATTAAGTTTCAAATTCACTTCATGTAAGAAAGCTCTGAGTTGGGATTGCTGTGACCGGAGATAATGCAAAAGTAGTGAAATATAACAGTAGTCAGTTTCTAACTGGTTTAGTTCACTTCACAAATCTGACCCTGACTGTGTTTGTGGATTTGAATTCAATTACTTAAACAAATCTAGAATAAATTGTAAGAGTGACCATAAAGCCTGTCATACCCTGCAAGAGTCCACTAATGAGGAGGAAACTTGCCGCCTTTACTTGGTCTGATCTGCACTTGACTCCAGCAGAATTTTAATGAGGCAAGAGAGGTAAACATAGCCTGGGATTGTCCTCTGCTGCAGTTGGAGTTTTTCCAATTCACCTCACTACTCACCAACCTGAAGATAGTACGAGCATGTACCAATTTCTATCCCTATTTCTCTTTGTTGTGCCCTTGTTATTGGGTTATTAAAAAGAAAATGTGGAATTGCATGCACTTTAATAGAAATATGGGACTGTAAAAAAAATTATTTCTCCACTAATTAACACCAGAGACAGTTTTGATGACACTGTGGTTATAGAACGTATCTTGCATGCTGAATGAAGGTTATGATACAAATTTATATCAAAATGCTGAGATATGCTGATTATAATCAAAGCATCTCTATAATATGAAGAAAGGCCCTTGCAACTCATTAAAAATATTTAGATCTCATTGAAAAGAACACTGAGTGGCTGTTGTCCATGTTGTTATATTTGTGTTACATGAGTGTCATTCTGGGATCTGTGTTAGTTTGTTGTAATACAATATTTAATGATGAAGAGGAAATGTAACAGAATGTAGTGAATAAAAAGATTTAAAGCAGAATCCACAAAAGTACATACGGTGAATGTTAGATGATCATTATAAACAGGATCAACCACTGGAAGTCAGATAGTTTTCCCATGGAAATTATTTAATGCTTTAGAACAATCTAATAACAGTTTCTGAAATCATTGAGTGCAAAATTATTAATAATGGCTTAAAGAGGAATTTAAGATTGAGCCTGCTCCTTTTGGTGCTAGTTTGAAAATATCAAAAACTGACTGTATTAAGAGAATTGAAAACATTTCACTTAGGATTGTACTATCAAACACGAATGTAGATCGCTAAGTTTATAGTTAAGAAAATAACAGAATTGTAAGTTGGAATTTATTTATTTTCAATAACATGATTATTGAACTGGTTTTTTTTGGTAGTAATAAGTTCAGTGGGGGTGTAAGATGATAAGCAGAACATTTTCTTATTAATGTTGTAGTTATAGTGCCTTGAGAAGCCAATTTACTGCTGAAGCCTAACTGTCAGTCTCAAAAATAAGATATTAGGATTAATTCAAGCATTCTAAATTGGTGCCAAAATAAACAAGATTCAACTTCATGTTCGTATTATAGTTGACACCAATTCACATTCATTCCAGTCGACTGGCTGTAGTCCATGGGGACTAATTTTCATCTACCAACTGCCTTATTTACTCTGCAAAAATCAGCAGGAAGCAAATGAAAATGTAAAGAAAATAATGTCCTATCCATTGGCCACTGTATACTCAATATTCAGGTGCCCAATGAAGTGATCAAGAATCTGGATCATAACCATTGAAAGTTATATTTAAAGTAAAATAAAAACACAAAGAGCTGTGGATGCTATAAATCAGAAACAAAAACAGAAGTTGCTGGAATAGCTCAGCAGGTCTGGCAGTATCTGTGTGAAGAGAAATCAGAGTTAACCTTTCGAGTCTGGTGACCCTTCATCACTTTTGAGGAAGGGTCACTGGACCTGAAATATTAACTCTGATTTCTCTTCACAAATGTTGCCAGACTTGCTGAGCTTTCCCAGCAACCTCTATATTTAAAGCAGTCTCCTATAATTGTAGCACAACCCGACATGATTTTCATGTGTGATTGAGTTCAGTTCTCACCCTGCCAATGCTTTCAGCAATGGAACAGTCTGGGCAATAGCTTTTAAATGACCAATGTAGGCTACTCCAAAATTGATCAAGGGGAAGTATTAATTTTCCAGGCCTCACTTCAGTACACTAGCAACCACTCTAATAGCTCGCCCATAAGAAGTACCTCCAACTATCCTTGCCGGTCTTTGTTGGCCAGTGCCAACAACCTGCCCACTGCAGGCTAATGAAGAGTGGCCACTAAGATGATCTGATCTCTCACTACACTATTTCAGCAGGGGTGCTGTCCCAGTAACCACAGTTTCCCAGCATTAAAATTGAATCAGCCCCGGTATTTTCTATTTCACATGCAAAGTTTCCTTCTTGCGCTGTATTTGACCTGTAGTAGATTGAAACAGCCAAAAATGAAAGAAATATTTTTTCGCAGTGAATTCATCATGCTGAGAAAACTAACATCCATAAGAGACCCGTCGCTTAAACTGGCTTCACAAATCAAGTAATACCACCATATTATTCAGTTAATTATTAGCCCTTTGGGCACTTTGACTTCATATAATTCTGCACTAAAATGCAAAACAAAATATGTCCATAAGCATTTTACTGTGCTTGAAATGTGGAATGTTGAAGAGGTTGTGTCAAATGGTCTTTTAATTAATTTACTGTTAAAAGACTTTCATCTGATTCTACTCCACTGGTGCAATTTCAAGGTAAAATATTCAAAGTACAAACTGTGATTTCATACATATTCTAATTATTTCCTTTTTTTGCATATGCAACGATAATGTATATCAGCAACTAGATGCAGATCTCCTCTGGTGTTGCTATGGTAAGGCAGTCTGTATGCTGGCCTGTAAGGGCAGGAACATTATGCCATTTAATCCATGATGTATTATTTTGATGTTACCAAATCTAATTGTTGTTAAGTAAACATTGTAAAATCCATTCAGCTTAATGGCAATTCAAGCCGTAGGTCAAAATCCTAGTCTTGTTTCTCAAATTCACATTGAAATCAATGGAAATGAAACATCAGTGGTTTCCAATGCTAGTTTAGTGTTTGGGGCGTTAAGCCAAAATCTACCCCTCTTTCTTTCTGAGAATTCTTTCTTTGTTATTTTATCTTTCTCTATGTTAAAAAAATATTGAAAGTGAAGCTTGAAGTATGTTGGACTGAACATTGAAAATATGACAGACATGAAGCACACATTATGTATGTTGGTTTTATTATGTACTAACGCATTACCTTTGGCAGTGTTCTCAGTAAAACAGAGTTTGTACTATTTTTAAAGGTCATGAACATTACACCTTGCAAAACACATTGTATTATTCGTTGACAAAAGTATAACTGTCAGATGAATGGGGACCGCTTTGCGGAACACCTACGTTCCGTTCGCAACAAACAACTGCACCCAAGCGGAGGCTTGGGGACCACTTTGCGGAACACCTACGCTCGGTTCGCACTAAACAACTGCACCTCCCAGTCGCGAACCATTTCAACTCCCCCTCCCATTCCTTAAACGACATGTCCATCCTGGGCCTCCTGCAGTGCCACAACGATGCCACCTAAAAATGATGCTGCAGGAACAGCACCTCATATTGTGCTTGGGAACCCTGCAGCACAATGGTATCAATGTGGACTTCACAAGCTTCACAATCTCCCCTCCCCCCAACGCATCCCAAAACCAGCCCAGCTCGTCCCCGCCTCCCTAACCTGTCCTTTCTCCCACCTATCTCCTCCTCCCACCTCTCTCCTCCTCCCACCTCAAGCCCCACCCCCATCTCCTACCTACCAGCCACATCCCGCCCCCTTGACCTGTCTGTCCTCCCTGGACTGACCTATTCCCTCCCTAACTCCCCACCTACACTCACATTTAGTGGATCCACCCCCACCTCTTTGACCTGTCTGTCTCCTCTCCACCTATCTTCTCCTTCATCCATCTTCTATCCGCCTCCCCCTCTCTCCCTATTTATTTCAGAATCCCCTTCCCCTCCCCCATTTCTGAAGAAGGGTCTAGGCCTGAAACATCAGCTTTCCTGCTCTTCTGATGCTGCTTGGCCTGCTGTGTTCATCCAGCTCTACACCTTGTTATCTCTTGAATTTACCTGTAGGTTTTTTCATCCAGCCTGCATCCCAGTTTACACCCTCTGATCTGGTGAGGGTTCACCATTAAATTCTCCCCTTTTCTCTTCTTTCAGTTGCAGAATTTACAGCTGATCTGACCATGTGTCTGGAAGTATTCTGCCAAAGGCCTTCCACTTTGTCTGTCTCTCCACTTTCCAAAACATTTAAACCAGTTTTGACTGTCTTCCCAATGATCCTTCCTTTAGATTTTTTAAATTCATTCATGGGGTATAGGTATTGCTGGCCAGGCCAGTATTTCTTGCCCATCCCTAGTTGCTCTTGAGAAGGTGGTGGTGAGCTGCCATTTTGAATCACTGCAGTCCACGTGCTGTAGGTAGACCCACAATGCTGATAAAGAAGGAGTTCCAGGATTTTTACCCAGCAACAATGAAGGAACAGCGATATATTTCCAAGTCAGGACATTGATTGGCTTAGAGGGGAACTTGCAGATGGTGGTGTTCCCATGTACCTGCTGCCCTTGTCCTTCTAGAAGGCCGTGGTTGTGCGTTTGGAAGTTGCTCTTTAAGAACCTGTGATGCATCTAATACACACTGCTGCTACTGAGCATTGCTGGTGGAAGGAGTGGGTGTTTGTGGATGTGGCGCCAGTCAAATTAGTTACTTTGTCTTGGGTGATGCCAGGTTTCTTGAGTGTTGTTGGAGCTGCACCCATCTGGGTAAGTGGGGAGTATCCTGTCACGCTCCTGACTTGTGCCTTGTAGATGGTGGCAGGTTTTGGGGAGTTGGGAGGTGAGCTACTCTCTGCAATGTTTCTCAGTTATCAGCTGTATTGTCTCTTTATAGTACCCTTTGAGCTACTTAATTAATCTCATTATTATGTCGTTACCTACTGGATAGAAATTAAATGACAACAATTCCTGACATAGAAGTCAGAGCATTTCCTGGTGACTTCCATATGTTTCTTTGGAACTTAGACGATAACGTAAACATCTCAGTGCACACTCAGTGAACAGCAACAGCATGCACACACCTCATCTGCCACCCCCACCCCCACCCCCGCACCTCCAATCCATAGGCATCTGACATATTGTAGCCTCCCTGTATTATCATGGCACATCTCTGTTCCACTTAGAGTACAATTCTGCGCTTCACTTTTGCACTTTGGAGTGTACTTGTAATGATTGTATTGGGGTCAGCCAGATGGACCACATAGGATATGAGTGCCCTGATTGGGGCTGTTATTCTGGTCCAATCAGAGAGCCCTGGCTGACAGATATAAACAGGAGTGTCAGAGATTCCGTTCACTCTGAGAGCTGGCTCTGAGGGAGTTGGTTCAGTGTCGTGTACTATGTACGTGTAACTAAAGGGTGACTTGTTGATGGGATACCGGCCTCTGTGGAGTTATTTCAGCACTGGCACCTGGCATTATATTGCTATTGCCAGGACACTTTTCACAACAGGGGCAAGAGTCCAATTCATGGATTAGACCAGGCTGCATCTCAGGGGTCCTCACATGCTGTCTTAGAGCTTACTCACAATGCTCACTGTATCTTTTACCTCAGAACAAAGTCAGGAAGCTTGTCATGGTTGTCAGCAGTGATTGGTCAAGTGGACAGACATGTTGCTGCAAGGCACTATGCCACTTACTCTTACACCTGCACCATGTGCCAGCAGTGTATGTGCAAAACACACTATATGTGCATCAATCAAATGGCCATGTCTCACATTCTGAGGGGAGTAGTGCTCAGTCAAGACAATGGAGACAACCTTCGGCAGAGTGTCCTGGCACAGTCAGTCCAGAGTCTCCAATATCAGTGCAGGGCTTTGGCATGGTTGGTCAGCTATTTGGGATAGACAGGACTAGAGGGTTCGTACCAATACCTTCGGGGAGTGGGCCACAGCCAGCCCTGTAGCTCATTGCATCCAGTCCAGGGAGTCATGGGAAGTCAGTCTGGGAGCTGTCAAGGGAGGGTAGGTTATCAGAGTCTATTAAATGTGATGGAATCCGGGGAAGTAAACTCTGGGGATTGCAGTCAGAATGCTGGGATGCTGAAGGGTTAACAATTGTGTAGGATGGCAACTCAATATATAAGGGGGCAGGGTGGAGAGATGGTAAAGTCCGGAAGGGAAAGAGGTAATGCAGTACGGTGTTTTCATCAACAGTCAGAAACTCAGTAATATGATGCTGCTTGACCTGCTGTGTTCATCCAGCCCCATGCTTGTTATCTCGGATTCTCCAGCGTCTGCAGTACCTTTTATCTCTAATACCCTATTATTACTTACCCTGAAAAATAATGACAAAAAAAATGTGACCTTAAACATGCAGAAATGTAGGAATACAGTTTAAAACTAGAACAGTGCTTAGAATAGGCAGTTTAACAGTAAATCCTTAGAATCCTTGAGATGTTAGGTTTTAACTTAACACATGGTTGTTTCACTGATGTCTTGTATCCTCAGCAGTAATGAAATTTGTAGGTATCCTTGCATTCTCAGTCACTGCATGTTTCTCCAATTTACTTGGGATGCTGTTATAGGCGCTAAGAGAAACAGGGAGACAGGGAGCAAGCTTTCCAGTTCTTCTACTATAAATCAATTTGTTTCTTTCTCTGCCTAAAAGCTGTTGCCTGAAATACAGTTTACTTGTGTATTCCCATGTCTGATTTATTGTGTATTCAAGCTGGATCATCTGCAGTCAACATTTATCTTTATATGTGAAATTCTCAGTAAAATGTGGATCAACCAGACAATACAGATCTGAGTTTCAATATCTTTTGTTAATTTTGGCTCAGACTGACTTATTCATAGGTTCATAAGCATGTCACGTGACCACACTGGCCATCTTAAGTCAGGGTTTTTGTCAATTTTTTTAAAGTCATTTTACTTTATTTAGCCCTTGGTGTTAAAATCAGATGATGGAAGTTGACAATTGATAGTCCTTTCCTGCCGTTGTTGTACTACACTCTTAGCATGAGGAGCAAAAATGATTAATATTATTGTGAGTATTTCATTACAAGGAGGGTATGGAATAACTGTGCAAAACTATGATGCCAACACACACATCTCGCATTCAGTTTCTTCATCGTAACCTGGGTTCGAAACCCACTTTGGAAATAGCAGCTGTTGTTGTTCCCTGGGCTGTGTTATATTCCTGAGCCTAACTAGCACTTTCCATGATCCATGTACCAGGTTCAGACATTTTTACAAATTTGGCATTTTTGAGGTCAATGGATAGTAACCTAATGTTTGCCTCCTATAGGGTGTTTGGACTTACATCCTGCATCTCTGTCTGATTGAACTGGATATCAACCTGATTGGACATTTTGAGGTTTAAAATTTGTTTTTGATCCTTCGATCACCCAGTGCTACCTCTGTTTTTACTTCACTGGCATGCCCCTGGTGCCCTCTAGGCTTTATGAAGGCTAGCTCCCTTCCATTTGCACTTAATTTTGGGAATAGGTGTCTTGCTAACCTGCTCCATTTTAACATGAATTCTACTGCCATTGTAATATTGCCATGGATGCCCGTTCTCTCCTATTCCCTCAGTGGCTATTCTACTATGTGAAGCTTCAACTTCATTTTCTTCTGGCCTGTCCGAGAATGTCTATAATCCTCCATTAAATATAATATAAACATATCAGTAGACCAGATCCCTGGCTGTGCCATGTCATCTTATGTCACCTGCCTCAGTTGTATATTGTTCATTTTAATGGCTAATGGCTAATTCAGGTACTTATAATTTCTTCTGGTTCTGTCCTGACCCCTTTTGATGCTGCTGGCTTGTATTCAGCCCTGTCTAGTTCAATATACCCTTCCCAAGCTGCACTGGTTTACTGCCCCTTGTAGGGTTTCTGAACCTCTCATAGTTCCTGACCTCTGACTGTTTCCTGTTGGCTGAATTCAAGTGACCCTTTCTGAGCTACTTCGAATCTTACAAGTTCTGTTTCCAGTGAAAGGCTTCTGGAAGACCTTAGTTTCCTGCCTTTCTGTGACTTGCCGCTAGTTCTTACAGCTTTTCCATTCCAGCTGGACTGTCCTTTTCTATTTGAGGGAGATATCTTGTTGTTATTTAAAGCATTCGACAATAAAATATATACCCCACTGTTGGAAGGCTCAGTAATGGGTAAACTTTAATGAGGCCACCTCTATTCTCTTTCTAGTGAGCCCTTTTGTCAGTCAAAAATCACACAACACCAGGTTGTGGTCTAACAGGTTTATTTGAAACCACACACACGTTTTCAAATAAACCTGTTGGACTACAACCTGGTGCCGTGTCATTTTTGACCTTGTCCACCCCAGTCCAACACCGGCACCTCCACATCATGCCCTTTTTATCATTGCAGTGAAATTTAATTTGCTTCAAAACTTTGCATTTTTCCACTAGTGAAGTAAGTTACCGCGCAGACTGTTAGAGAATGCTAATTTCTTTCTCTAAAATTTTAAAATAGTCAGTGGTCACTGTTGCTTTGAGCATCATCTCCTTGCAGCTGTTTTGTCCAACATTCATGCCTGAGCAAACACTGACTATCTTTAATTCTACAGACACTGTCTACAGCCTGAGTTTTCGTGCGACATCCGCAGTGGAAGTACTTGTCCCACATGTATCCCATCAGGATCCCCTCTTTTAGTGACTGGGGATAATTTGACTGTCTCTACCTGGCTCTCCTTTCCTCTCCAGCTTGTTTCAGGGGTATCTACTTTGTCCTTAACTCTTGTTGGTCTCTGAAAGTTTCCAGACTACCAGAGATTATGAACCTCTGTATTTACTCAGAGCTGTCGGCCAGAATGGTTGTCTGTCCGGTCCTGCTGCCCTTTGTTTCTCCATGTGGGTATAGATTGGAAACTTATTGATTTTGCGAACTCCAAGGCCTCAACTTGAAGTGCCCTAACTGCTGATCTGAAGTAAGCTGCTTCAGTTGTTTAAGTTCCAGGTGGGTCCGATCAGATTGTTTCCTGAGGGAGAGTTTTTTTTTGCTAGATTCCCTCTGGTATAAACTGGTATGCCTTTTTCAGTCTCATAGTCAATGGCCTTCTCCTCTGGCAAGGGAAAGTAAACTTTGAGCACTCCTTGTTAACCCACCCTGCAATGATGCCGAAAAACAGAAGTTGTTGGAAAAGCTCGGCAGGTGTGGCAGCATCTGTGAAGGAAAAATCAGAATTAATGTTTCGGGTCTGTTGACCCTTCCTCAGAACTACAATGATATCCGTTGTTTAACTGGCCAATTTAACTACTGGGCTATCATTTTAAAAAAGATGATAAAAGGGTCCTCCTTTCCCTCATTAAAGCTACAATCAAATGGGTGAACTTGAACTTCCTTTCTCATTGAGACAGTAGGAACTGCCGATGCTGGAGTCTGAGATAACAAGGTGTAGAGCTGGAGGAACACAGCAGGCCAGGCAGCATCAGGGCAACAGGAAAGCTGACGTTTTCGGTCTGGGCCCTTCTTCAGAAAACCTTTCCTTTCTCTGTCCTTTGTCACGGTATTCTCTCACTTCTTTCCAGCCTCTCTCTCTTTCCTTGAATTCTCTTTCCTTATTTTCTGTTGGCATTCAACTTCTAATCTCATCTATTCCAGTTGTAGTTTAACTGTTTCCAACTCCAGATCTTTTGCTTGTGTTGAACCTAACTTCACATGTAAGTTTCCACTTACCCGTTTTAGTTTTTTCCAAGGACAATACCTTTAATTTGATGAAAGCGCTCTCATTATGCTCTGTGAAGTATTAACATGAAATGATAGCAGTTTAATATTACAGATCCAAGAGAGTCTAGCATTTAAAAGAAATCTTTTGAAGAATCATTCTGCTTTTTCGCCTATGGGAACGTACAACAAATTTGCTGTGACCAGGTGAAAGGTGCTGAATCTTTTCAGCATGCAGTTATCTCACTTCAATTAAAACACAGTATTGCTCAAAATTAAGGAGCCAGTTATGAGGTTGTAGTAAGTGAAAGAAATTGGAAGTTAATGACATAACCTGAAAAATTAAAATGTGGTATCAAAAATGCACAACCACAAGTTTAGTTTAAAAAGAGGAGAGTGCTTAGTACAAGAAGGAAGATCACAAACAGACAGTTTCTAAAGTAATTCCTTGAGGTGGTAGGTTTTAACTTAAGGCCAAGGTTTGTTTGTTTGGTGGCTTGTATCCTCTGCAGTGGAATTTGTAGATTTCCTATATTTTCAGTTTCTCCAAACTGCTTTATAACCAGGTGCTGCTATTCAAGAGGCTGGGAGGATCAGAGAAAGAAAGCAAGCTTTCCAGTTCCTTTGTTATAAACTCATTTTCTTTCTCTGCCCAAAAGCTGTTGCGTGAACTACAGTTCACTACTGTAGAATCGAATAGAATATCCTTTATTGTCCCATATACTCAAGTACAGAAGTACAGGAGTACAGTGGAAAGTTTACAGCGTCGCCTCCCATGGCACCATCTTACATAAAGTACCGAGGTACAAATCTTAGACACAAAAAGAGGAATAAAAAAGAAAAGAAGTTGCATTGTCTTACAGTGATTCGTAGAATAAGTTAGAAGTAAGATATAGTTAAAAGGATAAACATTACAGTCAAATAAACAAACTACAGATAAACATTATGTTGCAGTAGCTCAGCTCAGGGACTTCCACGTATGGTCTGATCGGCTTTGCAATCCCCTGACCACCTGTGCCAGACCCCAATCCAACAACTGTCCCCACACTGCTCCCCACCCCCAGCCACACAGCTCTGGCTCTGAGACGTTCCAGGCCTCCAGCGCACTCCACTCCAGCTCTCAGCTACTCCACACCCCCAGCCCACTCTGTTCTGGCTCTCAGCCACTCCGCTCTGGCTCTCAGCCACTCCACACCGCTGCTCCAAGCCTCCAGCCCGCTTCACTCCAGCTCTCAGCCAGAGTGTACTTCCGTGTTTGGCTTCATTGTTTCTTTTCCAAGCTGTATAATCTGCAGACAGCTTTCATCCCAATACAAGAAACATCTACACCCTTGTGAATCAACCGGGAGATACCGATCTGCGTTACAATGCATTTTTAAGTTATGTTAATTTTGCCTCAGATAGATTCTTGTTTATTCATAGCTTTATGACATTAACCATCTTAAGAATTTCTTTTACAAAATCCATTTTAGTCCATGAAAGGTTCTAGCTATTAAAATTGGATGATAGAAATTGAAACGTAATAGTCCATTGTTACCGCAATTATAACAACATCAAGTTGATGAGGAAAGGGCAGCCACCAACAGTCCCAGCAAGGCCAGGGTGAGAGAAATCAAGGTCATAGTGGTGGTAGTGACAGCTTGACCAACTGAAAACACAATATCCTGATATGTGTCACAAAAAGGGGTTGCCCATATACCGGAGAAAGAAATGCAATATTATTATTATTTTACTACAATGATGTATAGTTAAAATGGAAATGTCAAGGATCAAAGGGAATCAGTTGGATGAATACTGCAAAAAGCCCAAAAGGCTTAAAGCCTCATCCATTACATCCTCCAAGTTCCTAGGGATGTGCAGCAAAAGAAAGAATCGACAATGTTTTCCGTTTTTAGACAATACGGTATCAGGTCTGCGCCCTCTAATTCCCTCTACATTTGAAACGATGACTATTTTCGATTAGATTTCTGTAAATGCAGTTAATGGACGAGTGACCAAATGTTTTCCAATCTGGCTGGCTATTATGTTTCAATACAAAAAACACAAGTGTATCATAATGCCATTTTAAATTAAATAGATAAAAGCAAGAGGTTTAGTGAGCAGTAGAAACTGATAAGGCATAGACAGTCCCCCAGGCTATCACTGCACACACTATATCTAACCCAATTTGGCTTTATCTCTCGCTATTGTTATTCTGTTAATAAGGGTGCTGTGTTTCAATTATAATTTTCAGTCAATGCAGATAAGGACAGGTATCAGTTCCACTATTTCTGGGTTCCAGCGAGATCTCTAGCTTCATTCTTATTTTCTCTCTCTCTGAAAATGTTTGTTTTTGTGATTATTTTATCTTTGGCTGAGACTTTATGCTGGGCTAGGGCCCCTCCCCCTACTTGTGGCTTAAATATCAGGGGAAACCCAAACCGCAACTCATTCTGCAATTATTTAACAGCAGCAGTGCCCACTATGGGACTGCACCCAGTCTTCAATAGTCCCATGCCCATCATCAGTCTAAGCTCAGAAGCTACTTCACATTTAGTGCCACCCTCTGCCAACCCTAGGTTAAATCATAGTGCTAGTGGGAAGGGGCCATTTAAAACCCATTCACTGACCACTTAAGGCCTCCACTGGTCAAAGGATAGACTGGATTTCTGATGTCCCTGCCTATTAAGTCAAATTAAAATTTCATAAATAAAAATCGAAAGAACTGTAGATGCTGTAAATCAGAAACAAAAGTGCAGATTGCTGGAAAAGCTCAGCAGGTCTGGCAGCATCTGTGGAGACAAATCAGAGTTAATGTTTCGAGTTGAGTGGTCTGATTTCTCTCTACATATGCTGCCAGACAAATTAAAATTGCAGTTAGGGCAGACAGTTAGATGCTGGGAACAACGCTAGTCACGTTGAGCTCAATTTTAGTGTCCCTCAACCTGTCTGACATCTCCCACAGCCTCTGTCCCCTACCTGCTCCCAGGCCTTCAAACACTCTTACTACTCATCCTATCCCACTCCTTGGGATGTATAAGATTCAGCCCTTTGAGGCGGTTTTGCTTGTAAAAGGTATGGTCACACTAATATTTATTTCAGTCAGAAGTCATCTCAAAATAAAAATGTTATCAAAGAATGACTGACATTCAATGACATTATTATCACTGAATGCTCCATTACTGTCATGAAGGTTCATATAGACCAGCAACTGAACTAGACCAGCCATACAAATACTGCAGCCACAAAACCAGGTCAGAGGCTAGTAATGCTGCAGCAAGTACCTCGCCTCCTAAATCCTAAAGCCTGTCCATCATCTACAAGGTGCAAGTCAGGAGTTTGATGGAATGCTTCCCACGTACCGAGATGCGTGCAGCTCCAACAACACTCAAGAAGCAAGACACCATACTAGAGAAAAAAGCCTGCTTGTTTGATACCTCATTCACCACCTTTAACATTCACTCTTGTAGTGATTGTGAAGAGGTCAGCCAGCTGCACTTCATAGAATAAGAGTTCCCTGATTGGTGCTGTTAATCTGGTCCAACCAGAGAGCCTTGGTTGACACATGTAAAGGGTGAGTGTCAGAGGTACTGACACCTGACTGACTGTACTAAAGTCAAGGATTGTTCATGTGTAAATAAAGGGCAACTTGGTGATGGATACCAGCCTCTGGTATCCAGAAAATACCAGAATTTTCAACTCTCTCCACCATCATGTACATGTCACTAGTGTCTTGCATCTACAAGATGCACTGCAGCAACTCACCAAGGCTCCTTCCTAGCCACACTGTGGTTGCACCTTTGGACTATATAGTCCATCAAGAAAGCAGCTTACCATCGTCTTCTTAAGGGTAATTACGGGTGCACAGTAATGCTGTTTAAGCCAGCAACACTCACGTCCCATGAATGATTAAGAAAAATGATTCCATCATCATGTAATCCAACAGCAAGTGTGGAATCACCCCAGCTAGTCGATTAAAAAATAAAATTAGGTTTATTGTCCAATGTACTGAAGTACAGAAGTACAGGAGTACAGTGAAAAGTGTACAAAGTTGCCATCTTAAGTACAAAGGTACCTAGGTCCAAAATCTTAGGTACGAAATAGAAAAATAAGTTAAATGTTCAACATTGCAGTTCTTGGCATAAACCACTGTCAGAACTGTCATTTGTTTTATTTTAAATAATATTATTGCCAATTCTAAATGATTATTTATAGAAGTTAGCAGTTTGGCTCAGAAGTTTTATGCCAATGTTAATGCTCCACATAAGCCTCATCTTACTCCTGTTTATCCAAGTTTATCAGTATATTCAAACTATTCCTATCTCCCTCCTATATACCTAATTTTCACTTGAACACATAGGCTGCAAAACAGACTGTTGTGGCCAAGAGCAGGGATGGTTGTTTTCAGTGGCAACTAACTCAGGGTCCCCACCAGCAGGGGCATTCACTAAATCAAACTGCAGTTAGCTTGCTGAGAGCTGACTGACAACCTGTTTGGCAAATCGCTGGCCTTAACATTGAAGTCACATCTTGCTGGAAGCTGCTGGTCAGTCAGATGATGCCACCTTCTGGGTCCTCAAGATCACTTCTAAAGGTCTTGCCTTCAGGAAATCCATTTTTTTTGGGTCATGTGGTGTATGTATAGTGGCAAGTTGCAACCTTTGGGTGGCCATTAATTGACCACATGAAGTCCTTAATGGCTGATGGTTTGAGAAAGTAGGTAGTAGGATATTTTTGGCAGCACAGACATGATGGGCTGAAGGGCTTCTGTACTGTTAAATTCTGAGAAAATCCCAGTTATGGACTATTATTTAATTGCTAACATGGGAAGAGTATCTTTCCAGGAGCACCAAGCCCAGTCTCTGCCTTTCTTGCTGCCTTCCATGTCACCTCCAGTAGGTGGATGATAATTTCTCTGATCAATACTGTTTGCCTCAGCTACAATGAGCTCCAAATCCTAACTACTCGCTCAGTAAGTAAATTTTTTCTGGTTCTTTATTTATTTATTCCGTCATTAAACTTGAGTGTCGCTGACTGGTCCAGCATTTATTGCCCACCCCAACTGCTCTGGGGTAGATGGTAGTGCCTCAATCTGACCTGCTGCATTCCTTGTAGGGCCACCCACTGTCCTATTTGGAAGAGAGTTCCAGGTTTTTGACCCAAAGCCAATGAAGACACAGTGATATATATCCAAGTCAGAATAGTATGTGACTTAGAAGAGAACATGCAGTTGGTGGTGTTCCCATGTATCTGCTGCCCTCGTCCTTCTGGATGGTAGAGGCCATGGGATGAATGGTGTTGTATAGGGAGTCTTAGCAAATTCTGCACTGCACTTTGTAGATGGTACACCCTGCTGCTACTGTGCATTGGGTTAAAGGGAGTGAATTTTAAAGGTGTCAGATGGTGTATCAATCAAATGTGTGGTTTTGGCCTGAATGTTGTAAAGTTTCTTGAGTATTGTTGGCGTTGCACTCATCCAGGCAAGTGGGGAGTATTCCATCACACTCCTGACTTGTGCCTTGTAGAAGGTGGACCAACATTATCATTATCTACTTATACCCCTGGATCTGGTCTTCCCAGAAAGCATATTCTAGATATAGAATCTACCTGATCCAACAAGTTCATCTTTCTGAAGGCTTTTCTTCAGGTCACTTCTCAGTCATTTATTTTTCTAGAGCTCTGGTCTGGCCAGTGCTTCTTGATACGTATAATCTCTCAACTCTGATATCAACCTAGTCAGACTTTTTGTACTTTTCCAGTGTTTCCTTTTTAATATGAAGACTAGAGCTAGTCACAGAACTTCCATGAGTGGGCTGACCATCTTTAACAAGTTTACCTTTTTAATTTTTTCCAATTGGAAATGAAGCCAGTACCAAATTTGCCTTTTTTTTGTAAAATGCTTTTATTTTGTTGGTACTCATAGTAATTTGTTTTGTTCGGTTATCAGTACCCTCTGTTCCTCTACTCCATTTCGATGCTAATATTCCATGGAATTTAAGGTGTCCTTATCCTTCCTAGCAAAATCCATTACCTCTAATCTCTATTGAAGTTCATTTTCCAATTACACATCTTCACATTTGGTGCTCCTGTCTGTATTTGTTGCAGTCTGCCTCCAAATTCAGAACAACTTTCAATCTTGCATAATCCATAAACTTTGTACTTGTTTCCAACTCTTGAATCTAAATTGTTTGTGCAAGTAGTATATAGCAGTTGCCCCATCAACAATTCTTGTGGAAGAGCTCTTTACCATTAGACAATCTGTGTAATTACAGTCAACCATTCCTCTCTGTTTTCTATTCTGGATACACCTGGAGTTACTTCCAGTGCTTTTTCCTTATAATTTTTTTCCAAGCAGTTCACCAATTGGTTTGGAAAACTGCTAAGATGCCAATGTTCGAGAAGTGAGGAACTCAGAAAGCAGGAAACCACAGGCCTGTTAACCTTATATCTGTTGTTGATAAAATGTAAGAGCCTGTTATTAAGGAAGTAATCGCAGGATATATAGAAAAGTTTAACACAATCAAGCAGTGTCAAGATTGTCTTGTGAAAAGGAAATAAAGTTTGAGGATGTAACATGCAGAGTATATTTGGGTTTTCAGATAGAAGGTTATTGCACAAGATAGGAGGTCACAGTATTGGTAGTCACATATTAATTGGATTGAAAATTAGTCAATACACAGAAGAGTGACATTTGAGATTAATGGATCTTTTCAGGTTGGAAAGATAAAAATATTGGAGTCTACAAAGATCAATCCTTGGGTGTCAAATGCTACACTAATGGCTTGGAGGAGGGGGCAGAGTACAAAGTATTCAATTTAACCAATGATACAAAAATAAGTTGGAAGATGTGTTTTGATGATGATGAAAGGAATCTGCAAAGAAATGTAGTGAGGTTGAGTGAATGGGCCAAAACTTGGCAGGTGGAGTTTAATGCAGGAAAATGTGAGGTTATGCACTTTGGCAGGAAGAATCAAGAGGCAGACTATAATTTAACTGCAGAAAGAGTCTAAAAAGGTATCCAAAAATTCCAGAAGAGGGATCTGGGTCTTCTTGTGCATGAAACACAAAAGTTAGTATGCACGTTCAGCAAGTAATTAATAAGGTATATGGAATTTTGACCTTCATTGCAACAGAATTGGAGTTTCAAATTAAGAATGTTGTGTTACAACTGTACAGGGTTTCAGCGAGATGGGACCTGGACTAGAATGGACAGTCTTGTTCCACATATTTAAGAATGTATGTGTTGGCATTGGAGACAGATCAAAGGAGAGCCACTTGACTGATTTCTCGGATGAAGGAGTTGACTTACCAAGAATTGCTTAACAGGCTAGACCTGTATTCGTTAGAGCTTTGAAGAATGAGGGGCCATGTTATTAGCACTGTTTCAAAATCCTGTAGGTCCCTGCCAACAGCACAATGTGGCAGCACCTTCACCAGATAGATTGCAGTGGTTCAAGAACGAAGCCCACAATCTCATGAAGTCAATCAGTGATGAGAAAAAAAAGGTGGGTTTCGCCAGGGACACAACATTAAAGAATGATTTATAGTACCTACATATTATTCTACATATTTTATTTGTGGAGTGTGAGCTGCTGAGGTCAATATTTGTTTTTAATTCTTAATTACCCTTGAAAAAGTGGTGGTGAGCCATTTCTTTAACTTTATAGTCAATCCGGTAAATTCACAGCGCTGTGGGAAGGAAATTCCAGGATTTTGACTTAACAACAGTGAAAAAATGGTGGTAAAATTCCTATTGAGGATGAAGTGTAACTTGGAGGGAAATTTGCATGTCATTTGTCACCCATTTACAATTTTATCTATTTTGAAAGAGACATATTTAAGTATATATGGACATGCGTACAAGCATACAAATTAGGGGCAAAGAGTAGGCCACTCAGCACCTCAAGCCTACTCCACTATTTAATTCATTTGTGGGATGTGCGTGTTGCTGGCTGGCCAGCAGTTATTGCCTGACCGTAGTTGCCTTGAGAAGGTGGTGGTGGGCTGCCTTCTTGACTCACAATGCCATTAGGGAGGGGATTCCAGGATTTTGACCCAGTGAAGGAACGGCGATATAGAACTCTGCATTCCAATTTAACACGACTACATTAGATCCTGTTGGTTAGCAAGAATTTATTTACCAACAACTTAAAAAATTGAGAGAATGCAGGCCCAATTTGTCCAATTTCACTTCATAGGACAGTCCTGCAATCCTGAGAATAAGTCTCAAGTCTTACCAAGATGCATTCCTTCTGTAATAGCAATATCTTTCTTGAGGAAACAAGACCAAGACTGCACACAGCGCAGTACTCCAGTTCAGTCGAACCATATGTGTATATAATTAAAGCAAGACTAATAAGCAATCTAACAAAATAACAGGAATGTGGGCAATTGTCCTTTTTCTACAAAAGACAGATCTTATACTCCATACACTGAATATGATAATGTGCGTATCAAGTAAGGAGCTAATTTATTTTGGCACTCAGCAGCAGTACTTGTGAAAACAGTGGACCTGTTTATTATTTTTTCCTGCACCTTAGTACATTGGTGAGTTAATTTTCATTTGCTCCTGTCTTTTTAACAAACTATACATCATTCTTTTAGAACCATAGCTGAGTGGATTACTCACATTTCTGTGTCAAATTCAGGTTGCCACATACTCCTGAGTGCCCTGAGCACATTTCCTTTTACCTTAATTAATGATTTGAGCTTTGTAGTAAATTTCTGCAAGGAAGTTAATAGACTCCTCAGCAACTATGTGTGCTCACCTGCCTATTGGAATTATTAATAGGCCCAAAACATAGACAAGGATTTGAAAAAAATCTAACTGGATTTCAAAGAACTGCTTCTTATTTTTGAAAGATAGCAGATCACATTATTTAATCTTCATCCTGTTCCCAACCCTGAAGTACAGCTTTGTTCCCATCTTTCATTGTTGTAAGATCCACAAACACATAAGGGTCAGTTGGTCTATTGAAACGTTTCTAACTGCACATAGTTGTGCATATAGGTTTCTTTACTTTAGTAAATTATCTCCCTGCATGTCATGTCACAGATAAGAATTTGTTTCTGACAGCTTTAAATGTGAGGCATACTTTAGAAGAATTACTATTCCACATTCTAAATGCATTAAGAAAGAAAGATCTCGCAAAATGCTGATCTTAGTAAAGAGATTAAACAGGTTGTGAGACAATGAAAATAAATTAAAGAAGTACAAATGCTGGAGATCTGGAACCTTTGAGTTACTGGACAGGGAATGTTTACTCTGTTTTTCTTTCCACAGTTGCTGCCGGACTTGCTGAGTTTCTACAGCGCTTTCTGTTTTTGTTTGTGAAAAAAACTGAGCTATGCTAAAAGTGCTAATTG
This sequence comes from Ginglymostoma cirratum, assembly GCA_024137785.1. Lineage (NCBI taxonomy): Eukaryota > Metazoa > Chordata > Chondrichthyes > Orectolobiformes > Ginglymostomatidae > Ginglymostoma > Ginglymostoma cirratum. The sequence goes on from JAHRHZ010000014.1 coordinate 64,295,424, forward strand.
TTTAGCGTGGCGCGGTATTTTATTATTTAGATTGCATAAGACTCAGAATAAGGAATGACATTTTTTAACCCCACACAAAATGCTATGAGTACAGAAATAAATATTAGGATGCATAATTAGAATTAGCGGTGTGGTTTTGGCAATGTAGCATCTGTCTTTTGGATGATGTGGGTACTGCTTTGCTTTGACGGCAGATGCTTAAACTTCTGGTGCGAGCCAGATGGATGCCATTTTTATGACTGTATCAGTGCACATGCAACAATTACCTTTCAAGTAAGCAAAGCAGACAGATCATGATGTGGATTCACATACTGCTTTGATTTGACACAGTGACTCATTTTGGAACACAATACTCCAGCTAATTTCCTCTTTTGCCTCATACAGCCCATTCAGCAACAGATAGAATTGCACTCACCCCCTCAGATCTCCCAACTATTACTACAGAGATGGATCAACAACACATGTCCATATTAATTGAAGATTAATGATGATTGGCGCTTGCCATGGTCACATAAACACTTAGTGGTTTGTAGAATTGTAGAAATGTGTTGTTATCTACATGTAGTGGGATGGCAAATGCTGAAGGATTTTGTCCTGACAATGAGTTTTGCACAGTCACTTATTTCCAGACATGGGATGACACAGAGAAAGAGCAGAAGCAACACAGCAAGAAAATGCCCCTGAAAGAAGGAGGATAAAGTTAGGAGGTGGACTCTCAAAGTGAGCTCAAACTGACCCAGTGTCCTAACCTCAGCAAGAAACACAAGATGAAATTTGTAGAAGGCCACGTTTGGTTCCAGAGCCCAATAACAATACCCTAACCAGGATGTTTCAGGGCCACATATCTATTGAAGATGGGAATATTCAGGGAGTCTTCTCCTCCTGTTACTTGTGTTCACCACTCTTCATGATTGGATGCAGCAGGGCTGCAGATCTTGATCTGATTTTTTGGTTGTGGGATCACTTAGCTTTGTCTGCAGCATATGGCTTCCATTGTATTATTATGCATGTAATCCTGCATTGTAGGTTCACCAGGTTAGCCCCTCATTTTTAGGTGTGCCTGGAGGTGCTCCAAGAATTCTTTGTTATATAAATAACAATTCCCATAGCGAGCCCTAACTGTTTAAAAGGAACTGTGAATTTCTCATTACCAATTTGAAGGATCGCATGACAACATTTTGCATTATGAGGCTCTCTTTAATGAACAAACTAAAAATTAAATAAACATTACATAGTACAAGCAAATGCACTTAATTGTAGAAAAGCTACCATCCATTAACTTAATGCAACAAAAAGTGTCATCCTGTGCTTCTGCATTCTCCATAGACAAGTAGTCTTCAGTGTATATTCCAAAATTCCTCTAATCTTTTATGGGATTTCTTCTCCCCCCTTCACCAGGATGAATCTTCCAATGTCCTTTTAAGCAATGTCCCTCTCATTTGACAATGAGCTAAGTGGAATAGATTTGCTGTTGCAAGCTAATCTCTGGTACTTTGACGCCTCTGTGGTCTTTCATTCTTCATGGTTCTTGATTCCTTGAACAAGAATTCTGTGCTCACCAAGTCTCTGCTTGGTGGTTAAGCACCTATTGCTCAAGTCCCAGCTCTTGGCCTCACTAACTTTGACAGTCTGTGAGTCAGTAAGCAGCCAGAATAGTTGCAAGTTCCTTTGTGTACAGTGTTAAAGTTTGCATCTGACATTGACCTGGGCCCTGTGTCCCCATGGCAACTCAGTCGCATTGACCTACTATTACAAAGAGTTCAGACAGTTTAACACCATTACCCATTCCAGGGAACTCTGTTTTAACTTAAAAGAGATTATTAAAAAACTTATAAAGTCTAGCATTGCAGCATTTGCGTGTGATATTGAGACAGGCTCCCTGGCATAATGGTCATGATTCAGTGGGGGATATGACAGGACAGGAGTTCACAGACAATGATTGGACACAACTTTATTGCTGCCATGGAGCTCAGATTTGAGCTGCAAGTTTTGTTCTGAATCTATCCCAAACAACATGGCAGTAATACCATGTCCTTCAGAACGTGTTTAACATCTATCTGCTGCACCGCTGGGTCTGTATCCTTATGTCTGTCAGGTGGTTCACAACCTGGATATAATAGTGTAAAGCTGGCCTTTGTGTCCGTGAGGACTGTGTGGTGATCCCTTCTGCCAGCACTGTCATGGATAAATGGCAATCTATAACAATTAAAATTACTGTACAATGACATGATGACCTATAAGATGTAACACTGTCATTAGCAGTGACATGCTATCGAAACTTTGAGAAAAGAGGCTGGACAAACCTGTATTACAGAGGTGAATGACAGAGATCCAAATACCTATGGTAGTGTGTAAATTAGAGTCTGCTGCAACACCTGAGAAATAGCCTTAAGTCCCAGCCACTCCTGAGTAATACAGAGATCAAGATGCAGCGCACTATGAAGAGAGGCAGTACTGGCTAAAGTTGCAGGCTTTCAGTGGTATAGTACAGAACCCCAAGTCCCAAATATCATGGCACCCTAACGCATGAGAACTGATCACCAAATGCTACATCGGTAAAGACAGAGCAAAACAAATTGGAGATGATGATGTCATGTAAATCTTTCCTTTGTGTTGTTTCTTTTGCCAGCTGCCACATGTCTAATATGGGTAGCTTTGTCCTTCAGAACGTGTTTAACATCTATCTGCTGCACTGCTGTGTCTGTTTCCTTATGTCTGTCAGGTGGTTCACAACATGGAGGTGCACTGATTCACCAGCTGAAGGAATATGGCAGGAAGCTTCCTTGTCCATGTTTGACCTAATGTTTGACGAGGTTTATTTGGGTGAGGAGTTAATATTGAGAACTCCCAGGGACACTTCATCTTTCCTGTATATGAATCTGCCTCAACCTCTCATAACTAAACCATCGGACAGATCCTTCCATTTTAGGCCCGATTAATGAGGGGAACTTTGCAGTACAGACTGAGCTTAATAAATTTATTGTGTCTGGTGCCTGAAGGTACGTCAGTTGGTCAGTTGAGGTTTGTTTCCAGTGTACTGACTTGTTACAATTAAATAGTTTACTAGGCTATTTCAGGACACAATTCAGAGTCAAATGCATTGCTGCTGGTTTGGAATCACGTGTAGGCCATACCAACAAAGATTGGCAGATTTCCTGCTCTAAAGACTATTAGTAAACCTAATGAGCTTTTACAACAGCCTTATAGTCTAATCATTATTGCTACTGATGTGTCTTATATTTTGATTCCAGGACTGGTTCAAATTGAGATGTTTGGTTGGCACGGATGAATTGGACCGAAGGGTCTGTTTCCGTGCTAATTGACTCTATGAATCTATTTTCCTTTTCAAATTGACTGAATTTTAATGCTGCAGCTGATGTGGTGGGAGCTCAATTCAAATATCCAGCTCATTCATCCAAGATTCCAGATTACTATTCTAGGCATTTATTTTAATTTTATTTTTATTTTTGAAACATGGAGTAGAAGTTGTGGATTGTCCCTGCCCAGACTATTTACCGGCAACAACAAGATTTTCATCCTTATTATGGCTGGGGCGGTGGGGGGTGGGGGTGTGGGATACTGCTGGAGGTGGTGCAGCTGTTTCAACACTCTATTTTGCTGGGCTCTCAAGCAAACCTCATTGTACATACTTCCCTCATCCAGACTAGAATTCACGTCTCTGAGGAGCTGTGAATCCTAATGTCATGACTTACAAGGATAGCGCACTGGAAATCAAGCTCTGCTAGTTCCAGAGTCGTCACAGAAGTTAAACATTTTAAAATAAGTACACAAGATCTGCCATTTTCCTGATCCCAGACCCAGGTTGACAGCAATTATTGGAAAATACAGCCCAAACTGCTACAGAAAAGAACACCGAAAAACGACTGCTTGGTTTTGGCTGTGCTGTGAAAATGCACTTTTTCCCATCTCTGTTTGCCTTCATTGTACTTACTTTTCAGTTCCATTGCTATTTTAATCCTGATTCCATACTGGTGAATGTTTTCTAGTTCCCTCCTGCGTGGTACCATACTAATTTCCAAAAATCTAATTCCACCTTCAAAGCTGCATCTTTTCTCCCCAGTAATCTTTGTTTTTTCTTATAAACGTGCCCTAATACAGCAAGCAGGATCCTTCTAGCAGTTGAAACTTCTCATATTTACATTGATACTACAATTAGCCTGAATTCTGGAGAAGACATTTAAGTCTTCACCAGGTGTATGTTGAAATGATGTTTCATCTTGTGGGAGAATCTACATCAAAGGATCATAATTTAAAGATAACAGAGTGCCCATTTAAAACAGAAATAAGGAAATTTGTTTTTCTATCAGAGGCTGAGAGACTTTGGAATTTCCTTCTTCAAAAGACAGTGAATCCAAAATCTTTAAACAATTTTAAGGCAGAGCTTGTTAAGAGTCTTAATCACCAATGATATGGAAAATTATTAGAGGTATGTAGAAATGTAGAGTTGAGGTTAAAATTAGATCAGCCATGATCATATTGAATGGTGGAGCAGTCTCAAAATGCTGAGGGACCCACTCTTGTTCCTTATTCTTATGTTTGTATGTTCGTATGGAGCTTTGCTTTCCTGACTTGGAGCATTACATGAATGGAGAACATAACCAAGCATTTGTCTGTTCCAAAATCAGGAGTTAAACTAATCTGAAGAAGGGTCCAGACCCAAAACATCAGCTTTCCTACATCTTGTTATCTCAGATTCTCCAGCATTGGCAGTTCCTACCATCTCTGAATCGAGTTAAACTAATCGTTATTGTTTAAATTTGGCATCATTTTCCAATCGGGGGAATGATACCAGATCCCATAGGAATAGATGTTATTGTTTTGTAGATTTGAATTTGTGAACACTGGAAAAAAAAATCAGAAATTCTTACAACTAGCAGTGTAAGCATGATCTGTACAGAAAGCTGTCATTTCTGTGGTTTCCAAGAAGGAAAAGCAGATTGAAATTGGTAGGTATGATGTGTGCATCACAGAGATGTCACTCAAAGGGGATCAGGGCTGGGAACTAAAAACCCAAAAAACACATCCTATCAAAAGGACATGCGGAGCGGCAGGGTTGCCTTGTTCGAAAGAAATGAAATTAAATTCGTAGCAAGAGGCGATATGGGGTTGGGAGGTGTAGAACCTGTGGAAGAACCGCAAATGATAAATGTCCCTGATGAAAGTTATGTGCAGGCCTCCTGTCAGTAGGAAGAATGTGGGGAAGAAAATAAATCAGGAGATAGAAAACAGCACGCAAGAAAGGCAGTATCACATAACTGTAGGAGCTTCAATATACAGGTAGACTGGGAAAAATAGGTTGGCTACAGATCCCAAGAAAAGGAATTGGTGAAATGTCTACAAGATGGCTTTTTGGAGCAGCTGTGGTAGACCCCACTAGGGACCAGGGAGTTCTGGATTTGGTAATGTGTAATGAGGCAGACTTGATTGAGGAGGTCAAGGCGAAAGAGCCCCTTGAGGGCAGTGACCATAATATGATGGAATTCATCCTGCAGTGTGAGAGGGAGAAGCTGGAATCAGATGTGATGGTGTTACAACTGAGTAAAGGTAACTTCAAAGCCATGACAGAGGAGCTGACCAGAGTTGATTGGAAGGGGAGCCTATCAGGGAAGGTGGTGGAGCAGCAGTGGCAGGTGTTTTTGGGTGTTGCTCGATGGGGCACAGCAGAAGTTCATCCCAAAGAAGAAGAAATATACTCAGGGGAGAAAAAGGTAACCATGACTGACAAGGGAAAGATGGCACAGCATGAAAGCAAAAGATAAAGTGACCATTGGTCAAGATAAGTGGGATGCCAAGGGATTGGGAAGCCTTTGAAAATCAAAAGATGGCAACTAAAAAATCAATAAGAGGGGAGAAGATGAAAATGAGAGCACGCTAGCTAGCAACATAAAAGAAGATTGCAAGAGTGTGTTTTTTAGCTGTATCAAAGAGAGTGGGAGGCAAGAGTAAACATTGGACTGCTGAAAAATGTGGCTGGAGAAGTAGTAATTGTGAAAAAAAAATGATGGAGGAGGTAAATAGATATTTTGCAACAGTTTCAACACTGGAAGACATGAGCAGCATACCAGAACTTTAAGGGGGCACAGAAGTGAGTACAGTAACCATCACAAAGGAGAATGTGCTGGAGAAACTGAAGGGTCTGAAGGTGGGCCAGATGGACTACCCCCCAGGGTTCTGAAGGAGATAGTTGAGGAGATTGTGGATGCATTGGTGATGATCTTTCAGGAATCACTGGAGTGAGGTGGGGTCCCAGAGGACTGGAAAATGGCTAATGTAATAGTTCTATATAAGAAACGTTGGGGCTGGGGGTGCTGCAGAAGATGGGAAACTATAGGCTGTTTAGCCTGATCTTGGTTATTGGTGAGATTTTAAATCCATTATCAAGGATGAGATGGCAGAGTACTTGGAAGTGGATGGTAAAATAGGGCTGGGTCAGCAAAGCTTAATCAAGGGGAGATCATGCCTGCCAACCTGTTAGAATTTTGAGGAATAACGATCAGGTTAGGCAAAGGAGCCGTCCATGGACATGATCTATTTGGATTTCAGAAGGCCTTTGAAAAAGAGGCTGCTAAATAAGAAAAGAGCCCATGGTGTTATCTATTGGTGTGGATAGAGGACTGGCTGGCTGGAAGAAGGCAGAGAGTGGGGATAAAGGGGTCATTTTCAGGATGGCAGCCAATGACTAATGGAGTTCCACAGGAGTTTGTTTTGGGACCACAACTATTCAAGTTATACATTAACCATCTGAATTAAGGAAGTCAGGGCATTGTTGCAAAGTTTGCAGATGATACAAAAATGGATGCAGGGACAGGTAGTGTTGAGGAAACGAGGCTGCAGAAGGACTTGGTCAGGCTAGGAGAGTGGGCAAAGAAGTGGTAGATGGAATTCAAAGTGGGAAATTGTGAGCTTGTACAATTTGTTAGGGAGAAGAGAGACATAGACTGTTTCTTAAATGGGGAAAGTCTCTGGAAATCTAAAGAACATAGGGACTTGGGAGTTCTAGTTCAGGATTCTCTTAAGGTTAACTTACAGGTTCAGTTGCCAGTTAGGAAGGTGTAGTGATTGGAATGAGGTGGAACTCATTGACTATGAGGTCCTTAATAGGTGTTGTCTGGGCCAATCAGGAAAGCCCTGTTTGACCAACATAGCCAGGAGATTAGCTGGCTATAGCCAGTAAATCACATGCACAAGTAAATAAAGGGCATCTTGGTGATGGGATACCAGCCTATATGCAATTATTCCAATGATGATATGAGAAAAACAGTACATGCCTCATGGAATTAGGTAAGCATTTCTGGCATCATGCCTTTATTTGGGAAGCTTGACTTGTTTGATCCTGCTGTCAAAGACTGGGCCCTGTATGTGGAAAAAATATGATTTTTTTCCAGGCAAATGACATTGTGGAAGATGAAAAGCAGTGACTAATCCTGCTGACTGCTTGCGGACCCGCGGCATTTTCAGTTGTAAGGGACTTAACTTTCCCAGAGGCACCAAACACTAAAACCTTCCATGAATTGACAGAGTTGGTTAAGGAATATTACGACCTCAAACTTCCTCTAATTCTGAGACGCTGTCAGATTTATTTGGCTGTTGGAGAACTGGGTGAATCTGTATCAGGATTTTTGACAAGGTCAAGATGTCTACCAGAGGCATGTGCTTTTGGATTAAACCTGAACGAGAAGCTGCAAGCATTGTTTGCGATACACGAACTCCTGGAAGTGTTGGACGCAGAAAATGGTATGTCATCTACCATTAGGGAATTCAAATATTTCCTGAAGTCAAATGGCATTCTGCACATAACGACAACTCCATACTATCCATCTTCTAATGGTCTAGTGGAAGGAGTGGTCCAAACATTGAAGGCAGGCTTAAAGAAGCAGCCTACAGATCATTTCATACCAAACTGTCCCAGTTCCTATTCGATTATAGGACCACCCCACACACAACAACAGGGATAGATCCAGCAGAGTTGCTGATGGAGAGAAGACTCTGCACCAGGTTAAACCTATTATTTCCAGACCTGGGGTGGGAGCGAGGGTAAAACAGCAGCAGAAATGCCAACATGGGCCACATACCTCCTGTAAGCAAGAGAGACAATTTAATTCAGGGGACGACGTTTGGTACCGGAACCATGGGAATGGCCCTGTATGGGTACAGGTTGAGGTTGATGTGAGGTCGGGTCCTATGACTTACAAAGTTTGGGTAGGTGGAGGTTGTCCTGAACGAACACGTGGATCACCTGAAAGCTGATACCTCGCAAACGGGGTAGGAGAAAAACATACCCGGTCCCTCAGAACGGCCAGAAGGCCTGTCAGAAACTGTAGGTGTTCCCCCTCTGTCTAGTGTTGAGGAAACCTCAGAGACTGAAATAGATGCAGCCTGAATACTATAACTGCTGGAAGAAGAGGTGGAAATTCTTCCAAGACACTCCAGATGTAAGAGATGGGCTACAGTCCAATACACCCTGCTCGTGTCTGAGTCTGAGTCAGAGGAACCGGACCAGGGGTGAAAATGCCACAAAGCTACAAGCTACAAGCGAAAGACCAGGCCTACATCCCTGGATCTAGTAGGGGAGGGATTTAGTGATTGCAACCAGGCAGACCTCATTGACTATGACTGGGATTGTTAACCTGAGGCAATCAGGAAGCCCTGGCTGACCAATATAAACAGGAGATTAGAATCTCCCCAGTTGAGCACTGACTCCAAGCTGGCTGGACACAGCTAGCATACTGTGCACACAAGTAAATAAAGGGTGACTTGGTGATGCAATGTTAGCATTAATTTCAAAACGGATAGAATACAAGAGCAAGGGTGTACTGCTGAGGTTTTATAAGGCCCTGGTCAGACTGTATTTGGAAGATTGTGAGCAGCTTTGGATCCTGCATCTAAGGAAGGATGTGTTGACCTTGAAGGGGGTCCAGTGTAGGTTTACAAGAACGATCTTGGGATGAAGGGATTGTCACATGAGGAGTGATTGAAGACTCTATGTTTGTACTTGATGGAGTTTAGAAGAATGAGTGGGAATCTGACTGAAATTTATAGAATACTGAGAGGCCTGAATAGAGTGGATGTGGAAGATGCTTCCACCAGTAGGAGAGACTAAGACCTGGGGACACAGCCTCAGAATGAAGGGATAACCCTTTAGATATGAGACGAGGAGGAATTTCTTCAGCCAGAGAGTGGTGAATCTATGAAACTCATTGCTACAGAAGCTTGTGGAGGCCAAGTCACTGAGTGTATTTAAGACAGAGATATATAGGATCTTGATTAGTAAGGGGATCAAAGATTATAGGAAGAACATAGGAGAATGGGGTTGAGAAACATATCAACCATGATTGAATTGTGGAACAGTTTCAGTGGGCCAAATGGCATACTTCTGCTCTTACATCTTATGGGCCTGTGGTCTTATAGACTCAGAGAGCTTCCAATATCTTTGCTTATTGTCCTCACTTGTTATCGACTTAAAGAGTGTGGTTAATAAAATAATTTGAATCGAGCAATAAAGGAATTTTAAATTTCTGTATCACTTTCCTTTTGCAGTATTCCTATCATTATGTTAAGTGACACTTACTTGGAAGTTACTTGAAACTTAGCCTTCGAAATAAGGACCGTTATTTCACTACCTGAAAAATGTTATTTGTAAACAACAACTACTTACGCAGAAAAAGTGTGGATTAGATCCTAATCAGCTGGATTCCAAGGTAACTGAACACAACAGGGAGTAAAACTGTTTCTTATTGCACCAGTTTTCCAGATCTAAAACAGATATAAAGCATTCCTGATTATGGACGGCCTTCCACATGAGAATAGCATTGGAAACAAATCCGTTTTGATTTGGGCAGGATAGGTGCATCACTGGCAGTTTAGGTGCATCACTGGCAGCTGTTGCAAGTTGGCATTAGTCCCACTGAATGTGCTTACAAGATGCATGATACTTACTTAAAGATTCAAATTTGCCCCCTGCTGCATTCAGTGTTATACAATGCACATGCAGTCCAACCTGCAGAAACATTGAAGGCCACCAGCAAAAAGGTAATGTTCAAAAGTATTTACCAGAATGTGGAGCCCAGAAGAGCATTCCTTCTCCTAACTCCATATTAAAATTTCAGGCTGCTGTTGACCATCATTTGTCCCACGATCTATTGCCTTCCTGACACAACTAAAGCTACTGGCTGATATTAACTCAGGGAAGCAGGCAGTGAAATTTGCTGTGGTAATATAACCAGCCCTATCAAATGTGTGAAGCCTGGTGATGACATCCTAATGTGGACACGTTACAATTTCCAAGGTAATATGTGGTATTTATATTCCCATGACATAAAGATCCTTCAGCTGAAAAGGTGGAGATAACACAGTGTGGAGCTGGAGGAACACAGCAGGCCAGGCAGCGTCAGAGGTGCAGGAAAGTTGACGCTTCGGGTCAGGACCTTTCTTCTGAAGAAGGATCCCGACTCGAAACACCAACTTACCTGCACCTCTGATGCTGCCTGGCCTGCTGCGTTCCTCCACCTCCACACTGTGTTACCTCTGACTCCAGCATCTGCAGTTCTTACTATCTCTGATTTAGTTTAAAAGGTGTAATTTTTGGCCTCAGGCGGTTCAAAAGTGTTTTATGGTCCTTTTTTAAAAAGTGTAATGACAATTATAATGTCAAAAAACAGAACATCCAATTTGTGTAAAGCAAGATCCTAGAAACAGCAATGAGATATATGTCCAGATATTCTGTTTATTGTAATTTGATTGCTGAGTAACTATTATTCGGTGGAAAGGGAAATCTCTTCTGCTCTTTGAATGATCCCACAAGCCCTTCATGTCTGCCTGAGAGGGAAGATATGGTCTTATTTTAATTTTTAATCGAAAAGGATGTTCAGTCCTGCTTGGTTGGCTGCTCCTGAATTCTTGAATAAGACTTGACCTCTTGACTCAAAAGAGAGAATATCAAAAATATGGAACCCAAAATTAGGGAGCCTCACGATTCATGAAATTCCACTGATTTCAGCAGATAGTGAAGGTTTGTGGTGTTTTAGACATTGTAAAAACAAAACATTGTATTGCAAATGAGGAAAATAATTAATAATTCACCCAGAGTAAACATAAATTTGAGGATGAGAAACTGTTTCATAACATGTTTGTGTAAATAGCTGTTATAAACATGGCTTTTTAAAATTAGATAGTAACATTTTATTGGATGCAGATAAACATGTTTATACATTTAAGTGGCGACAGCCAGCTGCCAAATCTTTTATTCTTCATCATACAGAGGTTTAGCTCATGTTTTTATTGAAAGCTTTAATAGTACTTGGTGTGCTAAATTTCACAGCAACCTTGTAAATCCTTATTCATCGCCTTCCTTATTTAAATATGGTGCCTGATTGATTACTATACTCATATGGGTTATGACTAATTTATGGTACAGTTAGAACTGGACAATGAATCAAAGTTTTTTTTTGTCCTTTTGTGGATGCAGCATGGATTGAGAAACCTGTAATACACTAGTGGAACCTGACTAAGAGGCTGTTCTATAAGGTTAACTTTCAATAGAACTACAGCTAAACTGTTAATAATACTTCTTGGTATGCTTTGATAAACACAATGTATCAATGTCAACGTAATATTGATAGAAATGGGCATTGGATATTTCCAATAAATCACAATGACATGACTGACAATCAGATGCAATGGGCTCAAAATTCAATCATTCCAATTTTTGGGCATAGGGGCTGAAATTCACAACATACCAATTGCAGCCAATAATACATAAAATTGATCTCCCTATGTTAGCTACATCATTTCAAGGCAAAGACTTGTACCTGCAGTTCTACTTTGCTGTTTCCAAAGCTGCTGACGTGGTCTGTTTGCAGCAAGTGACAGTGATGTGTTGCTGATAATGGGATACGAGCAGCCTGTTTTCCCTTTTCCACATAACAGCAAAGTTAAAGCCCATGGAATAAAAGGGATATTTACAACATATGTATGAAGTTAGATAAGTGACAGAAAACAGAATAGTGGTGAATATTTGCTTTTCAGACAGGAGGACAGTGTAGGGTGCAGTCCCACAGATATCAGAGTTGATACCATTGCTTTCCTGGATCTATGTTTGGTGATAGGCTTCAAGAAGACTTAAAACAGGCTAATGGTATGGCTGGACATGAGGCAGATAAAGTTTGACCACAAAAAATATGAACTGAGTTAGTCGGGAGAATGAGAGAGGTAATGTAAAGGTTAAGAGGAAATTTGATAGAGGTATTCAAAATCTAAGGGTCTGGACAGAGTAAATGGGAAGAAATTGTACCTATTGGTAGAAGGTGAGTGAACGAGCAGATGCCAAGTTAAAATGATTGGTAGAAAATGCAAAGACAAAATGAGGAAGACAAAAATAGAGATTGTTGGAATAGCTTAGCAGGTGTGGCAACATTTGTGGAGAGAAATCAGAGTTAATATTTCAGGTCGAGTGACCATTCCTCGGAATGGCTGCCAGCATGAGGAAGTATTTTTTATGCAGTGATACAATACTGAAAGGAGAGTACAGAAGCAGAGGGATAGAGGGACATGGGATTTATGAAAGGAGTATAGAATACAAAAGGATGCAAATTGTAGAGAGACTTAATAAGCGCTGGTTTGACCTCAACTGGAATATGGGGTCTAATTCTGGTATTTGCACTTTAATGAAGATAGAAAGGCACTGGGGAGAATGCAGAAAAGATTTATGAGAATGGTCCCAGGATGAGGGTCATTGGTTTCCAGACTAAATTGAAGAAACTGTGGTGAATCACCTTTGAAAAGAGAAGGGTTAAGAGGGGATTTGATTGAGATAGTCAAAACTATAATGGACCTGGACAGAGTAGATAGGGAGAAATTGTACCTATTGATGGAAGCTTAGAGAACTAGAGGATGCCAAATTAAAATGATTGGTAAAAAGTGAGGAAGCATGAGGAAGTTTTTTTCAATGCAGTGATTAATTAGGGTCCAAAATGCATTTTCTTGTGAATATGAGGGAGGTAGATTTAATTGTGACTTTCACGAGAGAGTAAGATAATTATCTGAAAAAAATTTCAGGACTGAGGTTAAAGTACAAGGGTTAGTTTGTAGTTCTTGCAGACAGCTGTTACAAATATGATGGGCCAAATGGTCTCCTCATCCATGCACAAGTAAGCTCCAGTCAGACTGAGGGCAAAGGATGTTTCTTTTGCCAGGTCACAAAATAATGTACACTTAACTCAGATGAAAACTTAAACGTAATGGCGAACAAAAGCTCACTGATAAGCATGTGTACCAGAATTTTTTTTGTTTTTTATTCATTCACGGCATGAGGGCGTTGCTGGCCAGGCAGCATTTATGGCCCATCCCTAATTGCCCAAAGGGGAGTTAAAAGTCAACCACATTGCTGTGGATCTGGAGTCACATGTAGGCCAGACCAGGTAAGGATGTCAGTTTCCTTCTCTAAAGGATATTAGTAAACCAGTTGGGTTTTCCTGACATTTGGCAATGGGTTCATGGTCATCATTAGGTTCTTAATTCCAGATATTTATTGAATTCAAATTCCACCATCTGCTGTGGTGGGATTCAAACCCAGGTCACCAGGGTCTTAGGATTAACTGTCCCGTGATAATACCACTAGGCCATTGCCTCCCCTTATGTTTGCATACGCTGGCCTGCCAGACAGTTACTGTGAGGTGCACGGAAGAGTCCAGACCCAAGATGCCAGATGTAATGGTGCAGAGATTGCCCTCTTCAGAACTTCTGCACCATTGCATCTGGCATTTTGGATCTGGACTCTTCCATGCACCTCAACAGTAAATGTCCTCACCTTTCACAGCACAAATGTAGAAACAGTCACTACTTTCCCCTCAATTGTTGCAATTGAGTGTCAGAGATACTGACAACATTCTGGCAATAGTACTGACGACTTGTGCTCCAGAACTTGCCGCTCCCCTAGCCAAGCTGTTCCAGTACAGTTACAACACTGGTATCTACCTGGCAATGTGGTAAATTGCCCAAATATATCCTGTACATCAAAAGCAGGACAAATCCAACCCAGCCAATTACTGCCCCATCAGTCTCCTCTCGATCATCAGTAAAGTGATGGAAGATGTCATTGATAGTTCCATCAAGCAGCACCTGCTCACCAATAACTTGCTCAGTGACACCCAGTTTGAGTTCCGCCAGGGCCACTCAGCTCCTGACCTCATTACAGCCTTGATTCAAACATGGACAAAAGAGCTGAATTCAAGAGGTGAGGTGAGAGTGACAGGCCTTGATATCAAGGCTGCATTCGACCAAATGTTGCATCAAGGAACCCCAGCAAAACTGGAATCAAAGGACATCGGGGGCAAACTCTCCGGTGGTTGGAGTCATACCTGACATATAGGAAGATGGTCGTGCTTGTTGGAGGTCAATCATCTCAGCTCCAGCACATCTCTGCAGGAGTTCCTCAGGGTAGTGTCCCCAGCGCAACCATCTTTAGCTGCTTCATCGATGACCTTCCACCGTCATAAGGTCAGAATTGGGGATGTTCACCGATGATTGCACAAAGTTCAGCACCATTCGTGACTCCTCAGATACTGAAGCAGCCCGTGTTCAAATGCAACAAGATCTGGTCAATATCCAGGCTTGGGCTGACAAGTGATAAGTAACATTCGTGCTACACAAATGCCAGGTTATGACCATCACCAATAAAAGACAATCTAACCACTGTCCTTGTCATTCAATGGTGTTACTATCACTTAATCCCCCACTGTCAGCATCCTTGAGAGTTATCGTTGACCAGAAACTCAACTGAACTCACCACATAAACGCAGTGGCTACAAGAGCAGGTCAGAAGCTAGACAATACTGCGGCGAGTAACTCACCTCCTGACTCCCCAAAGCCTGTCCTCCATCTACGAGGGACAAGTCAGGAGTGTGATGGAATACTCCCCACATGCCTGGATGAGTGCAGCCCCAACAACACTCAAGAAGCTTGACACCATCCAGGACAAAGCAGCCCGCTTGATTGGCACTACATCCACAGGCATCCACTCCCTCCATCACCAATGGTCAGTAGCAGCAGTGTATACTACCTACAGGATGTACTGCAGAAATTCACCAAAGATCCTCAGACAGCACCTTCCAAACCCACAACCACTTCCATCTAGAAGGACAAGGGCAGCAGACATATAAGAACACCATCACCTCCAAGATCCACACCTCCCCCCAACATCCCCAAACCACTCACCAATCTGACTTGGAAATATATCACCATTCCTTCACTGTCATTGGGTCAAAATCCTGGGAATTCCCTCCCTAATGGCATTGTGGGTCAACCCACAGCAGGTGGACTGCAGCGGATCAAGAAGGCAGCTCACCACCGTCTTCTCAAGGGCAACTAGGGACGGATAATAAATGCTGTCCAGCCAGCGATGCCCACATCCCACAAATGAAGACAGAGAGAAAAAAACTCTTCCCTTCCTTTGAGAATGCTGCAACATTCTCTGGAAACTATATCGAAACACCTCCAAAAACACTCATAGGTACTTTAAGACACTTCACAGTTGAAAAGGTTACCTAACTTTTACTTCCTTGTGATGAAGGTGTCAGCCCTCACAAATAGCCCAATTGCCAAGTCCCCAGTATGCTTCTTTGCTCAAGACTAGACAAAGCAATTGTTGCAGGATCTGATTATCCATTTTTGGTATCCTTCCATCAGTGTGTGACGTCAATATGGCATTGCTTCAATATGTTTCCACACACATACAAAATGAGAAGTGGGAGCAGGACTGGCATAACATGCCGCAAAAAAGACCCTGAGCTTCCAGTTGCCTACTAATTGTTCCCATTAGTAGCTATTCATTCTCCTAGGCTGATCGTTATCCACTTCTTTGTCTGTCCAACTGTTCTTCTCTCTCTTTGGGATTTATCTCCATCTATTATTTACTCCATATCACTCCGCCCACCACATCTTCTGTGTTAAAAACAACTTTTTACTGGCTACTGTCAGTTCTGAGGAAGGGTCACCGGACCTAAAATGTTAACTCTGCTTTCTCTGCACAGATGTCGCCAGAGCTACTGAGCTTTGCCAGCAATTTCTGTCTTTGTTTCTGATTTCCAGTGATTTCCAGCATCCGCAGTTCTTTTGGTTTTTATTTAACATGCTCCTGGCTGATCTTCTGCCTCAGCCTCACTTCTCTGCATTTTTTTCAATATCCTTTGAATTCCTGAGAGATCAACAGCTGGTCCATCTCAGACTCGAATAGATTCAACAATGCAGCAAATGCAATTCTCTGGAGTATAGATTTGCAAAGGTTCACAACCCACTAGGTGCAGAACTAACTCCTCATCTCAGTCCTAAATAATCAATCCCTCGGGCTGAGGCTGCATCCCCAGATCAAAAATCTCCAGCCAGGGGGTGGAAAGCAAAATTAATGTCCACTCCTTCAGAATCCTGAATGTTTCAATGAGATCACCTTTCATTCTTCTAAGCTTGAGGCTGCAAAGGGCCAATTTTCTCTTCCCAGGAACTACTCTAACAAGAAAACAAAAAAAGAATTGCAGAAGCTGGAAAGCTGAAACAAAAACAGAAATTGCTGGAGACACTCAACAGGTCTGGCAGCATCTGTGGAGAGAAGACGGTGATAATGTTTCAAGTCCAATGACCCTCCTCCAGAACTGTTAGCATCTAGGATAAAGCTGCATTTATCTTGATGACAAAGAGTTGGGAGTGTTGGGTGTGGTGTGAGGAGTCAGCGGATAGGCACTAGGAGTATTAGATCTGATTTACTTTACCACAAAAAAACTTCAAGTAATTTGTTGCTGGTGTTTTGAAGGTAAGAGTCAGGAAATAAAATGAGGAAAAGCTGTGAAGTTGCTTTGCTGTTGGAACTGCCAAATTAACATGTTCATACAGTCACATGACAGCTGTGGGATGGTGAGATTTCTTATTGAACAGAGTTTCTCTGTACTTTCTATGACCTCATGCTGACAAAGCAGGAGCAACTCAGAGGAAATTATCAGTCATGAATGCTTCCCAGTAATTGTCCATTTGTATTTGGCCTATCAAAGTATGCTACTCAAACAGAAACAAGGGTGTTACTGGTTAGAGTTCAAATCAATGAAGTGCCTGAGATTTACCGTCGGAAATGCCAGTCTGTCCTCTAACATGGCCTTTATGATGCATTCCTTCTGTTGCAATTGATTCATTTGCTGAACATTGTTCTGCTACTGATTTATATCTGTTACATTAGATAGGACAAATGTAGCACGTAGTGGAATGTGGCTGTGGGAGTGTCAATTACATCTGTTATTCACCCTAACCCCTAGATATCCAAATATGTCTTAAACAATTTTACAAGTTAATTACTTTGTGGTTTCACTCCCATTAATATCTACCTATATGATTACAATACTTTCAAAGTGAAGTTGCGCAGTTGGATGAACAAGGCTTTTGACAATGGTTGGTTGTGAAGCATGTACAATGATGAATGGAAGATTTTCAAAATTGCAAATATTAATTATTTTGGAGCCAAGTTGGAAATGAGCGATTAAATAGTAGAGGGCACACCATTAGGTTGGGAGGAAGGAAAGGAAGGACCAGCAGTGGGTGGGAGGGTACTGCACATTATGGTACTGGTAGTTTTGCTATGCCGAAACCATTAATTATTTTTTAATTGCTCACTGAAAGTAACTGAAATGGTTTTATAGGGTTCTATTATTTAATTCTAAAATCTTCACATTTTTTGCTGATATAGGTTATTGCCTCGTGCAAGAATGTTGCTGTTAATTTGTTTCTGTGTATTTATTAGTAATAGGTTGAAGGGTTATAGAGAGTGTGCTATAGAGGATAGAGATGTACGCTTTCTCCCACACATGTTCAAATTGGAATGATGGTAAAAAGAGGTTTGCTAGTATTTGCTCTCAGAACAAAATTACTTTGGCTGAAGATGTTACGTCTGGATTATGCCCCACACATTCCAATGGCTGACGAAAGAGGACTTTGCCAAATGTCCGGGTTCAAGCAGGGTGCTGCCCCCTTGCCAAAATTCAACCAAATAAAACCAGTATAGAATCTGATCAAAGGGCATCAACCTTAAATATTGCCGGACCTGTCTGATGATGAAACATTTTCAGGCATTGGGGTTGTGATCGACTCCACAGCCTGCTGCATGCAGGCCTCTTTGATGGAGCTTTTGGCTTCAGATTTTGGTGGGGACTGCTCCGTCATCAGCAAGGTCCTGAAAGGCTCCTCATTCTTTCCCACATTGGGAATGTAATGGACCTGAAGTGGCAACCTGCAATTGTCGGGTGGGGAGTGGTTGCTGCCAATTGCCCATGCCTGGCAAGATTGCCAGAGGTGGGAACATGTCAGCGGACCAACATAATGACCTAATGTCCCAACTTTGCTCTTAATCCTAGCTTCAAACTGAAGTCCAGGGATCTGGGAAAATACCACCCAGAGTTAATTCTGTTTCCCTCTTCACAGATGCAACTTGTCCTGCTCAAGTGTTTTCAGCATTTCCTGTTTGCGTTTATGATCTACAGCAGCTGAAGTGAGTTGCTTGAGCAGAAGTTCACTCATTGGCAGTGACTGCATCATGGTTAACTAACTGATGAATGTCAAAAACCCAGTAACAAATTCTTTCTGGTTTGGCTCAACATTCTGGGTGTTCCAGGTGTGCTTAACATAATAGCCTATTTCAAGAAGAAGGAAATTAGTATATTTAGTTAACTTTCGAGAATGAAAAAAAATTCCAAAACAAACATTTCTACGTAACAGCTAAATTCAAGGCAAGACAGTTTTCAGTTTCTTTTCCCTTAGAAAACTGGTGACAATCAATCTGAATTCGGGTAGAGAATGATTAGCTCAACCTTTTGAATTTTTCTGAATACAGATTAACAAGTTGCTGAGTGAATGCTTTGCAAGGAAATAGTCGCCAGTGATTTATCCTCCAGTCATGGATCACACTTAATGATCCGACACAATTGGACATGTGCCAGTGGTGCACAGTGCTAATGTTAATGCAGTCTGGTTCATGCCACCAGACTCCTGCTGATGCGCTCTAGGCATACCCTAATAGAGGCTTACTTATCTAAAATTACTAAGTCAGGGAAAGAGGAATGGATGAGACGTGCTAATGATAAGAATGATTTCTGTTTTGTAACACAGAGGTATAATATTTGGATGGTTTAGTGTTCTGCACACACTACATGTGTATATTTGAATTCAGGGCCTTGCAAACTGCTCCTATAACCCCACATGAAGACATAAACTCTCGGATATAAAGTCATAAGCTGCAAGAATTGTAAAGCACACTGAAGCACCAAGGTACAATGCCATGGGAGAACTAGAGGGCTGATTTAAAACTTAACTGGCCTGGGGCATATCCCTCTAAACCAGATTCCTATTCATATACCCATCCAGATGCCTTTGAATGTTGTAATTGTACCAGCCTCCACCACTTCCTCTGGCAGCTCATTCTATACACACACCACCCTCTGAGTGAAAACGTTTCCCTTTAGGTCCCTTTTAAATCTTTGTCCTCTCACCTTAAACCTGTGCTGTCTAGTTTTGGACTCCCCCACTCTGGGGAAAACATTTTGTCTATTCTTGTCCCTCATGATTTTATAAACCTCTATAGGGTTACCTCAGCCTCTGATACTCCAGGGAAAATAGCCCCAGTCAATTTAGCCTCTCTGTACAGCTCAAACCCTTGAACCCTGGCAACATCATTGTAAATCTTTTCTGAACCTTTCAAATCTCGCAACATTCTTCCTGTATCAGGGAAACCAGAAATGCATGCAGTATTCCAAAAGTGGCCAAACCAATGTCCTGCACAGTCATAACATGACCTCCCAACTCCAATACTCAATGCACTGACCAATAAAGGCAAACATACCAAATGCCTTCTTTACTACCCTATCTGGGACTTCACTTTCAAGGAACTATGAACCTGCACTCCAAAGTCTTTTTGTTCAGCAACACTCCCCAGGACCTTACGATTAAGTGTATAAGTCCTGCCTTGATTTGCTTTTCTCAAATGCAGCACCTCACATTTATCTAAATTAAACTCCATGAGCCATTCCTTAGCCCATTAGCTCATCTGATCAAGATGCTCTTGTACTGTGAGGTAGCCCTCTATGCTGTCCACTATACCTCCAATTTTGTTGTCATCTGCAAACTTACTAACCATACCTCCTATATTCATATCCACATCATTTATATAAATGACAAAAATCAGTGGACCCAGCACCGATCCTTGTGGCACATCGCTGGTCACAGGCCTCCAGTCTGAAAAGCAAACCACCACCATCCTCTGTTTTCTATCTTTGAGCCAGTTTTGTATCCAACTGGCTAGTTCCCCTGTATTCCATGTGATCTAACCTTGCTAACTGGTCTACCATGAGAAACCTTGTTGAATGCCTTACTGAAGTACATATAGATCACATCCACTGCTCTGCCCTCATCAATTGTCTTCGTTTCTTCTTCAAAAGACTCAATCAAGTTAGTGAGACACAATTTCCCAGGCACAAAGCCATGTTGACTATCCCTAATCAGTCCTTGCCTTTCCAAACACATGTAAATCTTGTCCCCCAGGATTCCCTCCAACAACTTGCCCACCACCAATGTTAGGCTCACCGATCTGTAGTTCCCTGGCTTTTCCTTACCACCTTTCTTTATTCTGAGACAGACAGAAACAAAAAAATCAGTGTTCAAGTGATACAGAATAAAGTCAGAATTAATGTGCTTGTAAATCTATACAACATAAGCAGTTCAAAAATTATGCATGTTTTGCTGTGGAGTGCAATCTGGTTTGAAAGTGTTTAACAGCGACTGGAAATTATCTTAACCTAGTCCATAGGTTGGGAGCTGAAAGAGTTCCACTTGGGAACCTGCTTTACACCCCACCCAATTTTACTGTCTTTGATTTCAAAGGATAGCATTTAAAGTTGGTGCCGGACTGAAATTCCCTGGGGTCCTACCAAGTGGGTTCAGTTATGATTATCCCTGATACCTCAGACTTTTAAAAAAAACAAAGAATTAAAAACACAGTTATGGCTATCGATTTGTTAGATGTGGTGTGAGGTTTGAATAATTGTTAAAAGCAGAATAAAAGAAGAATCTATCCAAGGACTTTTACCGACCAAACAATTATAATTCTCAACTGGAAACCCAGTGCTGAACTCAGTTGAAGCAACTGCAAAAATATGGGGAAAATGTACAATTATAATGTCCCTTACAGAAAGCAAGCATGAAGCTGTTGACTTAGAAAACACACTTCTTTTGATATATGGTGACTGATGAAAGAAAAGACAAAATGTTTCAGTTTTTAGAAGAAAAAGGAAAATTATACACATAGGAATGAGACAGTCAATTCGAAAATCAAGGCACTGATGAACTGATTGATCATTGAAGAATATTGCAGGTACTTGTCATTTTGGCTATCTGGAAAAGACACTGATTCATGATTGAATTGTGTTTGGAAGTATGAGGCAGATAAAGTCAACTGAGGGAGCCAAGTAACAATCTTAAAGAAATCAATATTAGAAAAGCAGCTGAACTTTCACAGAGCAGCTTAGCGATTTTTGTAGAGAGTTCAAAAATATTATGAGCAAAACTAGGACATTCAACTCCTCGAGACTGATTCACCATTCAATTAAATTATGGCTTTCTGCACTTCAATCCATTCCCTCCATATCCCGAGGTACCATTATCTCACAAAAATGTAGTGAACTCAGTCTTGAAAATTTCACTTGACACAGAAAGAGATCTTACAGGTGAAACAGGAGATGATGGAAACAGGGCAGGGAGCAATCCTAGTTGGGGGGTGGGTAGGCATACTCAATATTGGTTATGTGTTCTGATTTCCCAGAATTTAAAATAATCACAGTTTTGAAATCAAAATGTTAGAATTTATCTGTAGTATTTCTTGTGGTGTTCCACAAGCAAACTCTTATAGGGGCCTGAATGTGGTAGAATTGCTTGAGAAGTCCGGTGAGGTCTATCTTGATAGCAGGAGCAACTCGCTGCATCTTATAATTAGGTTCCAGATGGGGAGGCAAGGTTCTTGCTTGGCAGCAGTAAGTTACCTTTTAAGGGGATTATTACTTGCTAATGAGCTTATTAACTGCACAACCTGCCTCATTAAATGCAGCTTCCTATCCTCTCACCTGCCGTGAGCAAATTAATTTCTGAGAATTCTCGACAGCAGTCAGAATGAGTACTTGGCAACTTTAGCTCACAGCTAACTGTGAGGAGCCTCCATATTACCCACCATGCAGCATTTTCTCGGGCCACGACCCATGGACGCCAGTCACGTGCACATCTTGACCACGGACATTGGCATCTGATACTTGCCCCACCACCCTGATCCTCAGGATCCTCATAGCATCTTTCTGATCCACCTCTAGGTCAGTCACACATATAGACCTGCGTTATACAGCACTCCAGCAATCTGTTTCGAAAGGCTGCTGCAAGGACACTTTTCACACAGGGTCAGGCACCGAGCCCATGATTTAGTCAGGCTGCAACTAAGGGCTGTTTGCTTGTGTTTGCAATCACTCACTTAACATCTACCTGCACTTGCACATGAAGCACAGAAAGCTAGCACACAGGTGCATCAGGTAATCAGGAAGCCTGATGGAATGATGGCCCTTATTTCAAGGGGTTTGAGGTATAAGAATAGGGAAGACTTACTGCAACTGTACAAGGCGCTGATGAGACCACATCTGGAGTATTGTGAGTTGTTTGGGTCCCCTTATTTAAGGAAAGATATCATTTCATTGGAGGCAGTTCAGACAAAGTTCATGAGGATCATATCTGGTATGGTCTTGTGAGCAAAGGTTAAATAAGGTGGGACTCTACTCATTGGGGTTGAGAAGAATGAGAGGTGATCTTGTTGAAAGACATATGTTTTTTAAGGGACTTGACAGGGTAAAAGTTGAGAGGATGTTTCCTGTCATGGGAGACCCTAGAACCAGAGGGCATAGTTTCAGAATAAAGGGCCATCATTTAAGATTGAGATGAGGAGGAATTTCTTCTCTCAGGGGTTGTGAGTCATTGGAATTCTTTGCCACAAAGAGCTGTGGGGGCAGAGTCCGTGTGAATATTTAAGGCTGAGATAGATAGATTCTTGATCAGTAGAGGTTACGGGGAAAGGTCATGAAAGTGGATGTGAGGAATGTTGGATCAGCCATGATGCAATTGAACGGTAAAGCATGCTCACGGGGCTGAAAGGCCCACTCCTGCTCTCGTCTCTTATGGATTTATGTTTGCTCACAGCATCCATGCTTTTTGTTGCTATAGTCTGTCTGTTCACATGTTGGCCCCTCAGCTAGAGTCTAAAGGCTATCAGTACTGTCATATTAACATACTGTATTGTGTAGGTACACAGAAGGCACTTCTCCTCCACAGATGCTGCCAGACCTGCTGAGCTTTTCCAGCTAATTTGTTTTTGTTAGAAGGCACTTGTGTTTGTTGGTA
Organism: Ginglymostoma cirratum; assembly: GCA_024137785.1. NCBI lineage: Eukaryota > Metazoa > Chordata > Chondrichthyes > Orectolobiformes > Ginglymostomatidae > Ginglymostoma > Ginglymostoma cirratum. The sequence continues at coordinate 64,318,893 of JAHRHZ010000014.1, forward strand.
AGGATCTGTCCTGGGTAGAGAGGTTGGGATGAAAAATCTTGCTGTGCAGCACACTGAGACATCGGTCTCACATCTACAGCATGTGGCAGTTGCCTGCAAAGCAAACACATTGAAATTTTAGTTAAACAAATGCCCATGTCAGGAAATAGGTGAGAGCTAGTCTGCAATCCACTAATGGGGCTTCAGAATGCATGGTGTCAGCACTCTTGGTCAGGTGCTCCCAGTAGCGTCAAAGCTGACCTTAGGATGGAAGGACATTGATGAAGCAGTGAAGATGGTTGAGCACAAGGACATTGTGAAACTTCTGCCATGGTGACCTGTGGTGGAGGTATTTGGCCTCCAATAAATGCAACCGTCTTCCTTTGTGCTCGGCATGACTCTAATCAGTGGACAGTTTTACTCTCATTCTCACTGATTTCACTTGGATACGGTATCCAGCTCCTTGATACCATACTTAATGAATTGCTACAGCAGTGTGGTTGTTTCTTAACTGCCGTCTAGGCAATTGGTGATGTCAATCTAGCTAGCGACACCCATATCCCACAAATGATTGAAAGAAAATTCTCAGCTCATCTCTCCAATTCTCCTAATTTAACCACATTTGGACTAAGGTTCTAATTAGATCTGGAGTTGATTGATCCTAGCAGAAACTAAACTAAATGTTGGTAAGCAGGTTATTGTTGAGTTGGAGCACTTGATAGTGCTGTCAGTGATACATTCCATCACTTTGCTGATAACTAAGAGTAGAATGATCTACTGGCAATTGAACTGAATCAACTTATCCTACTTTTTGTGGGAAATTGTCCACATTATCAGGCAGATGTCAGTGTATTAGCTATACTGGAATAGTTTGGCAAAAAGCATTTCTGGAGCACAAATGTTCAGCATAAATCTGTAGTCAGAAGATTGTCAGGGCCCATTGCCTTTGTTATGTCTTTCATCTTCATCATTTCCTAGTGTGATGAAAGGTGCCTGGATTATATAAATTCTCACATCATATTGTAGTGTTTGGATTTCAAGCTAATGTCACATGGATGTTGGACTATATTTATGAAAGGGTTTAAAAATTAACCAGGCCAGTCAATCCAGAACCTTGATTTTTTTTACCAATATGTGACACCTGGACTGTTAATGGAAGCTTATTTATACTGTGAAGGCTTAGGACAGGAATGAGAAAGCTTTGGAAGCTTTGCTTGCTTTTCAGTTTAGAATAATTGAAGATTGGTTTCAGCTTAGGAAAAAAAAAACAGATTGGAAAGCTTGTGGGCAGCTGAAAGGAGAATTGACTGAAACAGGTATTGTCTCTCCTAGAAAAAGAAGATTGTTCAGACCATATAGGGAACTACATTCTCTCAGTGAAGGAGTGTTGTTTGTAAATGTTCTAGACCAGGAGTGTTTCATCTAAACAGATAGTTAAATGACTAATGCAAGTCTAAGCTCTCAGTTACGTGAGTGATCAAGGGAAAGTGAGTCACAGCCCAGAGGACCGAATCTGTAAAGAAGTAGCTTTGTCAAAATTTTCATATTGATATGGAAGGAATTTCTCTGGAATTTCTAAGTATCTGTAATATGACGGGTATTGGGGGTTAGATAGGTTTTTCTTGCTATGTGTCTTGAATTCTTTCATACTGTGTTATATCTAGATAGCTTGGTTTGTTTTGTTTTATTTTTACTTCTTTCATGGAATAAACTTCTGTCTTTTTGTTAAAACCAAATCTGTAGTCTTATGTATTTATATTTCAGTGAAAGGCTGCCACATTAAAGTTAAAAGTAAAACAAAAAGGTGCATCGAGCCAGATTTCATTTTGCAACCTAACTTGTTTAGATGAACCATCAGCTGGGATCATAGCAGTGAATTGATTGGAATTGGCTGAAGAGTGGCATCTGTGATTCTAAGGAGTCTCAGAAGGATGCCAAGTTGCATCATCCACATAGTTTTTTCTTCTGAAGATGGCAGCAAATTCTTCACCCTTGTCTTTTGCAGTGACGTGCTGGGATCTCTCATTATTGAGGGAAGGGGATGTTATTGGAGCCTCCTCCTCTACTTAGCCATTTATTTATAAAACACCATTTACAATTATATATAACATGCCTGCAGACCTTTGATCTGATTTGTTAGCTGAATCATTACATAGCCTCTATCCATGGTTTGCTGCTTCCATTGTTTAGCATTCAGCCCTGTCTTAAAACTTCACCAAGTTGGCATTTCATTTTTAGTTATACCTGGTGCCGTTTCTGTCATCCACTCTTAAACTCTCTTCACTGGACCTCACTGTGATATCCACTTGAGTGTGGGCAACAACTTCAGGATATCTTCTCCGCTGCAAGTCAGTACTTGTAGTAGTGTAGCACTCCCTCAAAAATGGACTGATGTATCAGCCTCGTTTATGAGCTAAAGCATATAGACTTGAGCTCAAGATGTTTTAATTTTGGTGACTGTGCTGCCACAGATCCAAGGCTGAGAACTAAGTTTGGCAAAAAGCAAATGTTGTCAATAAGTCAACCAGCAGGTAACCAAATTATAGATGCCCCAGCTACTTAGAGGTGAATTGATTATCTGTCAATTCTATTGGAAAGAAAAATATTCAGGATAAGAATCAGTGTCCAACATTCAAACATATATGGAGCAAGGGACTCCAAGTTATTTTGCTGCCAGATATATGCCAGTAAAGAAACTAGCACAATTTGCAGAGCCAGATGAACAAAGTGCACACACACACACACAATTAGAATGACAGAACATAACTCAACGCAGTCTTGTTTAGAACAGGGAGTTCCAGAATTAATATACCATTCATAAATCAGACCAGAAATGGGTCAGCAAGAGGACAACACATACTCAAATTTGGGAACGTGCATATTTTTGTATCAGTGTCGTTTGAGTTCCAGGCAAGTGATTCACACTTCAGTAGATGATTGGTGGTAGGTCGCTTGCCATCAGATCAAAGGGGCTGGAATCAGGTCCATGCATATTTGGAACACAGGTTACTGAAAATACTGAAAAACACAATCAATGTCATTAAGATGTGCAGAAGACCAGAGAACACCATGTTTCCTCGATAGGGCTCCTTCTCAACAGTGAGCTGCCAAATGAAAGCATCTCAAGCTAAAATTAACACCAGTGTGAATGTTATAAGCATATGAGTGAGTATGGGGAGAGGATAATGGTAGTGTTGGGCCAGCCAAGCCAGCAGGGCTTTGTCATTGTCTTTGAATGCAATGTCATAAGCATTTATATAAATCTTCATATTGGAATGAAAATTTTCATCATTCACAGTTGCAAGTTACACCCAGTCCAAGCTACAGCCTTGAGAGAAGTAGAAGAGTTGACTACCCCACGAAGCCTGGGGTGTAGTTGGGAAAGCGTGATTCCAAACACTGGGACTTCATGCAGTGCAGCAAGTGGATCATCAGTGGCTAGTTTGCTGGCTGAAAACAGCTATAGCTGTCTGCCATATAGTGAACTGTGTTTACCTGTGGGTCAAATTCTGGTTGTGTAGTTTCCCACCAAAAAAAGGCAATTGATTTACCTTTTAAACCCTAACAAAGAAAGCAAGTCATTGGATGGAGTGTATGTGACTGCTTTCTGAGACCGTGCGGGAATCTGACTTTGCAACATCAGTGTTGGAAGGTACGCAATAAACTGGTGAAGTTATAGCTTGTGGTATTTCAGGGTCAATCATTCTGAAATTTCATTTTCTGAAAATGTTAGCAACTGCTGCACTGTGTCATATGAATACTGTTGAGACATCTGATGATCTGCAGCTTTACAAGAAAATGATTTCTGCGTGTGATGATTAATTTAAAAGCATGGATAGCCATGAGGAACATACAATATTGAAGTAGGCAGAAGTTTGGAATTAGATTAGTGTATTGTTTGTACAAAATTACTGATGCATTAGAGAAGCTTTTCAGGACATTGTTGTCTAATGTAATTGCTGCTACAAGTAGCTAGGATAAGGTTCGAGGAATCTCGAGGTATTCTTACCAAAAATATCTAACTTCTGAATTCTTAATTCATAACAGTAGAATCATGCAGTCATACAGCACATAAGCAGACCCTTTGGTCCAACACATCCATGACAACCAGGTTTACCAAATTAAACAAACCCATTTGCCTGTATTTGGCCCATATCCCTCCAAACCTTTCCTATCCATGTAACTGTCCAAATGTCTTTTAAATGTTGTAACTGTACCTACCTCTACCACTTCGTCTGGCAGTTTATTCCACATATAAACCACCCTCTGTGTGAAGAAGTTGTCCCTCAGGTCCCTTTTGAATCTTTCCCCTCTCACCTTAAACCTATGGCCTCTAGTTTTGAACTCTCCCTCTCTAGGAAGAAGACCTTTGCTATTCACCTTTTCTATGCCTGTCATGATTCTATAACCTCCTGAAGAAGGTACGAAAGACTTCGTATTTATGAAACAAACTGAATTGCCTAAGCAGGATTTTATGAGCATTTTAAAAAAATAAGTGAAGACAATGTGAAAGCTTCTCATCGCTCAGGGTCCAGATTCATTGAAGGTTGCCAGCCCAGGCGATAGTTTTCTTCTTTTGTCTCTGAAGTGACATTAGATTGAACTGTGTTTCAGAAAGAATTACACCTCTAAAGCCATGGTAAACTGTGCTAATAATGACTCAGAGGTTTGCATTCTTATTGTTAAAAGAATCATAGAGTCAAATTTTCAAATGTTTCTTCATTCAATGATTCTATGATTCCTTCTTAGGAGATAGCCTTAATCAGTTTTCCTCATTGGCTAAGGGTCACTCGTGACAAGGGAAAAGTGACAAATCCGTGCAGGGTACAGATTTCAGTGAACCAAACAATGTTACGTCCCCTTACTAATAATACAACTTATTGTAAATATTCACATAGCTTTGTTCAGTCATTCCCACAAATGCTAAAGCAAATAAGAACTAATGTTTCTTGCAGATTATCAGGAAAGAGTTTTTTTGAACTATCTGTAGCCACTGAACATCTATATTTAATAGATCGAGGCAGTTCTTAAACCAAACCCTATTTACAATCCACGGCTCTTTTTTAAGATAAGATGTCATACTACATTCAAGGCAACCAAGGTCTCAAGTTGAGATGACCTTAAAAACAAAGAAATGCTTCAGCTTTTCAGCTAGCAGTTACCAGGCCCTTATCAGTATGTAGCAAAATTGAAGCGAATGTAGCTGTATTGAAGCAGCCAAACTGGTACTGAGACAGTTCCCATGATGATTGTCAGCCTGCTTTTACCTATTTAAGATCGCAATAGCAGAAATTCAAACCAAACTAGTTAAAAGAATAGCTAAGGCAAGTTCTTAAAGTGTTACTAGAAACCAACACTGAAAAGTAACATTATCAAAATCTTACACCAATCAAAATGTGGGCGATCATATATTTGATTAAAAACTAGAAATAAGCAATAGTTGCAGTTCATATGTGTATGTTATAGTTGTAGAGTCATACAGCACGAAAACAGACCCTTCAGTCCAATCAGTCCATGCGGAACTTTATTCCCAAACTAACCTAGTCCCACCTGCCTGTTCCTGGCCCATATCCCACCAAACCTTTCTTATTCATGTACTTATCCAAATGCCTTTTAATCATTATAATTGTGCCCAAATCCACACTTACTCAGGAAGTTCATTCCACACACAAACCACACTCTGTTGAAAAACTTTGCCCCTCATGTCTTTTCTTAAATCTCTCTCATCTCTCCTTAAAAAATGTGCCCCGTAGACCTAAAATGCCCCATCATAGGGAAAAGACACCTACCATTAACCCTATCTATACCCCTCATACTTTTATAAACATATATAAGGTCACCCCTCAATCTCCCACGCTCCAGTGAAAGAAGTTCCAGCCTATCGTTTTAAGTCATATCCATTTAAAACACTAGCCTTTGTCCCACATATCTCACTGTAAGACTAAATCTGAAATTCTATCATGTTTTGATTGCAGTCACTTAGAGGCATTTTACCCATGAGGCAATGGATTAATCATAAAAACTGAAAGAACTGCGGATGATGTAAATCAGGAACAAAAACAGAAGTTGCTGGAAAAGCCCACAGGTCCGGCAGCATCTGTGAAGAAAAAAAAAGAGTTAATGTTTCAGGTCCGGTGACAAAGGGTCACCAGAACCGAAACGTTAATTCTGATTTTTTTTCTTCACAGATGCTGCCAGACCTGCTGAGCTTTTCCAGCAACCTCCCTTGTATGGATTACTCATGTCTCATTACATTGTTGCTAAGTCTATATTACTCACTCTAGCACATACAGTTGTAAGTATTTGTGTGTTGGATACACTTTATGAAGTCTTTTTGTAGGTACCTTTGCCAACCTGATTCACCAGCTCTAAACGTAGATCAGTGTTTCTCATGATTTTTTCGGTACCTTTCTTATATACTTTGGATCATTTGGATTTGGTTCTGTTTCTTTGCTGCCTATTGTAGTCAATCAGTAAAGTGCCTGAAGCAAGACCTAAGGCCCCACTGTTTCTGAGCACCCCGTCAATTAATAAGGAACTGAATTGGGATTGATGTGAATGCCCTTTGCATCCTCATTTAAATTTCCTTTAGCATAGACTTGTCAAGTGCATAAGTATTCTTCCTACTTTCCATGTTTTCCTTGTTCAATTGCATGAGATAATGATATTGAACAGCAGACAGGAGATCAATCTGTTCTTTGACAATTATGTACCACATTGCAATTAATATGTTAGCTCTTGTAGTGATTAAATGCAAACCAGTTTGAACAAGTTCAGTCAATGATTAGGCCTTGGGTTTCTTGCTGTAGAGGAATAAGTGGCTCACAAGAAATCTGATTGCTTTTTGGAGGGAGAAACAAAAAGCATTAAAAATGCTTTGCCCATCTGGCAGCATCTATGCAGGGAAAAGCAGAGGTCAGTGACACCACCCCCCAGTAGTCCTAGTGAAGATTTTGCACCTAAAACATTGACTCTGTTTGTTCTCCCCAAAGTGCTGCTGAATATTTCCAGCATGTTCTTTGTATTTCAGATTTCCAGCATTGACGGTACTTTGATCTATTAAATGCTTCATGCTGAGCATTCTTAAGTGTGGTTAGTTTCAATTTAAAACGCGAAATATTTTTATCTCTTCATACAAAGTCTAACTTTTCCATGAACAAATCTCTCTTGTCGTGCATAGCGATGGTACAATATTGCATGAATTGCTTGTTGCAAATTCACTGCAAGATTTTACCATTTTTATATTTGAAAATGAAAGCATCAGTAACATAGTAGGAAGATGGGAACAGGACAAAGCCATTCATTCTGTCGAGCCTGTTCTTCCATTCGCTGAGATCATGGCTGATCATAATGATCTGAATTCCACTTTCCTGTGCTATCTCCCCATCCCTTAATGACATTAATCTCCAGGACTGATTTCAGTCTTTATCCAGCTCAATGAATGAGTTTCTACCACCCTCAGGGCAAAGAATTCCAACAATTCACCACCTTAGACTGAAGAGTGGTTGGAGAGCAGTTGTATAAGAGGCACAGGAACAGGAGAACCGGGGCCATGATTTCATGCGACTGGCGTTGCCTAAATAGTAAGCATCACACCAGTGAACACGTACTGCGTCACTCATCCATGCGGTCGGCAGAACGTCCTTTCAGCTTGACTGCAGCATCCTGTTAGAGGAGAATACTGCTCCTGTGTTTACTAAAAATCAGCAGCGTGTGACAGCTAGCTTCACCTGCTGCTCAAATTTTTCAAACGTCTTCCCCTTCCAGAAAAATCTTAGGTAGACTGAGCACCTTTCGGGACTGTGCTCAAGTAGCCCATGCTTGCAAAACTCAAACCATAGTGCCCAACACTATATGAAACATTGCTATTGGGGAACAATTACCAGATAATAAAGAGAAAATACTGCAGGTGCTGTAAATTGGAAATAAAAACTTCAAGTACCGGAGAAACTTAGTATGTTCTACAGCAGAGATTGAGATTGAGCTCAGAAGAAGTCATGCCAGACTCGAAGCATGAACTCCGTTTCTCACTCCACAGCTGCTGCCAGATCTGCTGAGTTTCTCCAGCACTTCCTGGTTTTATTTTACTAAATAGAATTGACTGAACTGAGAATTATACCAGAAACTGATTTAAGATTATTTTTCAGTGAAGTGTGATTAATTTGTGTTTGCCAGAAGCGACACGTATTCACACACAGCAAGCACCCTGTGCTTTGTAGGCAATGGGAATTTGTCCACACCCTGCATCTTTTTCACTGAGTAAAGAACTGTGGAGACAGCATTGCTTCATCTCCATGTCAATGCCTGACCAATCAAAATTTACCTGCCTGTTTGAATTTAATGTGTTAAATTCTATTAAAACATGTTCACCAGGTTAGCACTGCTGCCTCACAGTGCCAGGGACCTGGGTTTGATTTCACCCTGGGACCATTGTCTGTGTGGAGTTTGCACATTCTCCCTGTGTCTGTGTGGGTTTTCTCTAGGCACTCCAGTTTCCTCCCACAGTCTAAATGTGTGCAGGGTAGGTGCATTGTCCATGCTAAGTTGTCCATAGTGTCCAAGGGTGTGCAAACTAGGTGGGGTCACAAATTGACCTTGTCCACCCCAGTCGAACACTGGCACCTCCACATTAGTTTAGATGGATTAGCTATGGTCAATGTAGGGTTACAGGGATAGGGTAGGGGTTTGGGTGTGAGTGGATGCACTTCAGTGTGGACTTGATGGGCTGAATGGTCTGCTTCCACATTGTAGGGATTCTATGTTATCTAAAGCAGTTAACAGTTCCTTCTGTGTCTCCACACTATCCATAGCATATCTAAACAATAGCATCCTTTTCTCTTGCTGTGTAAGTTTTCGCTTCCTTTTTAAAGTTGGTTTTCTTGTGTTTTGGTCCTGACAAGTGCAAGATGAAAAGCTCTGATTTTATATCTCACATAATTTTTAATTCCTTTACTACTAAGCAATTATTAATTGTAAATGTGTATCGTGAAGCTGGGTGACTCTCATCCAATCGATGATCTATTTCTAGAAGATTTTATACAAAGATATACATTCTGATCCTTTAAAACCTATTGATTTTATAGCATAGTGAAAAGTGCTGGAAATACACTGCAGGTCATTCTGTGAAGAAAATAAACTGGTTCATGTTTTGCATTCAACCCTTGACTAGAACATAAAATACTTTTAATGAGTTGTCCAATAAAGGACAGGGAGAAGAGTAAAATAGATAGAGACTGAATAACAGAAACACTAGCAGATTGAGATATCAGCAGAAACCTAAAACTATTGAATCGAATGCTGCTTATGTGCCCAATATTTTACATTGTTATCCATGACCACCTACTAATTGTAAGATGGAGAGATAGGTGCGGATGGACCTGCTATGCATTCCCATCATATTCTGTTTCTTTTTGTATCGGGTACGTGTAACCTTTATTTTAATTTCTGTTTTTATTGCGGAGTGGATTCACAGTGCTGAAGTAATTGGTATGCATTCAAGTGAGAGTGTGCAGCAGTTTAAAAAAAGCACTTTCAGTTCACTGTCTATTCATTGAGCTCCTTCAAATGGCTAGGAGGCCTGTAACAAGACCAGACCCATAGCACCTCCCCCCCAACCCCCACCCCAGCACCCCCCTCCCCCGTCTCTCTCTCTCACTCTCACACACACACACACACACACACACACACACACAGAGCAGTGGAAATGTCAAAATTAGCTTGCATTTGTAGACCAACTGAGGGCTCAACCCATCTCAAGCAGAAAGGATTAACCACAATGGCAGGTATTCTTCAACTGGTTTTCCTAAGCGTGAGGGTGAGTATGTTCAGTGGTGACTGAGTGGATGCCCCATAACTGACAGAACTCATCAGATCAAGACCTAATCAGGCTAAGAGATGATTGATAAGTTACTCATACAATCACAAACTTTGAGAGTGGGATCTACATACCCTGTTAATGACAATAATAGAACTGCAGATGCTGGAATCCAAGGGAGACAAACAGGAGGCTGGAAGAACGTAAAAGGCCAGGCAGCATTTGGAGTAAAGGAGCAGTCAGTATGTAAGATATTACCCTCCTCCAGATGTTGCCTGGCCTGCTATATTCTTCTAGCCTCCTGTCTGTCTACAATACATTCCCTAACTACTCACTGTGTGAAAAAAAATTCTGACATCACCATTGCATCATTTGCAGGCCACTTTAAACCACTTCATGCCAAATTAAGGGTGGCATGATGTCTTAGTGGTTAGCACTACTCTGCCTCACAGTGCCAGGGACTAGGCTTGATTCCACTCTCGGGCAGCTGTCAGTGTGGAGTCTGCACGTCCTCCTCTTGTTTGCGTGGATTTCCGGTAGGTGCCCCGGTTTCCTCCCATAGTCCAAAGATGTGCAAGTTAGGTGGAAATGGCCATAATAAATTACCCACAGTGTTCAGGGATTTGGAGGTTAGGTGCATTAGCCATGGGAAATTACAGGGGAAGGGTAGGGGGATGGGTCTGGGTGGGATGCTCTTCAGCGGGTTGGTATGGACTTGTTGGGCTGAATGGCCTGTTTCCACACTGTAGGGATTCTACAAAATAAAACTTTTGAGACTGTGGTGGAGTTCAGGGACAGGTGGGAAGTCACTCTATGTGAGCCTCAGGCAAACAGGGAGGGAGGATGCCTCCTTAAAGGGCCCTATCCACATCAGGGACACCTCACCCCAGACGTCCCCATCAAGATGGCCACCTCCTCAACCCATACTCCCATCGCCGCCCCTCCCAACCTCTGGTGGACTGAGTGTCCAAGCTCTAAGTGAGAGCTTTGTTTTAGTAGCTGGCAGGAGCTGTTGACTTTGTTTGATTAATATCATTATTCTGTGAGCTCTTTTGTCATTGTTCCAATGCTTATTTGCACAAGATTAAGAACTGTGAAGTCTTTGAAGCCTCTGTTATTGATCCTTTAATGGTGTGTTTGATTCACACACCAACATAGCATTGTAGGGACATCAGTTTTTTCTTCTACAGAAGATTTATGAATTGGCGTTTGTAACCATTCCACACAAATCATTGACACAGTTATGTTTATTGTGGAAAGATCGTGGATAATTAGGAGGGCAGCTAATAGCCTCTCTCCCCCCAGTGTCTCCCACGCCAACATGCAGATTTGCATTAACCGTGCTGGCTATTGTGTGTGGAGTATTTTTGAGCAAAAGACAGTGGAAGTCTGGCCTTTGAATATTTCTTCAGGCAGAAATGAATAGATTCTCAGTAAGCATCAGAGTGAATTTTTTTTGGGGGGTGGCGAGTGACTGGAATGTGGATTTATGGTTACAGTCAGATCAGACATGACCTTATTAAATGGTGAATCAAGCCTGAGGTAATGGGCGGTCTACTCCTGCTCAGTGTTCGTATGTTTGTCTGCTCATATATGGTACATATCTTTTAGAACCCAATGTAGTTCAAACTCAGAGAACGCTGGAGAAACTCAGAAGGTCTGGCAGGATCTGTGGAGTGAGAAACAAAGTTAACATTTCAGGTGCAGTATGATTTTTTAGGAGCTGTTCAAAAGGAGAAAGGAAATTAGGTTGTTCATGCTAGTTGACCTTTGACATTTGTACATGTTAGGTGAGTGGGCCATCAGGTGGCATTGAAGCTAAGAAGGGCCATTGGTGGTGGATGGAGCAGTGTGGGTCAGTGTATGGGCTATGAGGGGCCATGGATCAGATGAGATAAGAAGCTGACGTTGAGTTGCTTATTTCCAGTAGTTGTTTTTAATTCTTGAGTGGGATGTGGCACCAGCAGCAAGGCTGGCATTTGTTGCCCATACATGGGTGCCTTGAACTGATTGGCTCTCTAGACCATTTCAAATTACAGTTAAAAATCAACCACATCACTGAGAGTCTGGAAACCCATGTAGGTCCGCTCACATAGGAAGGGAGACTTTTTTTCCTTAAGGGTATCAGTTCAACCAGATGGTGTTTCAAAAAAATGAACAATGGTTAAATGATCACCATTGAACTGGTTTTAAATTCCAGATTTATTGAATTCACATTTTGCCATCTGCCATGGTAGGATTCAAATGTCCCCAGAGCATTAGCCTGGATCTTTGAATTACTAACCCAGTGATATTACCACTAATGTCATCGCTACCCCATAAGCTTAAAGTGTTAATTGCCATTTTTTGGCCCATGAATATTTGATGTTACATATTTCCACCAGCTAAAATATTTCTACCTTCACAATGGACAGATAAAAAAGCAGGCAGATTATTAAAAAAATATAATTTTTGACTGTGTCACTGTCTAGCCAACACAAAAAACATAGGATATTACAGTACAAGAACAGGCCCTCCAGCCCATCACATCTGAACTGTTATGAAACTTCACCACAAAAGAGCATCTAACCTCCAAGAAAAGCAATGAGCCACAAAAGGGGTTGGGAACGTGCTACAGATTTCTCAGAAACTGCACTGGAGGCTGTAGTACAGCAACGGTAGAGGAAGAGAGACGTCCTCTGTCAGGGGTCGGGAGGTTCTTCAGAAAGATGGTGGGTCAAAAAGCTGTTGTGGTCAATGCCAGCAGTCCTGCTCTGAGAGCCTGGATGCAATGCTATCAGAAGTTTAGGGCCTGATACCCCTAGATGAGGACTTGGGAAAGACCCGTACTGTCTCTTCCAATGTTAAATGACTCAAGTGGTCATGCAATAATTAGAGATTGACGGATGGAATCTGAAAACAAGTGACCAGTGTGATGGTTGATGCATTGGATTTTATTTTAAGAGTAAGACGTGACTTGATAGTGAGATATAAAATCTATGGAATCTTGACAGGATGGATGTGGAAAAGATCTTTACTGTTGTGGGTGAAACTAGTACTACGGGTCACAACTTAAAAATAAGGAGTCACCCACTTATGAAAAAGAGGAAGGGAAAGAGAGTTGTGAGTCTTTTAAACACACTTCTTAAAATGGCGTTAGAAGCACAGTCTTTGAATTTATTTTAAGGTTGAGTGTCACAACTCTTTGCTCACTGAAATAGATATCAAGTCCCTCTATTCCTGGATTTGGATCAAAGTTAAAGATTTTAAAGCAAATGCACAATGTTCCCAATTTACGTGATTTTCAGACCCAGGTTGCTAGAAAGCATTGACCAGGTTTTTGCACTGAACAAGAATTATCATTTATTCCAGGTAATTAGACTCTTGCTAAAGGTAGATCCCTGCTTGCATGACCTGTTCCTGGCCTGATTCGCTCCTTGCTTCTCGGTCTCCAGTGCAGCTATTTCCCATAGCAATCACGTGATATCTGAATTGAGTTCTGTTTCAAACAACGGGGTATTTCTTTGGGCCTTTGACTCTGATGAGAAAGTGACACTGTTTCCAGTTCATTAACAAATCATGTATCTATGCCAATATTGTCACCTCTTTCACAGTGAACTTTCATTTTCTGCAATAATCTTTGAGGTAGCACATTATCAAATGCCTTCTCAAAGTATAAATACAGTACATCTGCTGGTTCATCTTTATCCACAGCATGTTACTTCCAAAAGGAACTCCAATAAATTGGTTAAACATGAGTTCCCCTGCACTAAACAATGTTGACTCTGTCTGATGACTTTGAACTTTTCAAAGTGCCCTGCTTTAAAATATTTAGCATTAATTTGCAACATTTTCCCTACGATAGGTCTTAAGCTAGATTGCCTGCTTTTTCTGACTTTCTGTCTTTGTCTCTTTTTAAGTGAAGGAATAGCAATAATTATTTTGCAATCTAATAGAATCCTTTCTTCAAATAGAACATTAAAAGCAATGCATTAATTATCTCACTGCCAACTTCTGTTGAGATCCCAGCATGAAGTACACCAGGATCTGAGGAGTTGAGAGCCCACAGCTCCAAGAATTTGCCCATATCATTTTCTTGGCAGTTATGATTTGCTTGAATACTTCCCACCCCATCATTTCGTGATCTATCGCCATTTCTGGAATATTATTTGTATCAGCTATAGAGAAGAACAAAACAACGTATCTGTTCAATTCATCTGCCTTCTTCTTATTACCCATTATAAATTCATAAGAACATTAAAAAATATGATGTGGAGGTGCCAATGTTGGACTGGGGTGGAACAAGGTCAAAAGCCACATGACATCAGGTTACAGTCCAACAGGTTTATTTGAAAACACAAGCTTTCGGAGTCTCACTCCTTCTTTAGGTCTCAGTGAGAGAGGTAGCATCAGATGCAGACTTATAAGCAAAAGATCAAAGGGTCATAGAACTGATGCGGTGTTGAACAAACCTAAGATAGCTGTTAAATCTTTAATCAGTTAGAAAGAATTAATATACAAATTCCCAAATTTCTTTCAAATTAGTGCCCTGAGACAACAAACGGTTTTATCAGTTCCCTTGGTATATCAGAGGTGACACCCCATGTCATACAAGGCATTTTAGGTGTGAGGCCTTGTTTTCAGACCCAGATGAGGCCTGGTTTTATTTCCAAAGTAGGAATTTATAAAATGCCACATTGACTGTCTACAGATTTGTAATTGCAGATACAGTCTATTGTGTTCAAAAAACACACAATTTCTAGACAGTCAATGTGGCATTTTATAAATTCCTACATTGGAAATAAAACCGGTCTGAGTCCAAGTTGATACACAGCTACCTGTCTCACTGACATCTGAAGAGGGAGTGAGACTCCGAAAGCTTGTGTCTTCAAATAAACCTGTTGGACTATTTCCTGGTGTCGTGTGATTTTTGACATTAAAAAATAGGAACAGGAGTAAACCATTTGGCCCCTCAAGCCTGCCCCATCATTCTACAAGTTCATGGCTGATCTGCCCAAGTCTCAACTCCCCTTTCATGCTGACTCAGCATAGATGTCAACTGCCTAATATTTTAAAAATCAATCTACCTCCTCTTTACATAGTTTCAGTACTGTAGGCTGCACAATCCTCTGGGGAAGAGAATTGCAGACATTCACTACCCTTCGGGAGAAGAAAGTCCTTTGTATCTCAGTTTTAAATGAGTCCTTATCCTGTCAAGACCGTCAAGTTCTTAGGAGTGGCGATAACCAACAGTCTGTCCTGGACCTCCCACGTCAATGCAGCGGTCAAGAAGGCGCAACAATGCCCCTTCTTCCTCCGAGGCTTTGGAAATTTGGCATGTCCACAAAGACCCTCGCCAACTTTCACAGATGCACCATGGAAAACATTCTTTCTGGGTGCATCATGGCTTGCAATGGCAACCGCTGTGCTCAGGACCGTAAGAAATTACAGAAAGTTGTGTGCACAGCCCAGACCATCACGGAAACCAAACTTCCATCCATGGACTCCGGTTACAGTTCTCGTTGCTGTAGAAAGGCTGCCAACAAAAACCTCTGCCCCCACGGTAATGCTCTCTTCCAATCTCTTCCGTCAGGCAGAAGATATAGAAACTTGAACACACGCACGAAAAGGTTCAAAAACAGCTTCTTCCCTGCAGTTATTTGACTGCTGAATGGACTTCTTTAACTTCTAATAATGTTGATCTTGCTAATATTGATCTTGCTTTGTGCACCTCCAGTGCAGCTGTAACCTTGTATGCCTCAGTCTGTCTAAGCACACTACAATCTGTATGTCCTTGTTTCTCATAATCTGCCTGTAGTGCTCTCAAAACAAGACTTCTCACTGTACTAAGGTGCATGTGACAACAATAAATCAAATCAAATCAAACTGTGTTCTCTAGCTTGAGACTCCCCCACTCATGCAAACATTTTCACAACAAGTACTCTGTCAAGCCTCTTTAGTATATCATATATTTCAATTAGAGGACCCCTCATTCTTCCTGATCTCCGATGAATCAAGGTCTGACCTGTTTACCTGTACTTTATCAGTCAATCCCTTCATCCAATGAACAGCCTGGTGAATTTCTTTTGATCTTTGTGACCTGCTACTACTTATGTTTACCCAACCTGAAAATGATATATTAATCCCACCTCTTAATCTTCTGTGTGTTAACTAATCCTTAACCCATTTTAAAACATTACCCCAAACCATAAACTCCTGACAGTGTTTATTCTAAAGGACCAATACTTACTTTAGAATAAACTCTGTTAGGAGCTCATGGTTTGGGATAATGTTTTAAAATAGATTGAGGATTAGTTAACACACAGAAGAATACTTACTTTATTTGTTATTTTCTGTTTGAAAAACATTCTTGAACCTGAAGAATCTGCTAGCTGTTTTTTTTCTGTCATACGCTCATTTTCCCCTCCTTAATAATCTTATAGTCAGTTCTGCTCTTTTTTATATACTGTCCAATCTTCTGGTCTGCCACCCATCTACATTTTCTTCCCCTTGAAAGTTTCCTTTCCCATTGAAAGGTATGTGTTCTGTGTATTCTGAAATATCCCCTTCAATGTCTGCCATAGCATGGCTGTTGAGCTATTCCCTAAACCATATTGCAAGTTCACATAAAACTAGTTCTGTTTTCATGCCCGAAGTATTACTTGTGTTTAAGGTGAAAATACTAACGTTGGGCCCGTTCTCCTGTCTCGCAAATTGAATGTAAAACTCAATCATATGCTTGCTGCTACCTAATGGCATGTTCATTACAAGTTCATTAATTTATC
>JAHRHZ010000014.1:64335849-64370219 GCA_024137785.1 Ginglymostoma cirratum
AGATAGGAGATGGGGGTGTGGCTTGGGGTGAGAGGAAAAACAGGTTAGGGAGGTGGAGATGAGCTGGGCTGGTTTTGGGATGCGGTTGGGGGAGGGGAGATTTTGAAGCTTGTGAAATCCACATTGATGCCATTGGGCTGCAGGGTTCCCAGGCTGAATATGATTTGCTGTTCCTGCAGCCTTCGGGTGGCATCACTGTGGCATTGCAGGAGGCCCAGGATGGACATGTCGTCTGAGGAATGGGAGGGGAAGTTGAAATGGTTCGCGACTGGGAGGTGCAGTTGTTTGTTGCGAACTGAGCGCAGGTGTTCTGCAAAGCGGTTCCCAAGCCTCCGCTTGGTTTCCCCGATGTAGAGGAAGCCACAACGGGTACAGCGGGTGCAGCTGATACAATTTTAACCACGTTTGTATTGCTTGCTTTCTGGCTGGCTCCAGAATGTGCTGTACTAAGAAAGTACCTTGAAAAAAATTTTTGAACTCTTCAACTAGCCTGCCTTTTTCTATCTGATGTTCCAGTCTATATGTAAATTAAAATTCCCTTGTTTATCACCATACCTTTCTGACAAGCTGTCACTATTTCTTCCTTTTCACTCAGTCCTACCATACGTTTATTGTTAGGGGTCTGTGCACAACTCGTGCAAGTAACTTTTTGCCTTTATCATTTCTCATCTTTACCCAATCTGCTTTTGCGTCCCAGCCTAAACTCCGTTCATCATTCAATATTGTAACAGTGCCATCAGTAATCAACAAAGCCAGTCTTACACCTTTTCTGAGCCTCCTGTCCTCCCTTAATGTCACATTCCTTCAATATTCAGATCCCACCCTATGTTGTCATGCAGCCACATCTCTGTGATGGCTATCAGATGATACTTACTTATTTTCATTTGTGCCATCAGTTCATCTGTTTTACTTGGAATGCTGCACGTGTTCAAATGTAGAGTCTTTAGTTTCGTCATTCCATTAATTTTATAATCGCTTGCCTTATCTAATGATTTGCCTAAGATTTATCACTTCCTGTCAAGATCTGCTTATTATATCATATATTACTGCCCTTCCCTCTTGTCTTATCTCTAGTGTTTGATTTGCCACATCTTACCAAATTTGATCCCTGCATTCATTATTTAGTTTAAGTCCTTTCTACCATGCTGTTGCTTGCTAAAACATTGTTAGCAGCACGATTCAAAGGAAGACCATCTCAAAACAGAAAATTCCACTTTCCTAGTGCGGATAGCAGTGTCCTTGGATTTGGATCACATTTCCCCCACATCAGTCTTTGAGCTACACACCCCTCTCTTTAATCTTATTACTCTAAGCCAATTTGCTCAGCGCTCGGGTGATAATGCAGCGACTATTACCATTGAGGTTATTTATAAATAAAAAATTAGCTCCCAGCTGCTCATACTCTCTCAGTGGATCCTTTTAAGAGTTATGCCTGTAACATTGGTACCACCTGCTGATGAATCTCTGCTCCTTCATATTGAGCAACACTTGGAGGAAGCACTGAGTCTGGCAAAGTTGCAGAATGTATTGAGGGTGGCAACGGGGATGGATTTCAATATCCACCATCAAGAGTGGCTTGGCAGCAGTTGATTGAACCGGGCGGGTCCCAAACGACATAGCCTCCAGACTGGGTCT
Source organism: Ginglymostoma cirratum (assembly GCA_024137785.1). Taxonomy (NCBI): domain Eukaryota; kingdom Metazoa; phylum Chordata; class Chondrichthyes; order Orectolobiformes; family Ginglymostomatidae; genus Ginglymostoma; species Ginglymostoma cirratum. The sequence continues at coordinate 64,337,485 of JAHRHZ010000014.1, forward strand.
GCAGCGGGTGGTGAGGGAACCAACAACTGGGAAAAGCATACTTGACCTCATCCTCACCAATCTGCCAGCTGCAGGTACATCTGTCCATGACATCATCAGTAAGAGTGACCACCGCACAGTACAGTTGGAGATGAAGTCATGCCTTCACATTGAGAATATCCTCCATTGTGTTGTGTGGCACTATCACGGTGCTAAATGGAACAGACTCCAAACATATCTAGCAACTATAGCTCCATGCTATACTGTGGGCCATCAACAGCAGCAGAATTGTACTCCAGCACAATCTGTAACCTCATGGCCTGGCATATCCCCAACTCAACAATTACCGTCAAGGCAGGGGATCAACCCTGGTTCAATGGAGAGTGCAGGTGGGCATGCCAGGAGCAGCACCAGACATACCTGAAAATGAGGTGTTAGCCTGGTGAAGCCACCAAACAGGACTACTTGCATGCCAAACAGTATAAGCAGCAAGTGATAGACAGAGCTAAATGATCCCACAGCCGACTGATCCGATCGAAGCTCTGCAGTCCTGCCACAACCAGTTGCAAATGGTGGTGGACGATTAAACAACTCACTGGAGGAGGGCGCACCACAAATATCCCATCCTCAATGAGGGAAGAGCCCAGCAAATCAGTGCAAAAGATAAGGCTGAAGCATTCGCAGCAATCTTCAGCCAGAGTGCCGAGTGGATGATCCATCTAAGCCTCCTCCAGTGGCTCCCAGTTTTACAGATACCAGACTTCAGACAATTCGATTGATATCAAGAACTAGCAGAAGGTATTGGCTATTGCAAAGGCTAAGGGCTCTGACAGTATTCCGCGTAGGTGGTGGTTTTATTGTTGGACTGTTAATCCAGGGACCTATGTAATGTTTGGGAGACCTGGGTTTGAATTTGCATTTGGTAGAATTTGCATTTCGTAAAAATCTGGGATTAAGAGCCTGATGATGACCATGAATCCTTTGTTGATTGTTGGAAATACTCATCTGGCTCACTATTGTCCTTTAGGGAAGGAAATTGCCATCTTCAATTGATCTGGACTACATGTGACTCCAGGCCCGCAGTAATGTGGTTTGCTCTTAATCACCCTCTGTGCACTTGAGACGTGCAATAAATTCTGGTCTATCCAGTGACTTCCTCATCCCATGAATGAACAAAAAACACAACAGTACTAAAAACTTGTGCTCCAGAACTTGCCGCTCCTCTAGCAAGCTCTTCCAGTAGAAATACAACATTGACATCGAAGCAACAATGTGAAAGATCGCCCACTTATAGCCTGTACGCAAAAATCAGGACAAATCCAATCCAGCCATTTCCTACCCCATCAGTTTACTCTCGATCATCAGAAAAGTGTGGATTGTGTCATCAAAATGCTATCAAGCAACTTCTGCTCAACAATAACGTGCTCAGTGATGCCCAGTTTGGGTTCCACCAGGGCCACTCAGCTCCTGACCTCATTACAGCCTTAGTTCAAACACGGACAAAAGTGCTAAATTTCAGAGATGAGGTGAGAGTGACAACCCTTAACATCAAGGCCACATTTCACTACTTTTGGCATCAAGGACCCCTAGCAAGACTAAAAGCAATGTGAATCAGGGGCAAACTCTCCACTCGTTGGAGTCATCAGAAAATGGTTGTGTTTGTTGAAGGTCAGTCGTAGCAACACCAGGGCATCTCTGCAGGAGTTCCTCAGGCTAGTGTCCTAGGCCCAACCATCTCCAGCTACTTCATCAATAGCTTTCCCTCCAACAAAAGGTCAGAAGTAGAATGTTCACTGATGATTGCACAATGTTCAGCACAATTAACAACTCCTCAAAACGGAAGGAGCCAATTTTCATATACAACAAGATCTGGACAATATCCGGGCTTTGGCTGGCAAGTGGCAAGTTATATTCATGCCACACAAATGCCGGGCAGTGGCCATTCCAATTAAGACACCATCTAACCTCTGCCCCTTGACATTCAAAGGTGTTACCATCACTGAATCCCCTACTATCTACATCCTGAGGGTTACCATTGACCAGAAATTCAACTGGACTCACCTCATAAGTGCAGTGGCTACAATAGCAGGTCAGAGGCTAGGAATCCTGCAATGATTAGCTCGCCTCTTGACCCCACAAAACCTACCCATCATCTACTAGGCGCAAGTCTACAAGGCACAATGGAGTATGATAGAATTCTCCCCACTTTGCTGAATGAGTGCAGCTGTAGCAACACTAAAACCACTTGGTATCATCTGGATAAAACCCGCTTGATTGGTGCCATATCCACAAGCATCCATTCCCTCCACCATCGATGTCAGGAGCTGCAGTGTCTTCTATCTACAAGATGCACAAATTCACCAATGATCCTCAGACAACACTTTCCAAACCCATGACCATTTATTTATAGAAGGACACGGACAGCAGATACATGGGAAAAACACTACCTGTAAGTACGCCTCCAAGCCACTCACCATCGTGACTCGAAAATAATATTGCCATTTCTTCACTGCCATTAGATCAAAATCCTGGAATTCCTTCTGTAAGAATATTGTGGGCCAACATGGACTGCAGCAGTTCAAAAAAGCAACTCGCCACTACCTTCTCAAGGGCAATGAGGAATGGGCAATAAATGCTTGCCAACCAGTGACACTCACATTCCATGAGTCAATTAAAAAAAGCCCAAGCCTGAATATTGTGCAGGTCTTACTGCATATGGACATGGCCTGCTCCAATACCAGAGGAATTGCGAATGGTGTTTAACATTGTGCAGTCATCACTGAATACCCGCTTCTGACCTGAAAATGGCAGGAAGGTCTTTGATGAAACAGCTGTAGATGGTTGGATCTAGAACACTACACTGAGGAACTCCTGTGAAGATGCCCTGGAGCTGGGTTGACTGACCTCCAACAACCACAACTAACTTCCTTCGTGACAGGCATGACTCTAACCAGTGGAGAGTTTACCCTTGATTCCTATTGACTCTAGTTTTGCTCAGGTTTCTTGACGCCACACTCTGTCGAATGTAGCCTTGAGCAGACACGCTCACCTCACCTCTGGAGTTCAGCTTATTTGTCCATCTGTGTCGTCAGGAGCTTGCTGTCTTGGTGGAGCTGAAACTGAGCAGCACCGAGCACATTGTTGTCAAGTAAGTATTTTGTTTCAGTATAGTTCTGCCACTCCTGATACCTCACAAACTTGGGTCGCTAACCCTGCTCAAAGTCTGTCCCATTTAGCAAACTGGATGCGCAACACAATGCCTGTATTTTTCTGTACTAAGAGACATCTTTCCTCTGGACTGGAGCTGAGTCATAACTCTCAGAGGCTGATTTATTTGGTGGCCTTTCTTAAGCAATTGGATGAATTCATTCAGCTGGATCATGCAGAAGCAACGTTTATACCTGGTCAGAATGCTGAAAAGGCAGTAGCATACATATACATTTAGCATACACAGGCACTGCTTTTTAATATTTAAGAGTATTCATACAAGTTGATGGTCTTGGTAAATAAAATCAATATTTAAAAAATGGTGTAATAAAAATCTTTTACATCGGCATATATATGTCATTAGATTGAATAATTAATATAAAATCATGCCTGTTAAAACTCCATTTCATTTGCCTGCCATGAATAATCATATGAGGCTGCATGGCTGTTAGATCATGGCAAAATCATTGACAGGTCATGGGTATTTTACAATTTAACTTTGATTTCAAATACCTTGAAGACATACCACAGAAAGTGATCGATTCCATTTCTTCATATAAAAATTAAGTCATCTCTTTAAGGTGTGAAATTAAACTTGGAGATTTGCATTGGGCTGATTTCAAGTGCTTATAACTTAATTTCAAGTTTTCACAGAATGCATCGGTTTTTTTGTCCTTGTCAAATTCTGTGATCAATTATTGCTGTTGTAGTCTGTTATGCAGGCTAATTATTTTACCACTGTTGAAATATGAAAGAATATCAGGGATCAAAGTGGCAAAACTTTATGCACAAAGTTATTGCTGTGAAATTGTGAAATGAACCTTGATTTGCTTACTTTGTAATTGTGGAGCCAATTTACTCAGTTGGCTAAGTGGATAGCATGTGACATCAACAATGTGGGGTAGTTCCAGCTGACGGAGACTTGACATAAGCTGATGTTTGACAACCCTTAAATAATTGAGGGTCGCTGAACCATATCTCAGGATTTTTGTAATTTTGAAAAATCTAATCAGGGCCTCTTGTTGAATTATTCAGTTGTAAGTTTTCTTGGAGGTAGGACTGCACAGGACATGATAAATTCAAAAACATTCTATTTTGTTTTTACAGTAACTTCAAACTGCGAAGTATTGTACAATTTGAAAGATTTAAGAGCAAGAAAGGTTAATTAAAACACTTAAATTGCCATGACAAAAATCACAACGTTGATACTTCCCAGTGATAATGCCTGTGTCATCACATTGCTAATGCATTTAGTTTAACCTCCTTTGAACTTGTATGTTAATATATACATATTAGTGCATTAATAATATGATGTTCTGTTCAGTGATGCAATGCATCAATACCTGGCAAAGAGAACTTGGAAGCAGCATTTTGTCCATCTTAAATACCAGAAGCTTCTTTCTGTTATCTTGAATAATATTTGCTTTATATTCCTTTTCCTTTCTGAGTAATTCATAAAACCTCTATGAACTGGTGCAGAGATGAGCGCTCTTACTTTGAAGAGTGTAATTTCCTGACACTGAAGAAAATGACAATCCGTTGTATCAAATCTCTCAACTTTCAACTTTTCAATATCTGAGAGGCCAGGCAAGCTATCTGCTTCTTGAAGAGCATGGCCTCCAATATTTCTTCAGCTCAATCGAAAATAATGAGATTGTACTCAGCAACTCTATCTGATTGTAAATTAACGGGCAGTTAAAATGGAATGAATGACTTATCCACTGGCCCCGAACCTGCCAACTGCAATTTTAAATTGCAGGAACAAAGGAGACGTGCCTGAAGCTGGTAGGGTCTTTGTTTAAATGTTCAGATCAGGCTCAGTTATGTGATTGAGGTCCAAATGCAATCTAAAGACATACCTGTCTGGAAAAGCTATGATGCCTCCCAATTGCTGGGTTAAATCTCTAGGGAAAAGGGTCCAAGACCAGAAGAGGTCCAGCAAATATGTAACATGAAATGAAAGGAATGGGAATGATCTATTAGAGCACATCAAAAGCTTAGATCTTTTGTATCTCAGACTCCTTCAATTCGACACTAATGCAGTCTCAAGGTCATGTGGTTATTCTCTGTCGTGGCCTCTTGCCACTCAAATTGACACTCACATTTTCTGGCCACATAGTTTACCTGTCATTTTCTTATTTTCGATCGTTAGTTCTCCAGCCTCACTTTCTATAGGACCAACATTTGCTTCATCAATTCTTTTCTTTCTTCATTATTTTAAAGAACTTGGTATCAGTTTTTATACTTCTGGCTAGCTTTCTCTCATACCCTAATTTTCTTTTCCTTTTTATTAAATTTTGGTCATTCTTTGTTTTTTTTTCAAAATATGCGTTTTAACCAACCACCTGTCTTTGCATAGTCATATAAAAGCAAAATACTGTGAATGCTGGAAATCTGAACCAAACAAAGAAAATACTGAAAAAGCTCAACAGATCTGGCAGTATCTATGGACAAAGAAACAGTTAACATTTTGAGTCCAGAACAACTCTTCTTCAGAAAAGGGTTATACTGGACTCAAAACATTAAGTCTGTTTCGCTTTGCACAGTTATAGGACACTTTTCTTGTATTTTGAAACTATGTTAAATATTTCTCGTTAACCACAGAAGGTTGATTCACGCCTCGTAATTTTTCTTACTCGTTTGAATATGTCCAAACTGTATATTCTGAAATATCCCTTAATTGTCTACCACCACATCTCTTTTGATTTATCCTTCAACCTAATTTCACAATTAGCTTTAGTTAGCTCTGCTTTCCACCTTTGTAATTGCTATGTTTTAAATTTTAATAAAGTCTTGGACGCAGTTCTCTCTCCTTCAAGCTGAATGTAAAATTCAATCACGTTATGTTTACAGTTACCTTAGGGCATGATGTCATTATGTCTCTGATGTCATTAATTAATCCTATCTCATTGCATAACACCGGGTTCAATATAAAAGAGAGAACTGCAGATGTTGAAGATCTGAAACAAAATCTAGTGTGTATCAAAAGGTCTAGAATAGCCTGCTCTCTGGTTGGCTCCAGAACATGCTGTTTGAATAGACTAAACTGAAAAAGTTCTACGAACCTGTTACTAAGGCTATCTTTGCCCATCTGACTTTTTCAGTCTACATATAGAATATAAACTCCCATGATTAATGTTGTGTCTTTCTGACAAGCTACCATTACACCTTCTTTTGTGCACCACTCTACCATGAGGTTACCAGTTTCTACAACACTCCCACAAATACCTTTTTGCCTTTATCATTTCACATTTCTACCCAAACTCTTCCCACATCTTGGTTTCCTGAACTTGGGTCAAGTCTCTTTATTGAGCTAATACCATCATTAACTCACAGACTAAGAAAGAAAAACCAGTAAAACTGGTAAACATACAGTCTACTTCGGTTAAGTAAGTGGGTGAAGATCTGACAAATAGGGTATAATGTGGGAAGACATGAAATTGTCCATTTTAGCAAGAAGAGTGAATAAAAAGAAGCATATTATCTAAATGGTGAGGAGTTGCACAGCTCTGAGATGCAGAGGGATCTGGGTGTCCTACTGCATGAATCGCAAAAGGCTAATATGTATATATAACAAGCAATTAGGAAATCTAACAGAATGTTATTATTTACCTTGAGGGAATGGAATTCAGAAGTCAAGAGGTTATGTTTCAGTAATGCAGTAGTGAGATCACATCTCCGGTACTTTATTGGTTACCCTATCTAAGGAAGGATGCAAATGCATTGGAAGTAGTTCAGAGAAAGCTTATCAGACTAATACTTAGAATGATTGTGTGGTCTTACAAGGAAAATTTGAACAGGCTAGGCTTGTATCTGCTGGAGTTTAGAATAAGAGATGACTTGATTGACCCTGTCAAGGCTCTTCAGGATCTTATGAGATTCAATGTGGAGAGAATGTTTTCCTTCATGGAAGAATCTAGATTTAGGCATCACTGTTTCAAAATCAGGTGCTCCTTTAAAGCAGAGATCAAGCAATTTTTTCTCCTCTCTCAGAGGAACTCTCTTCCTGAAAGCTGTTGAAAGCAGTGTGTTTGAATATATTTAGGGCAGAGTTCAATAAATTCTTGTTAAGCAAGTGTGTGAAGTGTTATTGCAGCTGATGGAAATGTGGTAACGATCACATCAGCCATGATCTTGTTAAATGGCATAGCAAGCTCGAGCGGCCAAATGGACCACTCCTGCTCCTTGTTTGTATATTTGAATATATTTCATCACAGTTCTGATTTATGCCTTGCAGATGGTAGGCAGGATTTAGGAGGTGCAACAACATTTATCATGGGAGATTTCAATCTGTATATAGACTGAAAAAGTCAGATGGGCAAAGATAGCCTAGATGGGGGTTTCATGGAACTTTTTTGTTTAGTCTCTTAGAGCATCATGTTCTACAGGTGCTATTCACGACAGAATTGCCAGCTGCAAACTGTCCTATTGCCACAGTGTTCATTAGACTAATCCAGACAAGTTTCTGATCAATGGAAATCCCAGCACGTCGATGGTGGAGAACTTAGCGACATAATGCTGTGAAATGCCAAAGCCACGTGGCTGAATTTTTTCTTTCTAGAGATGACCATTGCCTGGCACATGTGTAGCATAAATGTTACTTGCCACTTTCAGCTCAATTCTGAACACTGTTGAAGTCTTGCTTTTATGGATAACCACTGCTCTGAGCAGTTGAGTGGTGCAGAGTATTGAGCAATCAACAGTGAATATCCCCTTTTCTGATGTTATGGTAGAGAGAAGATCACTGGTGAAGATGGCTGCCACTAGGGGGAAGCAGTGGCATAGTGGTTATGTCACTGTGTTAGCAATCTGGAACCCCTGGCTAATACTCTGGGGGAAAATGGGTTTGAATCCCACCATGGTAAATGGTGAAAATTGAATTCAGTAAAATCTGGAATAAAAAAGCTGGCCAAATAGCAGCCATGTAACAACTGTCATAGAGTTATACAACATGTGATTGTTGTAAAAATATACATCTAGTTCATTAATGCCCTTTAGGGAAGGAAATCTGCTGTCCTAACCTGGTCTGATCTATATGTGACTCTAGACTCACAGCCGTATGGTTGGCTCATAACAGGGATGAGCAATAAATGCTGGCCTAGCCAATGATCTCCATGTCCTGTGAACAGAGTTTAATAATGGACACTTGCCTGAGAAACTTCTGTTGTACCCTAGCAGGCTTGTGGTAACATCAAAATTTAGTGAATGATAACAAAGTGGCTACATAATCCAAAGGGGATGGACATGAGCTGGAAGACCACTATACCCGCTGTTCAGTGAAATAATCAAATCAAGAACAAAGAGTTAGTATTGGTACTTACGACTATGTTGCTACCAGTTTTCAGTGAAAATCCATCCAGTTTACTACAGTCCTTTGGGAAGGAAGTCTGCTGTCCTTACCTGATCCATCCTACATGAGATTCCAGACCTACACAACATGATTGAATCATAATCATTGTCTGAAATTGGCGATTTCATTATAATTTTCTCAAAAAATAATTAAATAAGTGCTCGCTTTTTCAATGACACCAAATCCTTTTGAGAAGCAAAAAATTTCTCATTTCTGAATAAGAGTCATACCAGACTTTATGGATGCTGCCAGGCCTGCCGAGTTTCTCTCGCATTCTCCATCTTTGTTTCAGATTTCCAGTATCTGCAGTATCTTACTTTTATTTAAGCATTTCTTCTGTTATCGTTATGACACATTGCAGTTCTTTTTTAAACTGAATGAGCATTTTATTTTGCATGACTGATTTTAAAAAAAAGCACCCAGAGCAAACCTGTGCCAAATAACAGCATGTTTTAAAATCATTTCCTTTTCTGTATTAATGAACAAGTAATCTATATTGATACCTGATATATTTAATCTTTACTGTCTTTAGATCTAGCGTTCCACAAAAACATTAAATAGAAATCTGCTAGGGGGATCATAGCCTTCAAAAACTCACATAGGTGACCTTTGTTGCCTAAGGGAATGATGCCAAAGGGGCTAAAGTTCAAGTTACATTGTCTCCAGCCGGTCTACCAAAGGTACACACAGTCTGTGGGTAAAGATGAGGAGTTCTCCTCGAGCTTTTGGAGAGAGCAGAAGTATCTCTACCAGCTGTCTAAGGTCTTACGAGTTATGCCTAACTAGATGTAGTTCTACTTATGGCTATCATGCAATAAACTTTATCATTAACTAAGGACAGTGCCTGTTATGTGGATATTCTACATTCATAGTGTCACAGCATCATACAGCATGGAAACAGACTGGTCCAATTCGTTCATGCCAACCAAGTTTCCCATGCTAAACTCGTCCCACTTGCCTGCATTTGGCCTGTATCCCTCTAAATCTTTTGTATTCATGTACCTGTCCATATGTCCTTTAAATGTTGAAACTTTGCCTGCATCTACCACTTCATCTGGCAGTTTGCTCCACATACGAACCACGCTCTATGTGATAAAGTTGCCCCTCAGGTCCCTTTTAAATCTTTCTCCTCTCACCTTAAAAATATGCCCCCTAGTTTTGAACTCCCCCCACCCTCGGGTAAAAGGCCTTTGCTATTCACCTTATCTATGCCCTTCATGATATTATAAACCTCTGTAACATTGCCCCTGAACCTCCTACGCTCCAGTGAAAACAGTCCCAGCTTATCCTGCCTTTTCTTATAATTCAAACCCTATGCTCTACTTCTAGTCATTAGATAGACCCAAGACAACACAAAGACAGGCAAAGGAGGTTGTGAGGCAGGGAATTAACTCAAGATACTCTTACCCAGAACCTCATACTGATAGAGGTGACAAATACCACAAGGAAGCAAGAGTAGTTATATTGGGAAATATCTGAATTCCAACAACACTGGGGGATTACCGTAGACCAACTTGCACACTGCATGATGCAGAATTTTTAGTCACAACCAAAATCATTTCCAACAGTTGGAGCTTTCAATGTAAGTAAAAATCATGGCCCTCAAGTTCCACAGGATGCAGTTTATGATGGTTTTGCAGAAATAACATCCACTGATGTTTTCTGGTACTGGACTCTGAAAGAGGAAAGGTATCTCATTTTGAGTGGAGAGATGGACGGAAACAAACCATGTGCACCTATGCTGGAAATTTCAGTCCTTGCTTGTTCCCCAATGGCTATGCTGATAAGGAGCCCAGCTTGCTTCCCTAGCCCATTTCAAAGCTACTATGCATGAATTTGAAAAGCATTGCATTTTCCAAAGATAAGTTAGGTTTGAACAGATCCAGGCTAGCGGAGACTTTACCCCAGATCTATCCCCCAGCAACATTTACCTTGCAAAAGGCAGACAGAAGTTCCCGTCCAGTACACAGCACACTGGAAACTTGTGGAAATAACAGAAATAAGATCTCAGCATTTTCCAAGGAGTTCCATTTGTTTTTCTTATTTATCCAATAATTGAAAGAAATATGGTGGTTGACCTAAATAGTTGAGTTGCCTGTTGCAAAATAACATAAAAAGGTTAAAATAAAATAGAAATTGCTGGAAAATCTCAACAGGTCTGGCAACATCTGTGAAGAGAAATCAGATCAAGATGACCCTTCCTCAAAACTGATGGTAGTTAGGAAAATGTTGGTTTATATGTAGAAGATAGGGTGGGGGGAGGGTGTAAGGAGTAAACGATAGGTGGGGATAGAGCCCCTCTAAAGAGAGAGAAGAGCTGTTAGACAGACAAAGGAATGGATCATGATCTGACTAACATAAAAAGGGTTTTTCTTGGCAGTGAACAGACTGAATACTCTGTCACTAATACGGAAATAAGCACCAGTGTTCTTAATTGATTTTTCATCCTTTATTTCCTTGTTTCTTGCAAGAACTTTTCTATCTGCCTAACAGGCTTGTCTTCCCAAATGAAGATTTATTTCCAGGCCTTTTCACTCATTGGATCTTCATATGAGATTGCTATTACTTGTAATCTAAAGTTGGCAGCATGGAAAATTGTATTTTTAATCATGCGCATCACTTTGGTAATAAGGGCAAATATATCAGAGATTCTTGCAATTGTTTATGCATTGATGCAGATATTAAAATGGGGCAGCTGGATTTCTTCCATTTACTTACTCATTTTTGAGGGTGTTTACTCACCAATGGAGCTAAGTCAGGGACTGAAGCCCTAAAGATTTATTAGTGGATCTTCTTCTAGCCCTCACTGGGGTGGACATCTCCCCCTGTCATTGCATCCTCCTGTCAGCAGGAGTGGAGAGATATTGCCTGCATTTACACCTTCATTTCCTTGAGGATGGGTAGATATCTCCTACTCTGGTACCCTCCACTCACTCTAGATGGAGAGGCCATGATGCTGTGCCATGTTTCCTTTTTTTTTAAACTGTCTTATAGCCCCAAGAGACTGGGAATATTACAGGGAACAGATTTTGTAGACTCTATTAATGATTATACTCTACTGTGTACAGTTGTGGTTGCCATATTATAGAAAGATGTGAATGCTTAGGAGAGACCGAAAAAGCGATTCACAAGGATTTAAGGTGATGTGCAAAAGAAACAAGAGTGATGTGAGAAAAAACTATTCCACTCAATGAGTGGTTAGGGTATGGAATGCTCTGCGTGGAAGTGTGGTGGAGATGTTCAGTTGAGGCATTTAAGAGGGCATTCAGTGAGTATATAAGTGGAAACAATGTGTAAGGCTATCGGGTAAAAACAGGAGATTGGCACTAGGTAATCATGCTTATTTGAAGACCTTATGCAGGCACAATGGGCCAAATGGATTCCTTCTGTGCCCTGAGAAATTCTATGTTTCTGTGATATGATGGATAGAAAGGAAGTATTTCCATGTTTTTAGCTAAAATTTAATTTGGTTTCGTGCACTGGAATCTTCTTGAACATTTTTAACAAATATTTTTGTGAATTTACTATGTATACTTCAAAATATTTTGAGTTGATTAGGGTTGTAAACAGTAATTTTTAATTCGGATCTTGGCCTCAGAAATCGGACTGTTCTTGTGTTTTGAGAGGTCTAGAGAAGGACCCGGAAGACCGCTTTTGCTTGGGCCGAAAAGGTGGATCCTCTTTTGTCAGATTACAGGTAGCAACTTGTCAACAGCGGAGATTTTAAATTTGTGAGTTTGTCATTACGTTGTTACAATCAGCAGGATTAAGAGGAGTTACCGTACATTCTAGTAATGAATCCACGAATGAAGGAATTATTCCCAAAGTCACTGAGTTAAATTCTAAATTTCTCTCCAATTACACAGGTCCTGTTTAGAACGTTAAATCCATTGCTTTCATCTGTGTTAGGTTATTACTAGGATGACTGTACAAAACTATATGGATCGTTTTGGAGCCTATCCTACATTCTACTAGAGTGTTTTTTAGTTGCGTGACATGTTTGGAACAGCATTAACCTATCCTTGTGGGATGGGATCAGCTGTCTATTTTATACCCCAGTCATTTTTACTTTCCATTGATTTATTAACTGTCACTCTTTTGCTAACACAATGAAAGTATCGTTCTCATCGTATAAAAGCATCCTTAACCATGGTCAATGGTGGACAATGGGGAACCTGTGGATGTGGTGTATCTGGATTTCCAGAAGGCATTTGACAATGTGCCACACCAATGGCTGCGACATAAGATGAAGTTGCACGGTATTACAGGTAACGTATTGGCATGGATAGAGGATTGGTTGACCAGTAGAAAGCAAAGAGTAGGGGTAAATGGGTGTTTTTCTGGTTGGCGGTCAGTGGCTAGTGGTGAGCCTCAGGGATCAGTGTTGGGACCTAAATTGTTTACAATTTACACAGATGATTTGGAGTTGGGGACTAAGTGTGGTGTGTCAAAATTTGCAGATGACACTAAGGTGAGTGGTAGAGCAAAATGTGCAGAAGACACTGAAAGTCTGCAGAGGGATATAGGTAGTCTAAGTGAGTGGGCAAAGGTCTGGCAGATGGAGTACAATGTTGATAAGTGTCAGGTCATCCATTTTGGTAGGAATAACAGCAAAATGGACTGTGTTTTAAATGGTAAAAAATTGCAGCACGCTGCTGTGCAGAGGGACTTGGGTGTCCTTGTGCATGAATCGCTGAAGGTGGGATTGCAGGTGCAGCAGGTAATTAAAAAGGCAAATGGAATTTTGTCTGCCATTGCTCGAGGGATGGAGTTTAAAAACAGGGAGGCTATGCTGACGCTGTATAGGGTCCTGGTGAGGCCACACCTGGAGTACTGTGTGCAGTTTTGGTCTCCTTACTTGAGAAGAGATATACTAGCACTGGAGGGGGTACAGAGGAGATTCACTCAGTTGATTCCAGAGTTGAGAGGGTTGGATTATGAGGAGAGACTGAGTAGACTGGGATTATACTCATTGGAATTCAGAAGAATGAGGGGAGATCTTATAGAAACATATAAGATTATGAAGGGCATAGATAAAGTAGAGGCAGGGAGGTTGTTTCCGCTAGATGGTCTAACTGGGCATCGCCTCGAAATAAATGGAAACAGATGTAGGACTGAGGTCAGGAGGAACTTCTTCACCCAAAGGGTTGTGAATCTGTGGAATTCCCTGCCCAGTGAAGTGGTTGAAGCTACCTCACCGAATGTTTTTAAGGCAAGGCTAGATACAATTTTGAACAGTAAAGGAATTAAGGGTTATGGAGAGTGGGCGGGTAAGTGGAGCTGAGTCTCAAAGATCAGCCATGATCTTATTAAATGGCGGGGCAGGCTCGAGGGGCCAGATGGCCTACTCCTGCTCCTAGTTCTTATGTTCTTATGTATGGTCTTCCAGTGAAAATATGGAAAGTCTTTTTTTTGTGTACTTTCTCTACATACTTTACGTTTGGTCAGTTAATACAGTTGAATCATTCCGTCTGCAGCTTTGGCTGCTTGTAAATAATTTATACGTGTCGTCCATTCAGTGGAATTACATTTCCTGTATTCATTTTCTTTGCATATTCAGAGAACATACTTATTTAGGAACCAAGTATCTGAACTTGAAAAACACGTTTTTAAAGGAAAAATAAATATCAGTCATCTGAAAGGATCTAATTATTGAAAAGGCAGTTGGCCAGCAATACAAAGTTGTAATGTCACACATGTGCCTTGCTGAGTGACAGAGGAAACTCACCTTTCATGGTCGCTGGTCAAAAATAATTTTTGATGGTTGGTGGCTTCTGTGGCAGTGAAAACAGCATCTTGTTCAAGCCCTGGTTAGGCCACAATTGAATTATTGCATCTACATTTTGGGAAGGAGGTGAAATTCCTTGCAAGGGTGCAGACAAAATTTACCAGAATGGAATAGAGATTAGGAACTTTAACGACAAGAATGGTTGGCGATGTTGAGGTTATTCTGCTTGGAGAAAAGGAGATTCAGAGGCGATTTCACAGAGGGGTACAAGATTAATTTAGTTTTAGGTAAGGCAAAATAATAAAGGTCGTTCCCATTAGCTGATGATATAAGGACTAGGAGTATGGGTTTAAGTTTTTGGGAAAGAGATACAAGGGTGCGAGCCCTCACTGGCATTATCACTATTGGTCCCAATGAGCCCTCTGACTGAAGGACCATCAATGCAGCAGGGCCAAGCGATGGCAGCTGCCTCTGTATTGATGTGAGTGCAGCAGTCTAGATTCTAGATTCATTGATGTTTACAGCATGGCATAGAGGTAGACCTTTCAGCCCATTGTGCCTGTGCCAGTCATCAAAAATCTTTTTTATTTAATTCACTCATGAGACATGGTGTCACTGGCTATGCCAATATTTATTGTCTATCCGTAATTGCTTTTGAGATGGTAGCTGTGTGTCCATGCACATGCCTGTGTGTCTGTGTGCATCTGTGTGAGCGTGTGTGTGTCTGCATGTCTGAGCGTGTGTGTGTGTGTTTGAGTGAGTGTGTGTGTGTAATAGTTCAAAATACTAGTGTTAAGCATAATAAAAACATAAGTCTTTCTTTCTGTCAAGTTATGACGATTGAACCATCTGATTGAAAGGCAGTGAAAATGTTGACGCAAGCCAACATGGTGTTTTCATGTGCCAGGTCTTCAGTTGCATCATGGTGGGGTGCCTGAACAATTGAGGTAAAGATTGAAAATTGAAGGTTACCACCTCAGAACACATCCGAGTGGGATGATTTAAAAATAACGTAGATATGGATGATGTGTGGATTGTTCATGACTTGATGACGGTGTGACTGGAAGAGTGCAGAACATAAAAATGAGATGTTCAGCTTATAATTTGTCTGTTAAAGTACGGAAATTATAAGAACATGAGAAGAAGATAAAGGAAACCAGGTTGCAGATTTTTCAGAATGGTGTGTGGCAAATGCAATCTGAATTATTTGTTCACACAGAGAATGACCATCGATGTAGGCTGTTTGATTTTGTATCTATTTCCCGATAGCTTTCTTCACAATCAGTTGGTCAGAATGCGCTTAAACTTCGCCCCCCAGTAAATGATAACTGATACTTTCAAAGTTTCATTTAATTTTCTTTTAGTTCTTAGTATTCAGGTAGGTTGTTGAGATTCTAATTAAAGAGCCGTAATACAGTAGGGACCTCCCAGAACAATCCCACCATGGATTGGGAACACCCCACCTCCTAGCGTTTTGGTCGTTACACAGCTTTGGGGAAAAGCCTTGCTCTGTCCATTTAAAGCTGTGACTAACCCAGTACGGGACCTAACGTCTTACCCTGCATCCCTTGGCATGATTGGGCGGAGGTTCTGGATGGCGACATATCACGGTAACACTGGGAGGCATGCACTCCACTGTTGATTTTTAGCCGCGGTAGGTTTCAACATATTTAAAATAAAACTTTATTAAGTGGTTAGATTAAAGCACAGCAGGACTCTTTATCAGTTCTTGCTCATCAAATCAGTTTGTGTCACTGATGACAAATGTCTTGGAGTGCATAATTTAGACTTGTGCGTCACAAATATAGCATTTGAAGTCAGGGTGGAAAAATATAAGGTAAAACACAGATCTGTTATCAAGATGCCAGTGAAAACACTGCAGTCATTTTGGTTCCATGTCTCTGCTGCATTAAGTTTTTTTTCTCTGTGTGTAATCTGATGAGTTTGAAAATTGACTTAATCTATATAGGTCTTTGAAGAGCTGTAATAGCTGTGACAATTATAGAATTTTTCATCTCTTTGAATGGCAGGCGCTGACAGAAAAGCAATATTTCACTCTTGTCTAACCTGGTGAGCTTCACAGAGACGACATGGACTGGTAGAATAGCAAGTTGAGTCTTACTGAAAAATTGGCGACTTGTAATATCAGAGTTGAGGAAAAAAGTGCTTGAGACAGTTTGGCAGCTGGCTTTAAATTGGACTTAAAATGCAAGATGAAACATTTTGACATTGTCTGAGATTATACTTGGTGCTTGCAAGGTTTGCCTTTTAATTTTTGATGTTATATAAGACCAATACTTTTTCAGGAAAGCAAAGCTGATTTACCTGAACCATCGATATTCCTTAGTCGATACGTTATAATTTTATGCCCTCAACTTGATATCACGTTTTTTTTTTCTGCTTTTTAAGATCCAGGCTTATTTTCTATTTTCATGCATTGTTCGTTTATGTCAGTGCATCATGAAGGCAAATTAAAGTAATAAAAACTTTAGCATCCAGGGTACTTCATATGCATCTTTGTAGATCAGTAGAGGTGTCACACCAAAGAAAGTAGATCTGTGAGGTAGGAAGTAATTACTGCAGGTGCTGGAATCTGTGCTGAAAATAAAATATGCTGGAAATCACAGCAGGTCGGACAGCGTCCGTGGAGAGACAGCGAGCTAATGTTTCGGGTTTAGATGACTCTTCATCAGAGCTGACATGAAGAGTGGAGGGGGCAGCATTTATGCAATAGTGGAGGGGTGGAGTGCTGGGGGAGAAAGGATGCTAATAGTGCAGATTAAGTGATTGGAACGTGAGAATCGCAGAACAATGGTGTGTCTAACTGCCTGACTGGAAAGGACAGACAATCCCACTGGGGTGCAGGGAGGGGATAGAGGACATGGTGACATGAAAGATAAAAGAAAGGGAAGGAATGGGAGTGAGTTCACAATTGGAAGGTGTTGTACTCAATATTAAGCCCAGAAAGTTGTAAAATGCCTCGTCTGAAGATGAGATGTTGTTCCTCCAGTGAACTATCAATATTCTATCTCCCCCAGCACTCCAACCACCACCCTCCCCCCCCATACTATGGCATAAGAGCTACCCCCTCCACACTTCACTTCATCTTTGATGAAGAGTCACCTAAACTTGAAATGAAAGCTTGCTTTTTCTCTATGGATGCTGCCTGACCTGCTGTGATCTCCAGCATTGTTTGTGTTTTCCGTACAGATTCCAGCATCTGTAGAAGTTCGCTCCTTTATTGTGGAGAGAGACAGTTAATATCAGGTTTTCATCCATTCTGCCCGCATGTCATCATCTTGAAATGTCAACTCTTTTTCTCGCTCTCTCTCTCTCTGTCTTCCCAAAAATGATGTCTGAATTATTTCTGTTTTTATTTGTCTGTCAGCAATCGTATAATTTTAAGTTCAATTTTTTTGTGCCTCCAAGCTTGAAATTTGAAATAAAACCTGAAAATACTGGAGTTATTCAGCAGGGTAAGCCACAATTACGGAGAGAGAGACTGAAAACACAAAAAATGCTTGCAATCACAGTGGGTCAGGCAGCATCCATAGAGAGAAAGCAAGCTAACTTTTTGAGTTTAGATGACTCTTCATCAGAGCTGACATGAGGTTTGGAGGGGACAGCATTTATGCAGTTGTGGGGAGGAGGTCGAATGAGTTGGGGGATTGGAGTGCTGGGGAAGGACGGCTGTTGATACTTCAGGTTAAGTGACTGGAACGTGAGAATGGCAGAACAATGGTGTGTCTAATTGCCAGACTGGAAAGAACAGACAGTCCCACTGGGGCGCAGGGAGGGGATGGAGGACGTGGTGACAGAGAATATAACAAGTAAAGCTAAAAGAAAGGGAAGGAATGGGAGTGAGTTCACAATTTGAAGGTGTTGAACTCAATATTAAGTCCAGAAGGTTGTAAAGTGCCTTGTCTGAAGATGAGATGTTGTTTCTCCAGTTTTTGCTGTGATTCACTGGAACACTGCAGCATGCCGAGGACAGATACATGACACGCGAGCAGGATGCAGTGTTAAAATGACCAGCTACAGGAAGGTCAGGGTCATGTTTACACACAGACTAGAGGTGTTTGCAAAGCAGTCACCCAATCTGTGTTTGGTCTCTCCAATGTAGAGCAGGCCGCATTGGGTGCAGTGAATACAGTAGACCAGATTGGAGGAGGTACAGGTGAAATGCTGATTCACCTGGAAAGACTGTTTAGTCCCTTGGATAATGAGCAGGGAGGAGGTGAAGGGGCGTGGCATGTCTTTTAACACAACTGATCTCTTTGATGTCAGCCATCATATTTTGTCAGAGTTTCTATAACCAGATGCCCTTCTTGCCTTCACTTTCTCTGTCCGGTGTTGGAAAGCAGACCTTGACCAGCAGACTCTCCTGTCTAGTGACCTGCTACAGGTATTTTGGGAGGCAGTTTGAAAAGCTTGGTCAAGTTATATTCCCCTTCATTGGCCACCGGGACCCAACCCGTGTATAAGGTTACTACCCATTGCACTACAAAACCTCTTTGTAGGTCTGTCTGCAGTAAAATTGCCAAATAAAATTCTTCTCATTTCTGCCCCATCCGCTGAAAATCATGTAATTTTTCCCTCTGTCCACCCAGAATGCAATCCCACAGGATACACTTGAGGTATTGGGGAGCATGTTTATTGAAAATAACACTTGCCAATTGATAAGTGATTCTAAAACTCGGAGGAGCAGTGGTCGGTGGGACTCCTAAGCCCCTAATCTCTCAGTTGGATTGTGCTGACATTTTTCTGCTTCACTCTTCCTTCCACTTTGCTGTATTCCACCTGTTCTCTGGTAACGTCTGCCACCTGCTCAGCACAATACACAACAGCCCTCTCTCCGCTCGCTGATGACCATCTTCTCCCACACTTGGTGCTGAAGGCCTACCTCAATCCTTCTTAATCCCTAGTCCCTGTTGGCTTGCTCAGTCCATTTAGTCCCATCTTTCACAAGCAAAAAGCTAACACTGGGGCAGATTTCACTCCTTCTACGATGGCAAGCAGAGTCTGCAAGCTCATGTTCAGGGCCTGCATGTACGAGGGTCATTCTGGTATTAAATGTTCCATAGAGGTGTCCAGTGTATTCATGTACCTAAAATTCATTGCAATGCTCTGTGACATTGAAATACTTGAGACTGATTCCACCTATCTTTTTGGAAGGCATATCAACACATTTCACATTGTCTGCTGCTGCTCAATGATTATCCTTGTTGTTGACGGTTCCTGAAGCGCACCGTCTGTGACTAGCTTAGCAGAGCTGGGAGACGTATGTGCCTGTTCACTGCTGTCCCAACATCACCATCTGCTCCTGCTCACTTGTAGAATGTGAGTCATTGGGTGAAAACCTGACTAAGTGGTCTCACTGAAGTGTGAGCATGAGAGTTGGTGCATGGTCTACATGAGTCTTATGACCATAAACATTCAGTTCACTGAAGCTCCTTTGAGGAGTCATTTTTCACAACCTCCACCATCAGCTATTGCATATGTAAAGACCTCCTGAGAGATGAAACGTATGAATGGATATGGATAAGATAAAAAATATTATAACCTCTCGCGATCTTATCCCTCATACTGTTTGAATCAAGTCAGAATGACTGAGCGTCATGTGGTTGAATGATAATTGTGTAATCAGATAGCTGGGAAGTCCCCATGTCTCTATTTCTGATGTCCAAGCTGATCTTCAGTCTCTCTTCATCTACGCTGGTGAGCAGCGAGATGGAACTACTCTCCTGCTTACCACCTCAGCAATCCCTGTCTATGATGTGGAGGTGCTGGCGTTGGACTGGAGTGGACAAGGTCAGAAATCACACAACACCAGGTTATCGTCCCACAGGTTTATTTGAAAACACAAGCTTTTGGAACCTCATCCCTTCTTCAGGTGTTAGTGAGGTGGTATCTGACACAGAATTTACAAGTAAAAGATCAAAGAGTCACACCGCTGATGAGGATGTTTTAAACAAATCTAAGATGCTGTTAAATCTTTAATCAATTAGAAAGTTTTAATTGATTAATATGCATATGTAAATCCCCGAATTTCTTTCAAGTCACTGCCTGAGAGAACTAAAAGTTTTATCATTGTGAAGAAGAGGTGACATTTTATGTCAGACAATGCAAATTAAGTGTGAGGCCTTGTGTAGAATCTGTTTGTGTTTTGGTTTGAAGTCAGACTGGGTTTATTTCTAAAGTAGAAATTTATAAAACACCACATTGACTGTCTAAAAATTGTGTGCTTTTTGAACAAAATAGAATGTATCTGCAAATACAAATTCACCCATAGATTTACATGTGTGTGTGCGTGTGCATTTGTGCATGTGACTGTGGGTGTGTGTGTGGGGGTGGGGCAGAAAGAGAAAGTGTGTGTGTGTGGTGCACGTGCATGTGCGTATGGTGTGTGTGAGTGAGAGAGAGAATGTGTTTGTGTGTGAGTTTGTTGTGGGGGAGAGAGAAAGTTTGTGTGTGTATGTGAGAGAGAGCGCGAGTGTGTGTGTGTTTGTGGGAGAGAGTGTGAGCGTGTGAATGTGTGTCGGAGAATGTATAGGTGGTGGGGTCACCTATAGTGCGATAAGAACCCAAGATCCCTGTTGAGGCCGTCCTCATGGGGACCGAACTGGGCTATCAGCCTGTGCTCAGTGACTCTGCGTTGTTGTGTACAGCAAAGTCCGCCTTGGAGGACGTTTACCCGAAGATCTGAGACCGAATCTCCTTGACCGCCGAAGTATTTCTCCCACTGGGAGGTAACACCCCTGTTTGTGGATGTTGTTGTAGTTGTGTGCTGTCCATTCATCTGTTGTCATAGTGTCTGCATGGTTTCACCAATATACCATGCCTCAGGGCATCCTTGCCTGCAGCGTATGAGATAAATAATGCTGGCTGAGTCACATGAGTATTTGCTGTGTATGTGGTGGGTGGTGTTCATATCTGTGATTGTAGTGTCCATGTCAAAGATCTGACATGTCTTGCAGAGGTTGCCATTACAGGGTTATGTAGAGTTGTGTCGATATTGTCCTGAAGGCTGGGTAGTTTGCTGCAAACAATGGTTGTTTGAAGGCGAGAAATGAAGTTGTGGGGATGATTTTGGCGAAGTGCTCATTGTTATTGATAATGTGTTGAAAGCTGTGAAGAACATGGCGTAGTTTCTCCACTCCTGGGAAGTACTGGATGATGAAGGAAGTCCTATCGGACGTATCCTGTATCTGTGTTCTGAGGAGATCATTGAGATTTTTCGCTGTGACACGTCAGAACTGGTGATCGATGAGTTCAGCATTGTATCCTGTTCTTATGAGAGTGTTCTTCAACACCTTCAGGTGTCATACACTCACACTCTCTCCTCACACACATAGACACACACACTCACTCACTCACACACACACACACACACACAAACACAAACACACACAAACACAAACACACACACACACATACTCTCTCTCTCTCTCTTTCTCTTTCTCTCCTACGCACCCTTGTGATTGAAGGAGGAGCATGTCAAACCAGGATGAAGTGATTGATGTGAGGGGAATGGGGATGGGCTGATAGGGGGAGGGCTATAAAAAGGTATCATACAATGACAGAGAAATATGAAGACATCATTCTCATGTTTGCTTTCCAAATAGGAACATTGAACTTCTTTTGACAGTGCTTATTCATTCTTCAGATAACTATGTTTTCTGATACTTTACTGTATGACTGTATTTTACTGGACACCTTTGTGCTACAGCAGGAGATGAAACGATGTTTATCAACTGTCAGTCACTCCACCAGAATCTCCACAACATCACTGAAACTCAGAGGCCTTAATCATAGTAAGTCTTTTTCCCATACCAACAGCCAAATAGCTACAGGCCCTTCCTGGAATAAATATGAAACCTTTAAGAGTTACAGGAGCTGTTTAATTAGACAAAGTGCCAAATTCCACTGATAAAAATTTGTAAACTCCCTATTGGAGTTGGAATCCTGTGGACAACATGATAATGCTGCTCAAAATAAGTCCTGACCATTGTATTGGTTCTGACTTCATATCAGTGCCTCTAAACAGGCATCTAGAGCACCCCCATTCAGCACTCTCCTGAAAGACATGCAAACTAAAAATCACTGCCAGTTATTCATAATTGAGGCTGTGTGTTTTATATCTGATCATTCCAGCCATAGCTGAGGGGTGATCTTTTTCGGTTAAGAGCTGGGCAATTTTATACTCATACACTGTTACATTTAGATGACTCTGAGCATGAGATTTTAAAGACAAAACTACTTTATATGGAGCTCTCGTAGCCGGTAGTCATAAAACTCACCATTCTCACATTGAGCCTTTAGCTATAGCTCAACTGGTCTCCAGGGTGAAATGCATTGACCCACAATATGACACCATCTAGTTTTATTTCAGCATGATCTTACAATTTTCCTGTCTTTATTTTTATGGGTCACTGAACCGATAAAACTACAAAATGATTCCTACTCTCTGCTAATTACATGTGTCCTGTTGTACTTTATGAATTCACTTTCAATCAGGATTGAATTGCTACAGGTTTAATGTGCTACAGTTCATGATGGATGACCTTGTTATAACTTGCACAGTCTGCAGATTTTCATTATGGTGTGCAACTCGAATCAGAAACTTCGCTGAGTAAAGTGTAAATTGATTATTCTCCAGAACAGGAGAATACTGAGATACATTGTCCCCACAATTTGTCAGTAGGTGGGCACCTGGTTTCAATAGCCGAATGTACCCAAACACCATGTCAAGTGCTTTCTACCTGAACATGAAACATATCACCCACTTTTTCATGGGAGGGGAAGGGGAGGCTACCTGGCTTCTGCGCATGACCATTAGTTCTTCAGCTCCCTGCAAGGGCGCAAATCTCCAAACAATAAAAAAAGTAAAAACTGAAAGAACTGCGGATGCTGTAAGTCAGGAACAAAAACAGAAGTTTCTGGAAAAGCTCAGCAGGTCTGGCAGCATCTATGAAGAGAAAATCAGAGTTAACGTTTCAGGTGGGTCTGGTGACCCTTCCTCAGAACTGATGTTAGCTGGGAAAACGTTGGTTAAAATGCATGACCTGAAACTTTAACTCTGATTTTGTGTTCACAGATGCTGCCAGACCTGCTGATCTTCTTCCAGCAACTTCTGTTTTTGTAGTTGTTGTTGCTAATTAAAAAAAAAGTCACATTTATTGTTTTGAAGCATCTATATACCTTGCCTGGCCTAAACCCCACTGTTGCCTGTGGAGACTGTGAGACTTCAGCTCAATCAATGTACCAGTCACCATAAAAATGCTGAGTTGTAACTGGATCCTGAGCAGGAACTCCGAGCCAAGCTATTTCTTGGCTTAGGGTAATGCCAGCCCCTCTGCCTGTCATTAATGTTGTAAGAGAAAGACTGTTGCTTCATGCCTTACAAGTCAATGAGGAAAGTCCAGAAATGGCAGAAAGCCCAAAGAAAACCATCAGAGTTATAGAGCCGTTTATAATCCCATTTGGATTCCCTGGGCATCTTTTGCAAATGGTGAACAGCTTGGTTAAAGGATTGCTTCAAGCACATAGCTGTTGTGTAGAACTGGAATGATTGTTTAATGTTTGATTTAGCCCTGATTTGCATTCACCAGAACAAATCTGGCGATGTCATTAATTACATATCACTGGCCCAGATTATTTAGAATTCAGGCCTTATCTGCTTAGCTACTTTCCTTTTATCTCATTTAATGCCTTTGCTGTGTTATATGGGCCTGAAATGGCTGTCTATTCCAATACACTCTACAATTAAAATGAATGTATTTTTAGATTATAAATTATGAGGAAAGTCTAAAGAAGTTTTGTTTGTTCTCAGGCAAGAGTAGACTTTTAACTGTTCTAATTGAGGCTTTCAGTTTGATAAAGGAGAGTGGAAAAGTTGATTCAGACAAATTGTTTATCGTAAAAAGCTCTGCAGACAAGGTAGCCATTAAGTTTATGATGACTATGTTGTTGCTATCCATTCCTCTGAAATTGTGTGCTTCAGTCCCATTTAAGCAATCACTAATGTGAGGGCTCACCATGAAAGAAAGTCAGGAAGAAAGGTTTTACTTTTTAGTAACACTGTTATGCAGGTAATGCAGCGTTTAAGGATAAGAATTTTGAAGATATTCTGAGATAGTCAGTACGAGAGTTTACAGTCTAACTCAAAAGAAATTAGCCTAATCGTGTTTTTTATTGTTTCTGAAAATCTCTTCTCTAACTTAAAACTACACAGATTTAAAAACTTTAAAAATAAAAAAGCTGAATATTGCTGAAAGGATCTGTGGGTTGTATTGGTGATTTACATTTACAATATTCAAAGGAATGAAAGTAAACTTCTTGAAATAGGTTTAAAGAAATGGAAACTTATACTACCCTCAGTTCACAGACTCCTGCTTAGTTTGTTATACACCGTTGAAAATTGGCCTGGTAGAGAAGCAGATTTTGATGGTGTCTGAAAAAAATCAATGGGATAATTTCAAAGGGGTAGCCAAGTATTTTGCAGAATTGATTTCAGATTACTAAAACAGGTACAAACATGAAAATTGCTTTTAGCAATTCTAATAGATAAATGCTCGTCAAACAGTTCAACATGTCATTTAGTGTAAGGTGCAGGCACCAATGGCTCAAATAACTTCTCTCTCTGTGCTGTAACAATCCTGTGATTCTGTGAACAAAGCGCCAGCTACCTTAATACATACAAAGAATACCTCACTTAAAATAGCAGAGAGAGGAATGACTGACAATATCACCCAATAATTTCTACCGTAGAGTCATCTCTGAGAAATCTTTTCATCGTCTGTTTACAAACACGTCGTGAAAGAAATGGAAACACATCATTACTCAACTTGCTTGAGACACCATCTTGGTGAAAGGAATACACTGTTCTACCTTATCTGCTTTTCTAATCAAGGTTTGTCACACATTTTTTCCCCAAAAGATAGTACTTCGTTCATATAGAAGCCCTTGTGCGCAAAAAAAAGCCGAATACACTTTTGAATCCATCACCTAACAAATTCCAAACTACTTGAAGGTACAAAATAAAAACCAGAAGAACTGCAGATGCTGGAAATCAGCAGAACAAAAACAGAAATTGCTGGAAAAGCTCAGCAGGTCTGGCAAATCTATTGAGAGAATTAGTTGTGAGGAACTAGACCCAAAATCTTAACTCTGAATTCTCCACATAGATGCTGCCAAACCTGTTGAGCTTTTCCAGCAATTTCTATTTTTCTTGCACTTGAAGGTACAGTCAGTCCATAATGTTCAAATCACTTCTTATGAGTGTTTTGTACAGATAAAATCATCAATTACTTAAAATCTGAATTGTATCTGGATAAATTGATTGGTTATCTGTTAGTTTCTGCACTTTGTCCTGAGATAAATGTTAAGTCTTTGCTGACTGATCACCCATGGGTTTAGTTTGCTTTTGTGTCCTGACAAGAGTGTATGGAAGATAAACAGCAACGAAGTTACTGGGAGTCATCAAAAAACATTAGCTCAGCAGGGATTGGACATTTATTGATGCCATAGTGCATTCTAACAATGAAAAATGTCTGTAAGTACTTCAAGAGAATTGCCCAGATCAAGGAATAAACAGTGTTTAGGTATTTTTCAGAAACGTGAGTAAAGACCGCTTCATCATGGGAAGTGTGGGAAATGTTATGCAAAGGAATAGTTTTACTTTTGGCTGAAAGAAGGCTTGGCTATGTTTTTTGACTGCATGTTTCAAATGCACCAGAGAACAGCTAGATTAAAAATAAAACAATAATTTCCCGAGAGCGATTAAAGGACAGTAATTGATTGAGGAGGTTCTGAGTTCAGCATAAACCACAAGTGCGTTATTACAATTTTTGAACTATAAGATTAGCTAAATGGTCCATCCATACATAAATCAAAGCATGGTAGTTATCCATCTGATACAACCTTTAAATGATTTCTTCATATCTGTTGCACATATTTAAATAGAATAATTCTAATTATATGTGTATGCAACGGAGGTTAAAGCTTCTTCCTGCTTGTGGCCACTTTTCATGAAGCTACAGCTGTCCGTGAGTGTACTGCCTGAGTGACTTTGATTCATGCATGAATTAATGCTGTGGGTATTAGACATTATTACTTAAGGTTTAATAAACAGCAGTCTGAAACTGCTATCTCATAAATTCTGTGTTGTAACAATTTATTAATTTGTATTACCATTATCCTAGAACACCCTTCATGTAGATATGAATCGATTATTGCCTATAAGTTGGGTTATGCAAACCCAGTGGGAAAAATGAATCATTGAAACTGATGAAGGAGAGGACCACACAAAGTGCTCTTACTTCAACAGGATGCAAACAACACACTAGAGACAACCTTTGTGGACATGAAGCAATGCACCATTGCAAAGGTATTGAAAATCAATTGACATCCCTGAAGGAAAATCCAGTAAAACTGGCAAATTGCATATGCTGAGATAACGAAGTGTAGAGCTGGATGAACACAGCAGGCCAAGCAGCATCAGAGGAGCAGGAAGGCTGATGTTTTGCCTTCCTGCTCCTCTGATGCTGTTTAGCCTACTGTATTCATCCAGCTCTACACCTCGTTATCTCAGATTCTCCAGCATCTACAATCCCTACTATCTCTGAAACAATTGCATATGCTGGTTGGGATCATCTTGTGTACCTTAAAATCGAGATCAAGTATGAAAAGGCTGTTAAGTTTCAAGTTTTTTTTTCCAATGGTTTTTCCCTCTGGTACCAGGGCAATCAACCAGTCTGCAGGGACTTGATCAGGGTATTGGGGCGGTCCTTAGCAATCACTGGTTTGACAATCATCTGCTTCTAACAAACAGTATTCTCCAAGCATGCTACAATTAGGTCCAAAGCAATTTCAACAATGGTTCTAAAATAGACTCTAAGTTGATCTACTTAGGCCTGAAGCCAGTTTCAAGGTGACACCCATAGTATACAGGGTTCACCAATTAAAATGTGATACACTGTGTATCTAATGCAGGATGAACATATGTGTATCACTCTGAGCCCTACACCATTGCCCAAAAAATAAATTCTGAGTGAACCAATTGGAAAGTGTAACTGTTTCAGAGCAAGCTCTTTTAAATTATATTAACTAAATTTAATTTTACAAAATCCCAATATTTTTATTCCAAAGAAGATTAGAAAGTTTTAGTATCCTTTTAAGTTACCTACATACCAAAGTAAAGGTGAGAAAGGGCCAATAGACCCTCAGTGTGAATCCTACGTACCTTCCCACTGCAAAATCACTATGGTTACCACCAGTGACTATTTCCAGTCTTCTTATCTTGTTAAGCGTCACGAATTGCAAAGTGGCTTCATCAGTGCAATCAGCTGGCTAAACAAGGAGAGATTTAGATGATTGCACCTTGAAAATGAATGAGAAATTAATCTCTGTTCAGTCACTACTATCAACAGAATGAAAGCTTTTTTTAAAACTGAGGCAAGGTTAACTTGCCAGAATGACCCTTCATAGAGCAGTTGATCAGTTCTATTTGTGACTGAGGCAACATTCATTCCAAGCATCTGTGCTACTCTAGCATCAGCTCAATTAATTCAGTTGGTCCAACAGAGGCAAAGCAACAAAAATGTGAAGAGTTTTAATACCGACGTGTTCTGATTTGAATTTGCACCATTAAAGAAAAAGGGAAGTTTTAAATCTTGTATTGGTTTTCACAATCTCACGACACTCCAGGGTCCTTTACAGCCAAGAAAGTACCTTTAAAGGTAAATCAATGTTGCAATGTTGGAAACATGGCAGACAATTTGCATGCTCCTAGCTCCAACAAATAGCAATGTGATTACGAGTAAGTTTTTTATACTTTTGTGAGTTGACCGAGGGATTAATATTTGCTACGGAATAGCTCTTCTGACCTTATTTGAAATTGTGCCATGTGATTTGGACCTCTGCCTGAAGGAGCCGACGGGGCCTCTATTTAGAAACATAGAGGATAGGAGCAGGAGGAGCCATTCAACCCTTCGAGCCTGCTCCGTCATTTATCCCCATCGTGGCTGATCGTCCAACTCAGTAGCCTGATCCTGCTTTCTCTCCATAACCTTTGATGCCATTCGCCCCAAGTGCTATATCTAGCTGCCTCTTGAATACATTAAATGTTTTGGCATCAACTACTTCCTGTGGTAATGAATGTCACAGGCTCACCACCAATATTGGAGCGACATTAGCCACCCTCCAATCTGAAGGGACTGTTCCAGAGTCTATAGAATCCTGGAAGATGACCACCAATGCATCCACTATTTCTAGAGCTACTTCCCTAAGTACTCTGGGAAGTAGATTATCAGGTCCTGGGGATTTATTGGCCATCAATCTCAACAATTTTCCCGCACCATTTCTCTACTAATATTGATCTTCCTCAGTTCTTTCCTCTCACTAAATCTTGCATCCTCCAAAAATTCTGGTATCTGATTTGTGTCCTCTTTTGTGAAGACAGAATCAAAGTATGTATTCAGTTCCTCAGCCATTTCTTTGCCGCTAATTATACATACCCCCTTTCTGTCTGTAAGGGACCTACATCCTACATTTGTCTTTATCAATCGCTTTCTCTTCACGTACCTTTAGAAACTCTTAGCGTCAGTCCTTATGTTCCCTGCAAGCTTACTTTTTGAACTTTATTTTCCCCTTCTTAATTAATCCCTTGGTCCTTCTTTGCTGAATTTTAAACTGCTCCCAATCCTCAAATTTATTATTTTTGTTGGCCAATCTGTATGCTTCTTCCTTGCAATGGATACTATTTCTTATTTCTTTTTGTGAGGCATGGATTGTCCCTCTTACCCATTTTGCTTTTGTGCCAGACAGGAATAAACACTAGTTGCAATCCTCCATGCATTCCTTGAATGTTTATCATTGCCTATCCACTGTCATCCCTTTTAGTAACTCTCCTCAATCTATCAAGGCCAACTCATGCCTCATACCCTCGTAGTTTCCTTTATTAAGATTCAGCATCCTAGTCTCTGAATTAATAACCTCACTCTCCATCTTAATAAAAAAATTCTGTCATGTTATGGTCACTCTTCCCCAAGGGGTGTCACACAGCAAGACTGGCAATGATTCCCTTCTCATTGCACAGTAACCCAGATGGCCTGCTCTCTAGTTGGTTCCTCTCCGTATTGGTCAAGAAAACCATCCTGTATACATTCCAGGAATTCCTCCTCTATGGCATTGTGGCTAACTTGATTTGCCCAATCTATGTGCAGATTAAAATCACCCATGATCACCGATATTCCCTTATCACACGCATCTCTAATTTCCTGTTTAATGCCATTCTCAAAATCACTAATGCAGTTTGGGGGCCTTTATATGACACCTACTAATGTTTTTGGCCTCTTGGTATTTCTCAACTCTACCCATACAGACTCCACATTGTCAGAGCTAATGTCCTTTCTCACTATTGTGTTTATTTCCTTTTTAACCAGCAATGCCACACTGCTGCCTTTCCCTTTTTGCCTGTCCTTCCTAAATACTGAATACCCTGGGACATTCCGTTCCTATCCCTGATCACCCTGCAGCCATGTCTCCGTAATCCCAATTATGTCGTACCCTTATACATCTATCTGTGAGATTAGTTCATCCATTCTATCGCAGTTGCTCCATGCATTAAGACACAAAGTCTTTAAGCTTGTATCAGAGATTATAGGAACTGCAGATGCTGAAGAATCCGAGATAACAAGATGTAGAGCTGGATGAACACAGTAGGCCAAGCAGCATCATAGGAGCAGGAAATCTTGATGTTTCAGGTCTAGGCCCGAAACGTCAAGTCTTTAAGCTTGTCTTTTTATCGTTGTTTGTCTCCTCCTTATTTTTCGCAATAGCCCTGTTTGAATCTTGTCCTTGGCTTCACACCCTATCACTTTTCTAGCTTTTGTTTTTGTCCTTGCTGCCTCCTTACATAGGTTCCCATCCCCCAGCATATTAGTTTAAACCCTCTCTAACCACTCTACAAACATTTCCCCTAGAACATCAGTCCCAGTCCTGCCCAGGTGTAACCCATCCAATTTGTACAGGTCCCACCTGCTTTCCCACTAAGAGGCCATTCCCTTCAACAGTATCCAAAACAGTATAACTTTGAGTGGGGAAATAGCCACAGGAGATTCCTGCATCACCTGCCTAACTGTCCTTAGGCAGCACTTCCTCCACAAACCCCTGTTTAGTAGTGGTGACTACACCGATGCAAATCTTCACCCCAACTACCAATCAGTGTTATCACTGCCCTCTGTTGGACCTATAATATATAAAATATATAATTCAAAAACCATTACTTTCAAAGATTCAACATTTCCCAAATATTTTCCGGGACTGTCAATCTTGACCTTTGTTCTCAAGTGTCTAGAGTAAACACTCACAGCCTTCTAACCCAGAGAGTGCTCCCGACTGAACCACAGCTCAGCATCGTCTGCACAGATTTGAACTGTAAATATTGTTTTGAATTCCTTCAGGAGATATGTGCAGTAATGGCCACTGCAACAATTGTTGTCCATCCTTGATTGTCATTCAAAAGATGTCGGCTAACCACCTTCTTGAATGATTGCAGTCTACTTTGTGTATGTACAGCCTTGGTGGTGATAAGAAGGGAGCTCTAGGATTTTGAGCTAGTGAAGGGACAGTGAAGGGACCTTGATATAACTTTAAGTCTGGATAGTGTGTATCCAGAGGGGAACTTGCAGGAGAATGTGTTTCTGTGCATGTACTGCCCTTGACTTTCAGACGGTAGAGGTTTCAGTTTTGGAAGACATTGCTGAAAGAGGCAGTGACTGATGGAGGGAGGGAACATTTGTTGTGATGATTAGGGTGATTATCAAGTGGGTTGCTTTGTGTTGGATGCTGTCAGCATCTTCAAGTGCTTTTAGATCCACACTTATGCAGGCAAGGGCAGAGTAATTCTATCACATGTCTAACTTGTGCTCCGTAAATGGTGGACAGGATTTGGAGAATCAGGAGATGGGTTACTCCCTTACCAGCAATGCCTGACATGATCCTGTTGCCACAGTATTTATGAGGCTGATCGAATTAGGTTTCTAGTCAGTCAATGATAAACAGCCAGGATATTGACGGTGGATATTTCAGTTGGATATCAAGGGATGATTGCTAGATTCTCACTTTTTGGGAGATGGTCATATTTTAGTACTTATGTGGGTGAAGAATTGGCAGGCTTTTCTAGTTCAGGACAGTGACATTCCAACAATTTACATATCTTATGTATAAGAAAAAGTTTCTTAGACACTGGTCAGAGCCACGAGGAAGGAATGGACACCAAGACATTGAAGGATATGCTTCGAGGAGTAAACAAAAGCTCACTTAAAGAAATGGGTTCCAGGTAGAGTCCTAAAAATGGAGGGGGAGATGGAAAGGCAGGGAGGTGAAGGGATGACATTTCTAATCATGAGCCCCAGCTAGCCAAGGAGGATTGCCTATAGGAAGGTTAAATGTGTGCAGGGAGTGGGTGCAGTGGAGTGTTCAAGAAGCCATGGAACAAAAAAAATTACTGTTACATAAGGAGTGTTTGCGCCAAAAGCTATTGATAAAAGTTTTGATTGTGCCAATGTTTAATTGGAAGAAATTATGTACTAGCCAAGACTGGAGGTCAGAAAAGCAACTTAACAACACAGAAGCAGGGGAAGAGGTGCGAGAGGCGGTGAAGAGGTAGGGTTTGGTGCTGTCAGCAGATAGTCTGCAGATGATATTACTACTGGGGCAGAAGGGGATGAGAAAAAGGCAGCAAATGAATGTACAGATTTGGTAGGCAGCATGCTGAAGGACTTTCATGAGAAAGAGAAATTGAACTTTTGTTGTGTCACAAGCTCACACCATCATCATTAGACCTGTAATGGGAAAGGAAAATTCTTTAATGTTGTGCAAGTACTGTTTTTAAATGTGCAACTTTTTTTCACATATTCTTGCTTGTAAGATCATGATTTTATTGACCTTGAGATTGTGAACTGTTTCAATCAAGTTGTTTCTTAGTTTGCAAAACTCCAGAAAATAGAAACCTAGCCTATCCAACCTTTCCTAATAAGGCAATACAAGTTGTTTTATGAACAAAAACAGAATTTGCTGGAAAAGCTCAGCAGGTCTGGGAGCATCTGTGAAGAGAAAATCAGAGTTAACATTTCAGGTCTGGTGACCCTTCCCATCAGTTCTGAGGAAGGATCACCAGATCCGAAATGTCAACTCTGATGTTTTTCTTCACAGATGCTGCCAGAACTGCTGAGCTTTTCCAGCAACGTCTGTTTTTGTTCCCGATTAACAACATCCGCAGTCCTTTCTGTTTTTTTCCAAGTATATCATGTGTTGATCTAGTATCCCTTTTCTGAACTGCCTGCAATGTATTTACATACTTCCTTGAATAAGAGGAACAACGCCATCCACAGATGTGGTCTCAACAATGCCCTTTATAACTGAAGCATAACCTCCATACTTACATAGATAACAAGGTGTGGGGCTGGA
>JAHRHZ010000014.1:64375219-64399924 GCA_024137785.1 Ginglymostoma cirratum
GGATGTTGCTTTGCTATTGAATGGCATCTTGCTGTAGACGGACATTATGCAGTTATCCTGCTGCTCGTGAAACAGAAAACAAGAATGAAAGAACTCATGCTTTGGATTGTTTTAGCTTTTCCTTTAATCTCTATGGGGATCCTGATCTAATTGACAATAATTATAGTCGTGTACTCTAAAACAATGATAACCTTGGATTATAAAACCCAGACTTAAATTTAAGGAAGAAAGGGATATATCATGCCCTTCTCACACTTAACATCGCTTTACCATTGAAGGTAAACGTAGCAGTAAAATTACACAGAGGCAGGGTCCACAAGCAGCATTTTGGGTGAAATCTAATCGGGACCTGGGTGACATAGGCTACAATAGATGTGTGGCAGTCATGGACAAGAAGTCCAGTAAGATCAATCTCAACGTTGGGAGCATCCCTCACCAAAATTTATACTCTTCACAAGCGACAAGGCAAGTTCCTCACTAGACAGTAGCAGGTTACCAATTAAGGGGGGGTAATTGTTTGTTAAAGACATTGTTCACAACCCAATTCTCCTTATTAATATTAGGCTTACTATCTTACCGAAAACAACAAACACACTGGAAGTCAAGAAAGCTGGACATCAAAACCAGAACTCAGCTCACTGCTCACTCCAAAGAAACTGCACCTCAGGAGTTAATCCATGAGCACCAGCATCAGGCATCACTCACCCATGGACACTGGTGTCTAACAACACATCATACCCATCATGGCAGCTCTTTAACACAGTGGCAGCCTGCAGGGGAAGCATAGACTTGTATTACAGGGCACAACAACAACTGGCAACACAAGGGGAGGCAAAGGTCTCTTGGTATTATCACTGGACTATTAACCCAGAGACCCAGGTAACATTCTGGGGACCTGGGTTTGAATCCCGTCACGGCAGATGGTGGAATTTGAATTCAATAAATATCTGGAATTAAGATAATAACGATGACCGTGAATCCATTGCCGATTGTTGGAAAAACCCATCTGGTTCACTAATGTCCTTTAGGGAAGAAAACAGCCATCCTCACCTGGTCTGGCTTACATGTGGCTCCAGACCCACAGAAATGTGGTTGACTGTTAACTGGCCTCTGGACAATTAGGGATGGGCAATAAATGCTGCCTAACCAACGATGCCCTCATCCCGTGAATGAATAAAAAAAAAGTCCACATCAGTCCAGGGGCTTTGCTATGGTCACTTGACCATTTGGATGCTCATGGTCAAAGATCAGTACCATCCAGGGAGTGTTCAATGGTCAGTTCTGTAGGTCCAGCAGTCAGGGGAATCATGTATCGTCAGTCAGCACTCTGGTCAGCCATGTCTACAGGTTGTTTGTAGAAGTGAGTCAGAGCAACTGCATCTACCTCTGAGTCAGAAGCATACTCTGCCACTCTCCCCATTACCTGCAACTTCCCTCCCATTCACTGTCACCCACCCACACCAATAACTCAGCAAGCTCTCTATTGCAGCCTGCTAAGTCACGTGGGACATCCTCCCACCTGCACTGAGAGTAACAGTGGTGCCTCCCTGCCCACTTTCACTTCCCTCGATACCTGCCTCTCTCTCCTTCAGAGGAAAACAGCCACAATAGGGCAGAAAGAGTTAAGGCAGGTGACATGCTTCCCTCACCCGTTATGAGAAAAGAATCCTCGTTGAGGCTGCCCCAAATTGTTGACTGACTGTGTCCATGTCCTTGAACTGCTATTGAAGGCTGCCCTTGACTTTGCGTACCAGGACTCCCTGACCAAAGGCTATCTCCCTCAACGTGTCCATACACTGTTGCTGTCTATGGCAAGCTTCCTGGTTTTGTGCCTGTGACAGCGTTATCTCTGGCTGAGCAGGGGCGCTGTCAACATCCAGGTGGGTTCAGAGTGACTGCGAACGAGTGAACTGCCCAGAGATTGGCCCAGTCCAGGAGCCGGGTATGTGTCCCTGAGCACAGAGTGTCTTTGCTGTAGCACTACAGTGAGAGGTACCGTTTTGTCCTGAGGTGGAGAATGGAAATGTAGAAGTGCACTATGAATGGATCGGAGATATATAATGAAGGTTCTTAGATGCTGGGTCATGTTGGATGCCTGTGTTTGAGGGTGTGCAGCACATGTGGTTGGTGCCAAAGGATGTGCCCTGGCAGCTCGGTGCCTGGTGTCCAACATACAGGCTCTTTGAAGCGAGCAGCAAGCTGAAGTACCTGGTCCCCACTCTGACATTGAGCCAAGAATTCTCAGTGTCTACTAGTGGTGGGTGGCAGGGTAGGATGGTGCTTATGAAGGAAGTGAGCTGTGCAGTCGATAAGATTGTGGAAAAACAATTATCATCTTTAATAGGGAACTCGCTGCTTTGAAGTGAGAATTTTGCCTTGATGCCTGGAAGTTGCTTAAAAGATACAACAAATGGTCTCCCATGTCAAGTTAGGTCTCACAGGACTCGAGCTCGATTCTCCATTTGTCACCAAAGCCCACATCAGACAGACCCCAAAACATTCTGCCCATAAAGTGGATGGATTAGATAATGACTCGGTGTGATAGTGAAAAACAGATGACAGCATGTTGGCAACCTGTTCCGTATCTCTCCTATTTTGTGTTGCCATTTTAATCATAATGGCTCTGATATTTCCCCCACGCTATCCATTGATCAGAGTTCAGGACCAGCATGTTTCTGTGAGGATGAAAGACAAGGATGGCAAAATTTGGGAACTCCATTTGATCACAGATATCAAAAGTTTAGTCAAAAGGAGAAAGGAAGCATGTGTTAGGTTTATGAAACAAATCATTCAGGATCCTTAAAGAATATAAAAGAAGCAAGAAAGAACTGAAGCAAGAAATTATGATGACTAAAACAGCTCCTTAAAATTGTCCTTGGTGAATAGGGATAATCCCAAGGCATTTTATACCTATATAAGGTGCAAGAGGGGAGATAGAGACGAGTTAGGTCCACTTATGGACAAAGGAGAGAATTTATGCATGGAACCACAAGAAGTGGGTGACATCGTTGATGAGGATGTTGCATCAGTATTCACCAAGGAGAAAGACATGGATGATAGTAAGATTAGAGAGGGGTTTGTTGATATTCGGAGGCATGTCAATATTAAGAAGGAGGAGGTGTTGGGTATCTTGAAAAACATTAAAGTCGATAAGTTCCCAGGGTCTGATGGAATCTCCACTTTAGGAGGCAAGGGAGGGGATTGTTGGGCCTTCATAGAGATCTTTGTTACCGCTTTAGATACAGGGGAGGTCCCGGAAGACTGGAGCATTGCCAGTGTTGTTTCTTTATGTAAGGGCAACAGGGATAACTCAGGAAATTATAGGCTGGTGAGTCTCACATCAGTTGTAGGGAAATCATTGGAAAAGATTCTTAAGGACAGGATTTAATCCCATTTGGAAAAGAATGGATTTATTAGGACTAATCAGCATGACTCTGTGTAGAGCGGATCCAGTCTCACAAATTTGGTTGTGTATTTTGAGGAAGTAATGGATATGATTGATGAGGGTAGGGCAGTGGATGTTGTCTGCATGGATTTTACAAAAGCATTTGACATAGCCACTCATGGACAGCTGGTCCAGAAGTTTAAGTCACACGGGATCCACAGAGTGTTGGGAAGTTGGATATAAAATTGGCTTGGTCACAGAACATAGTTGTGGAGGGGTGTTTTTCCAACTGGAGGTCTGTGACCAGTGCAAGGATCAGTTCTGGGACCTCTGTTACTTGTAATACATGTAAATGATTTGGATGAAAATATAGGTGGTCTGATTAGTAAATTACAGATGACCCAAAAATCACTAGAGTTGTGTATAGTGAGGAAGGTTATTGAGATACAGACCAGTTGGAATGCTAGGTGGGAAAATGGCAGATGGATTTTAAATGTATGGTGATGCATTTTGGGTTGTAAAATGCAAGAGGAGAATATACAGTAAGTGACAGGATGACTAGGATGCATTGTTATACAGAAGGATCTTAGGGTGTGAGTCCATAGTTTCCTCAAAGTGGACAAAGTCAGAAGTCACGTGACACCAAATTATAGTCCAACAGGTTTATTTGAAATCACAAGCTTCCTGAGCCTTGCTCCTTCATCAACTGAAGTGAAGAGAAGCACACAGGCACAGAATTTATATACAGAGAGATCATGGTAAGATAATTCCAGGTAATTAAGAGTGTGAGTGGAGCATCGACAGGCTGAATAATCAGGCATTGCAGGTGATTAAGAGTGTCAGCCAATGTGAGTAGAGTGTTAACAGCTGAATAGCTAGTGAAGGGATTACCCATGATCCAATTAATAATTACAAAAAATTAAAAAAATAGGATGGTGCTAGAGACAAACCAAATGGCTACAATAACATGACGAGGGTCTAACCAAAGCAACAAGTAATCCAAAACTGTACAAACTAATTCAGGTAGAACAAGTTACCAAGCTGATGGTGTCAAAAGAGAATAGTAAGGAAGATTTTACAAATATGAAACAGTGTGGTGGCATTACATGTAGCGCAACATGAATCCAAGATCACTGTTGAGGCCGCCCTCATAGGTGCAGAACTTGGCTATCAATCTGTGCTTGGCGATTTTGCATTGTTGTGTAACTCAAAGGTCGCCTTGGAGGACACTTAACTGAAGGTCAGAGGCTGAATGTTCTTGACTGCTGAAGTGTTTTCCAACTAGTAGGGAACATCTCTGTCTGGCGATTATTGCGTGGTGTCCATTCATCTGTTGTCGTAGCGTCTGCATGATCTCACCGATATTCCATGCCTTGGGGCATCCTTGCTTTTAGCGTATGAGATAGACAACATTCGCCAAATCCCATGAGTCCATTCCGTGCATGTGGTGGGTGGTGTTCCCATGTGTGATGGTAGTGTCCATGTCAATGATCTGACATTCGAATCTATTGTCAAGGATCTCATAACAGAGCATTTAGAAAGCAGTGGCAGGATCAGATAGAGTCAGCATGGATTTTTGAAGGGGAAATCATGCTTAACAAATCTGTTGGAATTCTATGAAGATGTAACTAGTCGAGTTGACAAGGGGGAGCCAGTCGATGTAGTATATTTGGACTTTCAGCAAGCATTTGACAAAGTCCCACAGAAGAGATTAATGTGCAAGATTAAAGCTCGTGGGATTGGGGAAAGTGTATTGAGATGGATATGAACCTGGTTGGCAGAGAAGAAGCAAATTGTATAAATTAATGGGTCCTTTCCAAATTGGCAAGTAGTAACTAATGCAGTGCCACAGGGATCGGTGCTGGGACCCCAGCTATTCACAATATATATTAATGATTTGGATGATGGAACAAAATATAATATTTCCAGGTTTACAAATGATACCAAGTTGGGTGGGAAGGTGAACTGTGACGAGGATGCAGAGATCCTTCAACATGATCTCGACAGGTTGGGTGGGTGGGCAAATCAATAGCAGATGCAGAAAACTTTAGATAAATGTGAGGTTATTCACTTTGGAAGCAAAAACAAGAAGACAGATTACTACCTGAATGGCTGTAAATTGGGAGAGGGAGTGTGCAGCTGGGTAAGCCTGCAGGTGCAGCAGGCAGTAAAGAAGGCAAATGATATGGTTTTGAGTACAGTAGCAGGGATATGTTGTTGCAGTTATACAGGGCCTTGGTGAGACCACACTTGGAATATCGTGTGCAGTTTTTGTCCTCTTTTCTGAGGAAGGACGCTCTTGCTCTCGAGGGAGTGCAGCGAAAGTTTACCAGGCTGATTCTGGGGATGACGGGTCTGACGTATGATGAGAGGTTGACTAGGTTGGGATTGTTTTCTCTGGAGTTCAGACGGATGAGGGGGAATCTCATAGAGACTTATATAATTCTAACAGGACTAGACTGGGTAGATGCAGGGAGGATATCCCCAGTGGTGGGTATGTCCAGAACCAGGGGGTCACAGTATGAGGATTCGGGGTAGACGATTTAAGATGGACATGAGGAGACATTTCTTCACGCAAAGAGTACTGAGCCAGTGGAATTCATTACCACAGGAAGTAGCTGATGTCAAAACATTGAATGCATTCTAGAGGTGGCTACATATAGCACTTGGGGTGAATGGGATCAAAGGTTATGGGGAGAAAGTAGGATTAGGCTATTGAATTGTCAATCAGTTATGATTGTGATGAATGGTGGAGCAGGCTTGAAGGGCTGAATGGCCTCTTTCTGCTCCTATCTTCTATGTTTCTCTGACATGTCTTGCAGAGGTTGCCATGGCAGAATTGTGTAGTGTTGTGGTCACTGTTGTCCTGAAGGCCGGGTAATTGTTGTGAACGATGGTCTTTTGAGGTTAGGTGGCTGTTCGAAGGCAAGAAGTGGAGGCCTAAGGATGGCCTTGGCGAAATGTTCGTCGTCATTGATAGCATGTTGAAGACCGCAAAGAATATGATGTAGTTTCTCCGCTTCCAGAAAGTACTGGATGACGAAGGATACTCTATTGGTCATGTCCCGTGCCTGTTTTCTGAGGAACTTGTTGCGGTTGTTTGCTGTGGCACATCAGAACTGGTGATCGATGAGTTTAGCATCATATCCTGTTCTTATGAGAGCATGTTTCAGTATCTGTAGGCGTCCATTGCGTTTCTCCTCGTCTGAGCAGATCCTTTGTATATGCAGGGCTTGTCCATAGCGGGTGGCTGCTTTAACATGTTTGGGTTGGAAGCTGGAGATTCGAATTATCATAAGGTTATCCGTCGGCTTGCAGTAGAGTGAAGTACTGAGGTGTCCCCCTTTGATGGCGATGTCCGTGTCCAAGAATGAGACTGATTGTACAGAGCTGTCCATGATAAGTCTGATATTGGGATGAAACTTGTTGATGTCGTTGTGTAGTCATTTCAGCGATTCCTTGCCATGAGTCCAAAGGAAGAAAATGTCATTGATGTATTTGGTGTATACCATTAGTTAGAGATCCTATGCAGCAAAGAAGTCTTACTTGAACTTACGCATGAAAATCTTGGTGTACTGTGTGCAAATTTGGTCCTCAAGGCTGTCTCGTGGGTCTGGATTTTTTTTTCCCCTTTGGAAGCTCTGATGAAGAGTCAACTAGACTCGAAACATTAGCTTGCTGTCTCTCCACGGATGCTGCCTGAGCCAGTGTGATTTGCAGCATTTTCTTGTTTTCAACTTGCATCGCATTCCTGGCTAGAAATTTAGTTGCAAATTTGTCCTTGGTAAACTTTGTAAGTCAGTATATTTGAGAACAGTATGTTCTTAGTGTTGTTGCCTCTATTATAGTTATACCATGAAGTGCTTTGTCACCTTCGACAAATGACAATAAGGACAAAATAAAGAATAAAACACATTCAGACTTTGACTGTGATGGCAGAAACTGGCACAGCCCACATATCATTCAGACACACCGGTCTGAAATATCTAAGGTTATAGTATTGTATGAAACTATTACGAACCTGAAATTCTGGTACAGGAGATATAAACAGCTATACAAGAGAAGCTAAAACAAATATTGTCATTAGTTCATAATTCACTGTTATTGGGGTAGTGAGATTCTGATGATTATAGTATACTCCAAGAGTGAAGTTAAACAATTACAAAACCATTAGAACTCCTGAAATTGTACTAGTTTTCTGTTTTATACTATCCTGCTTTTGAATTTAAACTTAAGTTGTTAGCAAATGCAGTAGGTATTCTTGATGGATTTCTAAAATGATGACTTCATGCTGACTGTAGTTTTTATTCTCCACAGTTTTATTTATTCTTTGTTCTGTAGCTGTTGCATTGGGAAAAAAAATTACTGCTGATCCGGCATTCTCGTGTTCATATGAATTATTTATTGGGGACCATTGCAGGGGAGCATCCTTAACACTCCATTCATTTAACTCAATGAACAGAGAAAGAAAATCAACTGATCTGCCCTACATTTTATTTTAACGTGTACAACACATTTTATGCAGTATCCAATTTAACTGTGGAATATATTAGGGTCAACATCCTACTGTTTTGTGCCTGGACAATGTTCTATTTGCTTTAAAAAGCAGCAGGATATTTTCTCCTTTTACATCAATTAGGCCTGACCACTTTAAATGACACAACACTTCCTTAACAGCAAAATGCTGTACTGTGCATCACATAGCGTAATATCCCTATTTAATAAAATCACAGGAACTATTTTTGTTTGTGACTGGTAAGCAGGTAGACAATGGGTTCAACATGTGTCATGGCTCCCTGGAGGAGTCTGTGGGAAAACTGGACAGTTTTCTTGTCCACCTTTTCATTAACAGTCAGCAGGGAAGCAGAAACACACACAAAAAGAATTAGAGATAACAAGGCGTGGGGCTGGATGAACACAGCAGGCCAAGCAGCATCATAGGAGCAGGAAAACTTGACCTGTCGGGCCTAGACCCTTCATCAGAAATGAGTTAGTGCAAAAAAGAATTAGCACAGGTAGCGATAGTAAGACCTGCAGTTGCTGGAGTCAGAGGTAACGCAGTGTGGAGCTGGAGGAACACAGCAGGCCAGGCGGCATCAGAGGAGCAGGAAAGTTGACATTTCGGGTCAGGACATCGAGTTTCCTGTTCCTCTGACAATGCCTGACCTGCTGTGTTCCTTCAGCTCCAAGCTGTGTTATTAGCACAGGCAGCTCCTGGGTTCGAGGGTGAGAACTAAGCAGTGCAGCCACTCCTGAACGGATATGCAGAAGGAGTTTAAAGGGTGGCTGCAGTTTTTGTGTAGCTCAGAGAGAAATTAGGATCAATGGGCACCAAAGCACTTTCAGATTGATCAAGGGGAAAAGATCCTGTGAGCAACAAGCAAACTGTGTTCTTGAGAATCTTGAAGTATTAAAGCAAGATTCACAGCCATCTGAAATATCCCCACTTTGTACGAAAAAGTAAT
Source organism: Ginglymostoma cirratum (assembly GCA_024137785.1). Classification (NCBI taxonomy): domain Eukaryota; kingdom Metazoa; phylum Chordata; class Chondrichthyes; order Orectolobiformes; family Ginglymostomatidae; genus Ginglymostoma; species Ginglymostoma cirratum. Next base: position 64,384,070 of record JAHRHZ010000014.1, read on the forward strand.
TACCTGCTTAGGCCATGTCAAATTCCACCATAATGATAACAAAACTCCACATATTTCAGTTAAATAGTGTTATTGCTGAAAAAAGATATGCTGTTGAAATCTTTCATCTTGAACTCATCAGGACAGATGCAAGAATGTCAAATTCCAAAGGGAACATCAATGCGTACTGTGTGAGAAAAGGTTGCTTATTGTATCAAAAATTAACTCTGGTCAAGGCTTTGCCAAAGGACTATTTGTATCTTCGGCATTAAAAAAAAAATCACTAATACACACAATGCCTTTGTATATCTCTTTTCCCTGCAGAAGTGACAGGTTTTTATCTATGTGAATATATGTAGCCTGTAGCAAGAATAACTGAAACACGTTATCACTCCAACTGATAATCTTGAATTGTTTGTCTGTGTCATTTTTAGTTGATTTGGGATTACTGCCCTCTATTTGGAGAGATTTTTTAAAAAAGGGTTTGTTTATGATTATTTTGGCTTCTGGCATAATTCCATTCTGTTGTTTTCAGGATCCAACTATTTTATATTAATAATTAAATATTCAGTGCATTTTACTTCCTGGTTTGCTGTCTGTGAGAATGCTTCAATCTGATTGGTGGTTTTCCCTGGACGCTAGACACCTGCGATCCCCTTGATTCAGCACCAAATTGAAATTGACAATACAATTGACAAAGGGAAAATATATTCCAAAGAGATGCTTAAATACTTGCGAGTAGCTTTCTTTGAGACCAGAAGTGAGCACCATTACTTTACGACTGATAGAGAGTCTGGGTCAAATTCAAAGCAACTGAGCAACTTGAACCAGAGGTTGGAACCTTGCTAAGGTGTTCCAGTTTCACATGCAGAGCTCGTTTTTGGGAGTGTTCTGCTGGACCACAAGCCAATTGAGCAGTGGAAAGACCAGCAGCCGGCTTGCCCTGGAATCAAGACCCTGCCGTGAAAGTCTCACAAACCAAGGTATGTTGGCGACTCTGAGGCTGGATGTTCTTATCCTCAGCAGACATCAGTTTGCCAGCATCGTGGAGCACACAGGACACAGCTGAGTAACAGGAAAGAGAAAAATCTGAAATGCTGGAAAAACATGGCAGGTTTAGTTGCAGCTATGAATAGAGAAACAGAGTTAATGTTTCGAATCCAACATGACTGGGAAGGATATGAAATATTAACTCTGTTTCTGTCTCCGCAGATGCTGCCAGGCCTGCTAGGTTTCTCCAGCATTTTCTGTTTCTGTTTCAGGCCTCTAGCATCTGCAGTGCTTTACTTTTATCAATGTGACAGGAGGGTGGTGTTTCCTGTGGCAGATTTTTGGGGAGAGGGTGGCTGGGTTGGCTCTCAGCAGGACGTACCTTCCTGATGCTCAGGCACTGAGGGCCTTTCACCCAGGGACAACCCTGCCCCGGGAGGTGACAAACTGACCACGCTGTCTCAGCTGCCATGTATTCTGCCTAGCAACAGACATCCATCCTTCACCAGCCACACCCCAGCAACTGGGTTAATTCCAGCAGCAGCATGAGGCATTTACGTGGTCCTTAATTCATAAGGAACTGAATTGGCAGCGTGATGGGAGTGTAAATGATGAGCCTTTGTGTCCAGAACTTAATTGTGTCTGACATGTAAAGATGGTCAGGTTCAGTTAAGCCACTATTCAAACTCATTACATGCCCTTCTCAGGCCCTAGCTCAACTTCAGTGACTACAAAATAAGAGTCTCGGTTTTTTAAAATATGATCTTTATAAAGAGTAATTTACATTTTAACTTTCTTGATTTAGTTCTCTCACCTAACAGTGCAAAGCAATTTTAAATTCGATGAATATCAGCAGCTTTTCTTGAACAGCATACGAATTCCACGCTGCCTCCAACTTCCTAATTGACCTGTCAATCAAACAAACCAGGGTTTCTACTCTGACACTGATGCAGCTGCACTCATTTTCACACTTAGGGCAACACATATTCTGTGTCATGCGTCATCTCTCACATTTCGACTTTCACACTTTTATGCATGAAACAGGCAGGAGCTTCATTTCTGTCCAATCTGCAGTGGGCATGTTGCCCTTTGGAAGTTGAAGGCATATATCACAACATGAACCTGGCTGCTTCTGATTTCCTCTATCAGATTATGTGAAGCTGGAATCAGTAATTATCCAAAGAGACTCTATATAGATCATTATGATGCCAGTTGAAGAATGGAGATTTATGCTCCAGAACTACCCAACCTGTTCCAGTTCAGGTGCAAACAATGGCATCTACCAAACAATGTTGAAAATTGTTCAGTTACGTCCACAAAAAGCAGGAATAATCCAAACCAGCCCATTTTTTCACCCGTCAGTCCCATTCTCATTCATCAGCAAGATTAGAGAGGGAGCTGTTGATGGTGCTACTAAGGCACACTTACTCAGCAACAGCCTGTTTGTTAGTACTGTTTTAACTTCCCTCAAGGTCATTTAGTTTCAGATCTCATTTCAGCTTTAGTCCAACTTGGACAAAAGAGATGAATTCCAAAGGTGAGGGTGACTGCATTTCTAACCCAGATAGCATTTGACCAAGTGAAACCTCAGAGGGTTTAGCAAAACTGAAACAGATAGGTATGAAGAGAAAACCCTCCATGTTTGGAGTAATAGTTTACACAAAGAAAGATGGTTTATGGAGGCTCACCATCCCAGCCTCAGGACATCGTAGCAAGAGTTCTTTTGCGTAGTATCCTAAGTCCAACCATCTACAGTTCCTTTATCAATGTCCACTCCCTTCACATAAAGGCAGATGAGGGAGTGTCCGCCAGTGATTGAGCAGTGTTCTGTACCATTTACCACCCCTCATATATTGAAGCAGCCCATCCCTGCACACAGCAAGACCTGGACAACGTTCAGGTTAAGGCTGGTAAAGTGGCAAATAATATTTATGCCACTCAAGTGCCTGACCATGAGCATCTCTAACAAGAAAGAATCTGACCATTTCCCTCTGAGATTCAGTGGCATAATTATCACAAAGTCCTGCACCCGCAATATCCTGGGGTTACAATTGAACTGAAACTTAACTGGACAGCCAGGTAAATATTGTGTCTACAAAAGCTGGTTGCAGACTGGTAACGTTGCTGCGTGTTACTCATCTCTCACTCCTGAAAGCCTGAAACCACATAACTGCCACAATTCAAGACCAATATTCCCTCTAAGCTGTGTGGCCAAAGCTCCTGCACGCATGTTGATGTGCAGATGCATTTCCCTCCAGCCCTGGAATTCTTTGTCATGATCTTGAAGGGCTGCATAGAAGCAGGAAAAATGAGAGGAAACGTAGTTCAGGAGAAAATACTCCTCACTTAACTGGATGAGTGCTACTGCAACAGCATTCAAGAAACTTGACACTATCCAAGGTAAAGTCGCCTGTTTTATTGCACCTCAGCCACCACCTCTTAAATTTACTCCTTCCACTACCGGTGCACAGAGGTAACAATGTGTACCATCTACAAGATGCACCATAACGACTCACTTTTGTCCTGTGTCCTTTGACAGCACCTTCCAAAACCCATAACCTCTCCAGATGCATGGGAATACCTGCACCTGAATTTTTCCTTTGCAGTCACAAGCCATCCTGAATCTGACATATTTCATTGTCCCTTCACTGTTGCAAAATTAAAATTTTGGAACTCTGTTCAAAACAGCACAATGGGTGCACTTACACCAGATCGTCCGCTGTGGTTCAAAGATGGCACTCATCACCTCCTGCTTATCGCCAATTAGAGATGGGCGATAAATGCTGGTCTCACATCCTAAGAATTTATGAAGTAAAAGGGAGCAAAAGAAAGGAAAATGAAATGCTGGTATTTACATACAAAGGAATAAACTATATGGGGTGCAGATTATGCAATAAATATAAACTCTGATATATCTACACATGAGTACTGTGTTCTTTGTTGGGTTTCAAACCTCTGTAAAATTTATTTATCTCAGAGAGAAGGACAGGTCAGATGAACCACAATCATAGCTGGATTGCAAAAGGTCGCATTAGGAGGAAGTATTTCACAAACTAGAATTATATTCTTATGAAATCTATAAAGTTAAGGAATAAGAATTAGCTTTATTGTCACGTGTACTCACATGAGTACAGTGAAAAGTTTACAATTTTGCCACTTAGGGCGTTGCCTTAGGTACAAAGGTACCTGGGTACAGATTTTCAATCCAAATGCTTGGGAAAAAGAATTAGATAAATAAATAAATAAATAAATAAATAAATACATAGTCCAACATTCCACACCTTTGCAGAATCTTAGGTACAAAAGTACAAAATCAAAGGAATAAATTAGGAAAGTAAAGAAATCATAGGTTCAGAGTAACAGTCCTTCCAACCCAGTCACACCGGCACACAGTCTCTGGACAGTACTGGCACCTGGTCTCCAGACCGCACTGTGCCTTGCCTACAGGTTGCCCCAGGTTCCTCCTGAAGCCTGTCAAGGTTGGGAGGCTGCTCTGAATCCACCTTGAGGCTGGGAGTCCACACTGGCTTCACCTTGAGGCTGTTGAGGCTGTGAGTCCACACTGAGGATGGGAGTTTACTGCTAAGGCTGGAGTGCACGCTCAGGCTGGGAGTCTGAGATGACTTCACTCGAGGCTCAAGGACAGGAGGTAAGTAAGAAGAAAGAAGGAAGAAAACATGAAAAGAGTAAAGAAAAAGAAATGGACTGAGTGGAGGAGCTTCAGCTGAGGAGTCCTACTTTGCCACCATCTTGGATTTGGATCAAATTTGATCAAAGTGTTTACAATGATATCAACAGGAGTAGGTAGGGCAATCAGAGAGAAACTTTTTTCATAATCGGATCATTATAACCAAGCCTATCAAAAGTGAAGTTAGATAAACATTTCTACAAACACAGGGCGGCAGAAGTTTGGAACTCTGTTGCTCAAATGGGAATCAATGCTAGATCAATCATTGCTGTTAAATGTAAGATTGATGCATCTTTTGTTAGTGAAAGATGTTCAGGAACATGGAACAAAGACATGTGTATGGAGTTAAGTGACAAACCAGCTATTCAAAGGTAGAACAGGCATAAAATGCTAAATGCCTACTCCTGTTCCAATGTTTCTATGTTCTATATTGCTTAGACTTCTAGAGCTAAGTGTTCGGTGCTCTCATGAGTGAAGACAATGGGATCCCAGAGGCAGAGTGCTGGCAGCCTGGAATTGGTTCTTACTCTACTACAGGGAAAGAATCTAAACTGTTTGGTGATATATGGTAATTGGTCAAGGTTTATTATAATTTGAAAGTTTAAAAAGGACAGGAACTCATTATAGTGTTGAGAAAATACAAGAGAAAGGAAACAAATAATTGAATTAATTATTTAAGTGTTTAATTATTGATGTCTTTAATTTACAAATCACATTCAGGTTCACAAGTCAGGTGATGTATCGTGGCTGCAGCATGTGGGAGCTTGTGGATGCTTGTGTGATCCAGGGCAAAATTGTCTGCAGCAAGTATTTACAGTGTGTGCAGCTTCAGCTCAGGCTATGTGAGCTGGCTGCTGAACTGCAAACAGTACAACTCATCAGGGATGGAGAAAGTTACGTGGATATTTTGTACCAGGAGGCAGTCACATCCCTCAGACAGGATTTTCTGATTCGCTCAGTGGTTAAGGAAAGGAGCGTTTAGCTGCAAGTGAGATAGGTAAGGGACCCAGAGTGCAGAAATCTCAGCCTTTGCAATTTTATAACGGGCCTGAGGCTCTTCCTGTTCATATGGATGCAGATGAGGGCTACGAATGAGCTAACTGACCATGGCCAAAGGAACAGAAAGCTATTCAGATGGGAGTAGTAAAAAGAAGTGTAGTGTAGGAGGTGACGGGATAGTGAAGGGGACAGAAATTGTTTGGAATGGACAAAAGCATGACAAATGCTTACAAAGAGAGTTAATGTTTCAGTGCCACATTAATCTTCTTCAGATCCCTTGATAATTGCTTACTTGGTCCCAGGGTTTGGAACATCTGCTCAGGAGTAGATAAGAATTTAGAATGAGAGGGGGAGGATCCAGTTGTTGTGGTCCATATCGGAAAAAAAGACGACATAAGCTGGGCAAGGAAATTGATTCTGCCTGCGCTATATGAGGAGCTAGGCTCAATTTAAGAGCAGAACCTCTAGGGTAATAATTGCTGGATTATTACATGAGCCATGTGCCAATTGGCAGAGGGGATATAAGATAAGTGAATACATGACTCAAAGACTGGTGCGGGAGAAGTGTGTTTCAATTTGTGGGGCACTGGCATCAGTACTGGGGAAAGTAGAAGCTGTACCTAACTGCACTCGGACCAGCTTTGTGGCAAACCATACAATGAGGGAAGCAGAGAAGACTTTAAACTGAATGAAGTGTGTGAGGAATTAGGCTTGGGTAGCTGTAGAGAATTAAGAGTGGAATCAAGGCAGGTCAGCACAGAATTATATGGGAAATGAACATCTGAAAAGGAAGGAAGGAAGGGACTGAGAACACTGCTTCTGAATCTTCCTTCCCCAGATATATTCACTTGTTTACAAATGGCATGAGATTACTGTTTCCAACTTACAAAGGTCTTTGACTCTTCAGTTAAAATTCACAGCTGACAATAACTGGGAAGTGGAAATAAACTGGTGATCTTCAGGTGAGAGATGATTTATTACTGCAGAGAAAAGTGATGGCTCCTGCCTTTGTAAATTTTCATTGTTTCTGCCAAACATTCATACTCCATGCTATTCAGTCTCCTGGGAGCAGACAGAAGATCTTTGTTATTGATAACTGGTCACTCGTCCACAGACCATCAGCTCTGGTTGCTAGTCAAAGTTCCTCTTGGCTCTAGCTCATCTACAAACTAGGCTTCCACCACCATTTAAATAAGCAGCTGTGTAAACAGTACTAACAACGAGTGCTGGTTGCTTGCCTCTAAATAAATGCAGCAAACCTTTGACAATTGTTGTCTTTAAACAGTGCTTTTCCCATTTTAATCACAAGCAAAAATGCATCAAAATTAAAAGTTATGATTCTTATATGGTGGCATGTTTCCCAATTGTAGTTCAATTGCTGGAAACAACCTCCTTATTGAGAGGCTCTTCCAGTGAGAGTCCACTATAGCAACAGCCAGAGCCTGCCCCTTGACTGCATGATGTCCTAGTTGCAATAACAATCTTTTACTTAAATATTTAATAATATTTTGTAGAGACAGAGATCTTACTTTTGGTGTGAGAGCAAGAAAAGCTGACCTGCTCACCGTCCCTTGTGAAATGCGTGTCTGGCCCACGTGTGACCTTGCCACAGTTTTTATCTTTTCACACAAAGGTTGAGTTTGTCATTCATTTTGCGAACTGTGAAACAGATTATGAGGAATAACGTGAGTTTGGAGGTGTACTGGTAAACTGCAGCTCAATTCCCAACATCATTTAGATAGGAGCACTAAACCTGATTCTGCATCCCATCACTCCTCACCCAGCCCATGATACCCCACTCAACCTCTTGTCCCCATGTATCCTTCACAGACACTCACCTAGTGCATTATGTAAAACCTTCAGGAGACAAGTAATGGCAATTTAAAGTATCTAAAAATGTTTTGGAAAAAATGCACTGATTTAATAAATGCAAAATTTAAATATACCAGCTTTGAATCCTCCCCTTCTGGCCTCTTAATCTAGTATCCTCACCTACCTCCTGCTTTTTCTTAGGTGTATCAATTCAGACACACACATACTTCATAGGATCCGTACAGTACGGAAGCAGGCCATTTGGCCCATCACATCCACATCAACCCTCCAAACAGTATCCCACCCAGATCCATCCGTGTAACCCTGCATTTTCCACAACCAATCTACCTAACCTGCACATCCCTAAACACATTGGGCAAATTAGCGTGGCTAGTCCATTTGACATGCATGTATTTGGAATGTGGGAGGGAACTGGAGCACCCAGAGGAAACCCATGCAGACATAAGGAGAATATATAAACTCAACACATAGAAACAGTTGCTTGAGGTTGGAATTGAACCTAGGTCCCTGATGTTGTGAGGTAGCAAGGCTAACCATTGAGCCATCATGCCATCCTATTCATACTTATTTTTTGAATGAGTTTCATAGCCTTATCTTTTTCAGGTTCAGCAGGGGCTATTGCTTGAACCTAGCATTGCTGGGACTACAGAACACCAACACAATTTGAATTCCCAGCAGCTCTCAAAATCCAAATTTCCACTCCAGATGAAGTGAAAGTCTTACCCCAAGTCAATTACTGTCCACTGAGGATGACTACCCTTTACATGCCTGAGCTCCTGACTGATATTTTAGTCTGGAGGGGTAGGGAATGTAGTGACATGTAAAGGTAAGCCTTCTTTCATTGATACAGGAAAATATCTACTCCAGTACAAAACAAAATAATCCTCTTTTCTTGAGTTTACAAACAAACAAAAAACAGATCAAAGGCATATTCTGTCATAGAAGCCCCCTAAAATATTCAGTTGTGCTTGGATGAATAGATCATCTGTTGATCTAAAACCAATACAGATTTTGAAGCCTAGCCAAGCATTCGTAATCTCTGCAACAATTGTAACAAAACCTTCTGACATCCATAATTATGAAGTGCTTCAAGGTCATGGCCCACATTACCTCTAGCCTACCAAAGTGTCTTATTCCCTTGCAATTCACCTACCAGTGCACCAGGTCCACAGATGACGCTGTCTCCCTGGTCCTATGCTCATTCCTGGAACAACTAGACAACAAGCATACCCACGTCAGGTTCCTACACATTGAATACAGCTCTACCTTCAACGCAGTAATCCAGACAAACTCATCGCCAAACTCCAAGACCTAGGTCTCTGCTCCCAGCTGTGTAACTGGATTATTGACTTCCTGGCCAACAGACCACAGTCAATAAGAACAGGCGATAACACCTCCTCCACCATAATCCTCAACACTGGTGCCTCACAAGGCTGCGCACTCAGTCCCCTACTATACTCATGACTGTATGGCCAAATTCCTCATGGACTACATTTACAGGTTTGCTGATGGTATCACTGTTGTTGGTCGGCTCTCAAACAACGATGAGACGGAGTAGAAGAGGGGATTAAGTGCTTAGCCGCATGGTATAAAGACAACAATCTCTCTGTCAACATCGGCAAAATGAAGAAACTGATCATTGACTTCAGGAAGTGGAGTGGAGGGCACACTGCTGTCTGCATCAATGGTGCTGAGGTGGAGATGGTCAAGAGCGTCAAGTTCCTGGGAGCGATGATTACCAACAATTTGTCCTGGACCACGCACGTTGGCACTATGGTCTAGAAAGCACATCAACACCTCTAATTTCTCAGAGGGCTGAGGAAATTTGGCATGTCCATAAAGACTCTTACAAATTTTTATAAGCATCCTATCTGGATGCATCACAGCATGGTATGGCAACATCCCAACTCTTATACTCAATGCTCTGACCAATGAAGGCAAGTGTGTCAAATGCCTTCTTCACCACCCTGTCTACTTGCAATGCCTCTTTCAAGGAACTATGTACCTGCGCCCCTCGATCCCTCTGTTTAACAACACATCCCAGAGCCCTATCATTTTCTGTGTAAGTCTTGCCCTGGTTTGCCTGCCCAAAATGTAACACCTTGCATTTATCTAAATTAAACTCCATCTGCCACTTCTTGGCCCATAGGCCCATCTGATCAAGATCTCATTGTGCTCTTAGCTAATTTTCTTCGCAGTCCACTATACCACCAATTTTTGTGTCATCCACAAACTTACTAACCATAATTCCAATGTTCTTATCCAAATCATTGATATAGCTGATGGGCGGCATGGTTGCTTAGTGGATGGCACTGCTGCCTCACAGCGCCAGGAACCTGGGTTCAATTCCACCCTTGGGCATCTGTCTGTGTGGAGTTTGTATGTTCTCCCTGTGTCTGCGTGGGTTTCCTCCGGTTACTCTAGTTTCCTCCCACAGTCCAAAATGTGCAGGTTAGGTGGATTAGCCATGCTAGATTGACCAGAGTGTTCAGGGATGTGTAGATTAGGTGAGTTATAGGGGATAACAAGCATGGGGCTGGATGAACACAGCAGGTCAAGCAGCATCATAGGAGCAGGAAAACTTGACGTTTCGGGCCGAAACCCTTCATCAGAAATGGGGAAGGGGAAGAGGGTTCTGAAATAAATAGGGAGAGAGGGGGACGCGGATAGAGGATGGATAGAGGAGGGGATAGGTGGAGAGGAGGCAGACAAGTCGAAGAGGCGGGGATGGAGCCAGTAAAGGTGAGTGTAGGTAGGGGGGTGAGGAGGAGATAGGTCAGTCCAGGGAGGACGGACAGGTGGGTCTGGGTGGGATGCTCTGAGGTTCGGTGTGGATTTGTTGGGCTGAAGGGCCTTTCTCCACACTGCAGGGATTCTATGAAATGACAAAGAACTGTGGACCCAGAACCAATCCTTGCAGCATACCTATGATCACAGGCCTCCAGTCTAAATATCAACCCTCCGTTTCTAATCTTGACTGTGTGTGATATCAATTCCCTATCTTGTGATGTTTCTTTTGTACTAATGCTCAACTTAACCAAGCAGCATTCCCACTATAAACTGATGATGGACCGATTGTCTCATGCCCAAATCAGGGTCTTAGATTACAGATGCAATTTTTTTAATCAACAGTAAAGTGTCGATTCAGTGGCAAACCATTCTGAATGTTTTAGTTAGTAAAGTTAAATCACTGGGATTATTTGTGGAAACATTTTTAGTTTATGCATTTGGTAGTTTTTGAAACACCAGGAACATAACAGCTCCAAACAAACTCTTTACAACCTTAATTTTTCAAGCACATGTGAGTAACAGGGGAAGTAAAGTATATGTTACACATTCTGTGTAATTCTGTGAGAAAGTTGAACATAATACTTACAATCACATGAAAATTAGTGAGAAAATAAAATACATTAGTGTTATCTATTCAGTAATGACATTCATTATTTTCAACTTCCAATTTCCCATCCTAAGACTACATTTTATCAGTCTGGAAATATTTTTACTTTCTCCTCGTTTTATGTACATTTTCATTTTTCAGAAATGTGTCTGTAAACAGGCTACACAATGTTAATTACCTGTGTCAGTGTCTATTCAGTTTGAAAGTGATAATGTGATTGAATGGTTTAAGACGAGTATTACGTTTGTCATGCTGTAATAGTTAAAATTTTACATCCTCCCTTAAAGTAAAGTGGGAATCTCAGTGATATCTTCAGATTAAGCCATTAAGAATCAAGAGATGAAACGAGCCTATGAAGGACATGAAGGAAGAGTTCTGTAGTTTAGTACGTTTGTCAGCATTTGTCATTGTCAGCCATACCCCTCTCCAACAGATAGACAGATACACACACACACAGACACACAAACGCACACATGCACACACTCTCACACACATGCACACACATACACACATGCAGACACACACTCTCACATACATACACAAATATATATCTCTGGTCTTTGACAATTTTTTTTCTATATTCTTCTTTGTGTGCCGTACTGAAATTATCTCAATATGGTAGCATTGTTTCTATTGGCTTCAACCTTGCTTTATTTTAATGATTTATAGTTGAAACATTTTTAGTTTGGCTGCCGTATATTTTACAAACAATTCTGTACCTTTGTCTGTTTTCATTCCATTAAATAACTGTCAAGCACTGATGATACTTGACAAGTGGCTAGGGAGAGGAATCCACTGTAAACCAGGAATGAGTATGAGAATAGAATTTCTGGCTCCAATCTTATTGAAGTAGGGGTTTGGAGCAGATGAGAAGTTATGACTGTTCTCAAGTGCTGCGGAGTTTCAAATTATTGCCATGCGTATTTCTTTTTAAACATTCCTCACCTGGAAGTCAGCCTGATCGCTGAGCTTATGCAGGAAGGTTGCAATCACGAGCGTACAGGGCACAGTGGTTGGGAGTGTCATGGTAATTGTTGTGTGGTCAAAGGTGACGGAGAAGTCAGAAGGGGTCAGAGAGCATTTGGTTTGGGGAAAAAGAATGGGGTAAGTCATGAGATTGAGAAGAATCAGAGATGGAGAGGGTCAAGGATAGGGATTGTTATTGGAAGAATGGTCAGTGATCACAGGAGTATTGGTGACCGGAGGGTGTTAGGGAGAGTTTATGCAGATGGGTATCTTTGTTGCACTTGTCAGAGGCGCTCCTGCTCTGCCTGGTCCACAAACACTGCTGTAAAAGCACTTTCACGGTAGATTCAGCTTTCTCATCTCTTCTCACCTGATGGGTTTCCCAGGCAACACAGTGAATATTAGTTATAAATAGAAACCCTGTGAAATGTACACATGTGGTCTCCTTAAAATGTTTTGCTGAGCAACTCTCCACTTGATAGCAAGCCCCTTGTCCCATCTCTGCTGAAACTGAAAGTGGTCAGGCTTGAGCAGTCAGGTTCCTCATAGTGTAACTTTCCATTTCACTCAAACCCACATATTTTGGGTTTAGAAGTATCTTCTGTTTATCTTTTCATGAGGTTCAGATGACAACGATACAGTGCCGGGATGAGGTAAGAATTCTGTATTTCCCACTGTTTCTTATGTAATCAACTGAATCAATGTTGTTGTCAAACTTTCAAAATTAGACAGATAAAATAATAATCACATAAACACCCGAGAAACCCACAAAAATTCAAATTTTTTTTCAAGGTTACTCACTGTAGCTTTAATGACCTCCTGTCCCCGAATTCTGCATTATTCAGAGTCTTTGTAGGAAAGATTTACCCTTAAAATCGTTGCAGATAGAAAGAAAATGATTTAAGTGCTACTTGAAAGGGTTTGAAGATGTTTCATGTTGACAGGATGTTAATTGCAGGGAAAATGGGAAAAAAAAAGCTTGGCATGGGTATGACTGAGACAGGCTATACCTTTGTCTTAAACAATAATTGACCATTCTCTAATGGGTTTGCACTGCTGTTTCACAGTGGCTGGAACCCATGATCGATCCTAGCCTCAGTTGGCAGTTTGTGTGGAGTTTGTACATTCTCCCCATGTCTGCATGGGCTTCCTCTGGGTGCTCCGGCCTCCTCCCACAGTCCAAAGTTGTGCAGGTTCGGTGGATTGGCCATGTTAAATTGTCTGCAGTGTCTGGGGATGCTTGAACGAGATGGGTTAGCCATAGTAAATGCAGGGTTACTGGGATAGGGTATGGGGTCTGAGTGGGATGCTCTTTGGAGGGTCAGTGCAGGCTCAATGGGCCAAATGGCCTCTATCTGCACTGTAGGGATTTTATAATTCTATAAACTGGTCAATAATCAGAAACAAAATCAAGTGTAAAACTTGGTTTAATAAGAATTTCTTATATTCTGTTGTTTTGGCTTGCGTATTGGGAAATTTCTAAGTATTTTGCATCTCAGTGCTCAATCTCAGAGGTGTCACTGCGCACTCAGGTGAGATAAAAGTAAAGTGAAAAGAACAACTTGCATCTTATGGAAATCTGGCATATGAAAGTAAAATGCTGGAAAGATGTGATAGGATAGCCGGTATCTATGAAAAGAAGGCAATTTTAATGTTTCAGACACATGCTTTTCTTCAGAACCTACTCCCAGTTCTGAATGCTGAGACTAGCAATTCTCAGTTCTGTAAATCAGTCAGTGTTCAGCTTAATAAAGTTCATTACTGTCATACTTTCTTTTTGAGAAGACAATCATTCTCTGTTGTTAATGATATAGTGAAAGTGATCTTCGAAGCTCCAAGGATGTCTTTACATTTATCTTCATATAAGGTAAAATCACCATAATTCAAATACCCTCAAATTCATGTTAAGTGGAGTTTTAAGATACCCAAGAAGGCCTCTATGTAATCAGGTTTTGCCTACAAAATTACTCCATTTGGTAAACAAATTAAATGAAAACATTGATGCAGTAAATTTGTGAAAATGTCTTTCTTTTTTAGTTTGTTGATCCGTTATAATGGCCTGACCTTGTACATTAAATGGCATTGAAGGACATTGGGAAATGGCTATGAAATAACACAGTAACCTTTTCTGCTTAACATGTTACCTTCAGACCACTGTGATACAGCTCACTGACTCATCAAGGCAGTCAGACATCTTGACAATGTTTCGTAATGCTGTGTGACCTTCCTATGGCCTTGCTGGCTTCAGCTGGGCAAACAGGCATGTCAGTGGGAGTGGGCCAGCAGGCATTCATTGGTCTCCATCAGCTTCCTCAGGTTCCTAACTTAAAGAACGTACTGTGCCTTCAATTGCCTCGTCCGTCAGTTTCCATCGTTGAGTTGTCTCTGCTGGAATTTCCATGCCAGTCTCCTGCAAATGAACAAATAGAGCTTCATCTCGGGTTGTTTAGCTTCACCCTGCCCCTCCTTATTCTTGAAGTCTTGCACAGTCATAGCTTGTTTGAACTCAGTGTGGCAGATCAGATCCTAATTGTTTCTTCATTGAGGAAGAACTGGGGCAACAGGGATCAACATCCTAAATGCACACATACTAGATGGAAAGACAAGGTCACCATAGGGCTGCTTTCTCCTTAGGGAGAAATGGCTGCTGGTGGTGTAACCTAAGGGTCACTATGCCTCAAGTGAGGGGAGAGGTTGAGAAGGAAAATCCTCTCAGTGACCTCAAGTGGTATACAGGAATTGAAATCGCACTGTTGACATCATTCTGCATTTACAAAGCAGCCATCAAGCCAAATGAACTAACTGACCCCATTAGATATTGGAGTCACACAGCCAGAAGTTAACTATTCATTTAAGCGTATATAGCCCTTTGAACAAAATTGAACAAAAGTCTTTTCCTCCTTTCTGCCTGAGGAGAAATTGTAATTATATGCTATGCAGCATTAAGTAGCAATTCATTCCTTTTAGCCTTCAGTACTTTAAACATTTCCTGTGGTTTTGTGAGTATGATCACTGAGTACAGTATGATAATCTCAATCATCTGCTTTTCTATTGCTTTTATAATTTGTTCAGGTCATGTCTTTAAACCCTGAATTGGGCAATAAAATATAATGACCATGTCAGGTCACCTACACTGCAACTAGGGAATTACATCAAATAGTGGTTTCACATTAAGTGAGATAATCTCCAAAAATTATTTAACTCTGAGGTTTGCTCTGTTAACAATGCACTGTGGTACAAATAAAAGATTTTTCATAATTAATCAAAAAAGACAAAGGCCATCTTCATTTGTATTATCTTGTTTACATGGCAACAAATCTATTATTAACACCTGAGCCATCTCTGTGTATCGCAGGCAGTAACTGCTTGCTTATGAACTCACAGTATGCCTCCTCAATTTCTGTCTTTATTTTAATTCTCATCACATGTCTGCAGTGCTGTCATTGTCAGCGTTACTGACAACTAGCACCCCCATCACATATCAGTGACTGACACCAACATAACCATGTGGTTAGGTTTCTTATTAAGTTTCTGGTTAAGCTAAATAAGATACAGAGACAGCAAACCATATGTAATGACGTAAGTGATTTACATGTGATGATGGATCAATGCCAAAATCAGCATGAAAAGAAATTGCTCCCTTGATATACCTGAAATATACAGAACATTTATCTAATATTCATGAATTTACTGTCCATTCTAATTGAACCGCAGATTTGATCCCTCGGTTATTAAGTCTCTTAAGTGGTCATATTTGTGTTAATTATTTGGCAGCAATTGATATGATAATCACATATTTATTTAAATAATATTTTGGTAATTTTAGACTCTTCTGTTTTGCTTTGTGATTTAGGGAGGCTTTGGAATTTTGACTGACATCAGGAAGGTCAGTCAAAAAGTGCAGCCAGCTGTGCTCAGGCAAATGACTGTGCTCAGTGTTTACAAAGAAGCTCAGTGCAGTGAACATGGAGTGTCAAAGTCTTCTTATCTGCACTCATATAAC
>JAHRHZ010000014.1:64406285-64455208 GCA_024137785.1 Ginglymostoma cirratum
TTTATTTCAGAACCCTCTTCCCCTCCCCCATTTCTGATGAAGGGTTTAGGCCCGAAACGTCAAGTTTTCCTGCTCCTGTGATGCTGCTTGGCCTGCTGTGTTCATCCAGCCCCACGCTTGTTATCAAGGGGCCCCATTCAGCCCATTCTACCTAAGCTGGCTCTTTAAAAGCATTATCAAAGTAGTGCCAGTGTATTGTTTTTTCTAAAAAATGTTCTTTGTAAAGTAGTTTTCCAAGTTCCCTTTAACAGTTATTACCAAGTCTGCTGTACTATCCTTTCAGGAAAGGTATTCTTGATCATAACTCACTACAAAAAAAGCCTCACCTCATAGTTCCTCTGATATTCTTGCCAATTATATTAACGCTGCCCCATCTTTTACTGATCCTCCTGCAGAAAGGCAAAGAAATAGTCTCTGCATATTAACATTATCAAAATCCCTCATAATTTTGAACACCTTGATCAAATCTCCTTTAAGCTTTAAGATAGTAAGAACAGCCGATGTTGGAGTCAGAGATAACACGGTGTGGACTTGGAGGAACACTCGAAACGTCAGCTTTCCTGCTCCTCTGATGCTGCCTGGCCTGTTGTGTTCCTCCAGCTCCACACTGTGTTATCTCTTTTAAGCTTTAACACTTCTTGGAGAATCATCACAACTTTTCTTGTTTGTTCACATGCTTGAATCTCTTAAAAGGCATCTGGTTGGGTATATGAATAGGAAGCGTTTAAAGGGATATGGGCCAAATACTAACAAATGGGACTAGATTTATTTAGGATACCTGATTGGCATGCATGAGTTGAACCGAAGAGTCCGTTTCTGTGCTGTACATCTCTATGACTCTATGGCTCCTCATCCCTGTTTCCAATTCAGTCAATCTCTTTTGTATGGTGACTCAGAACTAACAATGAAAAATAACCATTTCTCACATCATTGGAAAAAAAAGTTATCAAGCTGTTATAAGGTGCTACAGCTCAGATCAAAATACTTTAAGATTAGTAATAATTGGCACAAAAATGAAAAATGACAATGAAACAAAATATATTGTTTACCAGGAAAACCAGAAGACTTTGTGAACTGGGAAAAATTGAATGTTTTTGTTCTTGACTGTTAAAATGTGCAATTTTGCTTAGTTTTTTACACCAAAGCTTGGCATTATTCCAACAGTAGGACTCTTCATGTGCAGGAAGATGCATCAACCATTTAACATAAGACAGAAGAACCAAAGCTGGAGAAGAAAAGGAAACACGAAAATGAGGAGGAGGCTGAGAAGACCAATGGTACGCAGCCGAGGGAAGGCTTTTGAAGCTGCTCCTAAAAGCTTGGCAACAGATGGCACAGTAACTAGAGGAAGCTTAAATCATTAAATGTAAATCATTAAGTAAAACATACTAAGTAACTATTGGAGCTCAAAGGGAAAAAGAAAGTGCTGAAAAGACAAAGCAAAAATTTAGGCCTGGCTTTAGAAGATTTCTCAAATTCTACTGTACACAGCAGCACTAATCTAAATTTCAGTTCATCTGAAAAGCTTCATTATGAACTTTGGAGTATACCATCATCCAAAGAAGAAGAATTTTGTCATAAAACAAAAATTATTAATCAATGTCTTTCCTGAGGTAAACGTAATATCTTATTTACACAGTACCACTGAACTGAATCTTCTTTGGCATTTACACAACCTTTTATCCCTTAAGCAGTGCATGTGTCAGTCATAATCTGATGTATGTACTGTACAGCTGGGACTCTGTTTAGGCTGTTTACACAGATACAGTGCAAACTGTTTTATTTCATAATGACTTTAAAATCATTGGTTAGAGTTGTGTATTTTGCAGCTGTACTATTTTTAATACCGAATTTAATTTGAGTTATCGGCACGTTTGATACAAAACTGAATTAGGAACCTTTGCGCAAATAGAGATAAGGCAGTAAAATGCTGTTACAATTCAGGACAATGTTTCTGTAAATATCTTTCACCTTGAAATGATCGGAACGTGTACTTTCAATAGTTATTTGGTGTTGAGATTTTCCATGTAAAATGTGAAAGTGTACAGCTTACCAAACACATGTAGGTTTGAATCTCAGTACAGATTTTGGTGCAATTATGCCAGTAGAAATCAAATTAGTTTTAGCTTTTGCTGGTTTTGCACACAACGTGAAGAGCCTTGTGGGTGTGAGGTCTCATCAAGGCACCATTCCTGTTCTGGAACACACTCCCTTTTGGTCAAACATGATGGTGATTATAGAGAAGAGCGTAACTGAGACTGCGCTAGTACCACAGACAAAGGTGGCTAAGAGGCAATGGACTTCAAAAGGAATAAATTGCAAAAGAAAATGTTCTGAATTAGTTAAATTAGTGAGTCTGCAAAGATTAAATTGTAATTTGGAGAACACTCTCCAAAAACCTTTCATTTGAATTTTGCTTGCCAAGTGCTATGACAGAATTTGTGATCTGTGCCTGAAGGATGGTTGCACTGGACATCTCTTCTTCGTCTTAGGCAGTTCTTCAGGATTGAGGATGACTTGCTTTTACTCCAGTTCAATGTGTTCTGAGATGGCTGTTAAGTCTAATGGACAGTCTGCAGACCTGTTCACATGTGGTGTTTGAAGGGTTGGATAGATGGGTTGACTGGAGGTTTCCTCTGATGTCTTGGCTTTGACACTGCATGTTTCCAACCAAGTTCCTCAGTGTATGTGGTGCCTTCCCAGATGAGCACTCTCCATTTTGTTCAGTCACAAACTAGAGCCTTCCATGAGTCAGTAGCATATTTGATCTCTTCAGGTAAGTTTTAAGGACATCCCTAAAGGGATTGTTGCTGTCATTTTGGAAGTTTTCTCCCACAACCATGTTCTAAGTGGAACGGTTACATTGGCAGCGTGCTGTCAGGCATATAAATGACATGTCTCACCCATGACCACTGCTTTTGTGTGATTGGCACCTTGAAGGTGGGCAGATTGGCTTCAGACAGGACTCTGCAGTTGGACCAGCTTTCTTGCCAAATAATCTGGAACACCTTGCAATGGCACCACTTATAGTACCTCCCCAATGCTGACTAGATACAAATGCAACTTCAAATATAAAAGATTGTTTTCACGTGCAAGTAATTGGTATAATTCTTTACAATCTTGCACATGTTTGCTTGTAATAGGAATATCTCAAACTGAATATCGAGTTCCTATTCAAGTCTGCTATTTTAGGAGGTTCGGGTAATGGCTTTGTTTTAATTGCTTGCAGTTTCTAATAACTTTTAGTGAATTTTTTATTAAAGAGCACTGACATCAAGGGACAAAAGAACAATTACGTTAGTAATTATCCAGGAAGATTAGCAATTCATTAATAATTTATTCCATACATGTATAGATATGACAGGTCATTTGATAGAGAGGTTTTTTTTTTGAGATTCTGGTAATATCAAGAGAAAGTGAAACCATTCCATTATAATTCAAAAGCTTGTCGTGGAAGAAAAATATTCTGCCATGGACTGCAGTGGTGTTATTGGGAATCAACATTGGTTTACCAGATTTTTTTTTCCAAATATGCTGTAGTTATACAGGAGGTGGACGCCAATGAAGAGATGTGAGGAGCTGTCCAAGTGAAAGTTACATGTTGAATCTGTTAACACTGCACCAAACAAATTCATGTCGTTGTCCTTTAGAGCTGGCAAGAGATATTTTAGGAATGAATGATTTCTGATGTTATATGCTTTCTGTCATCCTGGGTTATTGAACGTAAAGTATGAAATAAATCAGTGCCCACATTAGGAGAGACAAGGCAATATTTGGCTCTTTGAAAAGTCAACATAACAATGAGTTTTGCCGCATGAATAAAATCAATGTAATGCTAGGTTTTTATTTTTGTAAAGCGTATGAAATGTTTCTGAAGGAGGGTCTAGGCCTGAAACGTCAGCCTTCCTGCTCCTCTGATGCTGCTTTGCCTGCTGTGTTCATCCAGCTCTACACCTTGTTATCTGAAATGTTAGATTTATGCCTTGTTTGGAAATCTAAGACAATGCAAATTTTCACTTTGTATCAGAAAACTAAATGGCAATGCAATTCATCAGGTGAAAGTTTTCAGGTGATGGAGGGACCTAAGAAACTAATCCCTTTTAGTCCATTTGGACATATTAATTTTCACATGTAAATAAATTGGAACTACAGCTGCATCCTGAAGTTTGCAGAGGAAGCAGGTGTTGCATTGAAAAATCCTGTTTTCCTTCTGCTCAGTAGTGGCCATGAGTTTTTAACGAATAAGTTACAATCACAGCTGGTGTTTTTGAATGGAGGTTCACATTTACAGACATCTGGGTGGTACATCCTCTTTACTACATTGATCCTGTTGATGTTAACTGTGATTGAAATTGGAATTCTTTTGGTTTCCTAAAACGTCGATCTAGATTCAAATTCATGGCTCCCACTGGGGTTTATATTGCAAATGAAAGAGTTTAAAAGAGCATTTTCAATTTGTTTTCCATTTTGAAAGTCTACCAATGGCAATTAGCAGAATTTTTTTTCTGCCAACTTCTTTTTCCAGCGATAGATTTGTTTCGTTATTCTATGCACGCTTATCAAGGTTTTTTTTTATCTAACTCAGTGATATAAAAAAATCTCTGCCACATTCATGCAATTGCCTGAAAACCCAAGATTGAAAACAACAAATTATAAGGAAGATTAGCTTGTTCTGGGGGCATGGCGCAAGTGGGTGTGAAACGAAAAATGCTCTGCCGCTTTTTTAAAAATTTACTCTGGCAGATTTTAACCATCAGATGCCAGACAAGACCAGCTAATAGTGACAACAGGATGCCAGTTCTATTTTGGGGATGTAAAAACCCTTCTGGTTCACTCCCAATGTCCTTTAGGGAAGGAAATCTGCTGCATTTACCTTTTCTTACCTACATGTGACTCCGGCAATGTGTTTGAGTCTTAATTGTCCTCTAAAGTGGCCTAGCAAGCCACACAGTATAAAGTAAGTAGGCTTGGAGAATAAATGTTGGCTTCACCAGAGATAGTTGTATCCCATGAAAGAATAAAGAAAGCTGGATTGTCAAACTGTCAATAGGCTGCAATTCACTAACTTTGAACCAGTGGCAAGGTAGGTTCAGGGAGTAAATGGTAATTATGGACGGAGCTGGGGTTGGTTGGGTATTGCTTTGCTCTTATCGAGTCTGGAAGAGCATTTCTCCTTGTTCAACAGAAATTGTCGAAACTCACCATTTGGTCTATGCAAAGCTGATTAGTGGTCTGTTAATGTGACAAGTTCCATCCAGTAAAAGGGACCAAGCTTTTGACTGAAAACACTGAGATATTTAATTTTTCTGTTATGTGCTTGCTACACATGTGGAGTATTTGCTATGTAAGTGTTCTTCACTACCCTGTCTCCCTGCGACTCCACTTCCAAGGAAATATGAACGTGCACCACTAGGTCTGTTTGTTTGGCAACACTCCCCTGGACCCTACCATTATGTGTACAAGTCCTGCCCTGATTTGCCTTATCAAAATGCAACATCTCACATTTATCTAAATTAAAGTGAATCTACCACTCCTCAGCCCATCTGATCGAGGTCCTGTTGTGCTCTGAGATAACCTTCTTTGCTGTCCACTATCCCACCAATTTTTGTGTCCTCTGCAAACCTACCAACCATACCTCCTATGTTCACATCCAAATTGCTTACATAAATGACAAAAAGCAGTGGACCTGGCACCAACCCTTGCAGCTAATTGAAACATCTAAGCTCCTGAGGGGACTTGACTAGGTCTATGTTAAAAGGATGTTGCCTCTTGTGGGAGAATCTGAAACTAGGGATCAGAGTTAAAATAAAAAGGGTCATCCATTTAAAACAGAGATGAGGAAACTTTTTTTTCTCTCAGAGGCTGATGAATCTTTGGGATTCCCTTCCACAATATATTTTTATGGCAGAGATAGATAGATCATTGATTACCAAGGAGGTGAAGGATAATTGGAGAATACAGGAATGGAGTCAAAATCAGATTAGCTGTGGTCTTATCGAATGGCAGAGTGGCCTCAAAGAGCGAGAAGCCTACCCTTGTCCCTTGTTTGTGTGTTTATATTCGCAGTATTGCTGTTCCTTTACTGTCGCTGCGTTAAAATCCTGCAACTCCCTGACTAACAGCACAGTGAGTGTTCTTGCTCCATAAGGATTCCAGTGATACAAGAATGCAGCTGACCATTACCTTTCTGTGGTAATTAGGAGTAGGTAATAAATGCTGGCTTTGCCAGCAACATCCACATAACTTTGATTGAATTTAAAACAAAAACTAGTAAATGTGATTCACTCTATCTTACCAGTTCATTTAAAATGAATTTTTCATAAACCCTGATAATATTTTGACTTAGGGCTGAAGATCCATGCACCATAACAAATTGAACCTGTAGAAAGTATAGTTATGACACTGCTAACTCCCAAATATTCTGGAAAAATATCCAGGTTTGCCCTTGTCACAGACCCAGAAAGAAAATATAACCTGGAGCCTGAACAACATCCTCTTAACCATCACCAAAATAATGGTAGAATTCATTGATTGTGTAAATAAAATGGAGTCAAACTTTCTCCAATCACTTAAAATCTTTTATTGAAAATGCAATCAGCAACCACCCCACCATTCTGGGCCGAGGGGACTCCCTCTACAGGGGCTCGGAGAATACATTTAGGCCCAACTTTAGTCCATGCCTTAAACTATTTTGTGGAACTGGTGTCCATTGACTGCAATGATTGGAAATTTTTGGATCTCTGACAAACCTTTACCACTCAGTTTACTCAGTTGGCAAGTGTCTCATTGATGAAATAGTTGTTGATCAGCAAGATGAGTCATAATCCTTTGATTATAGTAGTATTAGGCTGTCTGTCATCTCATGGATTTTACTTGTCACTATTAATTCTTTTTAATCTTGGTCTGTATTTGATTAGTTGAGCTTTATTACAGTCATATCACATGTCACTTTTCCGATGGAGTGCGGGGTTATCCTTAGCGTTATGCAGATTAAATACAATAGTTGTTTATTTCTGAAAACCTTTGAGACCACATTAAGATGATTATTTTGTTGATCAATTATTCACATTGGAAATGGCATATTAGAAAAGATCTCCCATTACTTACTAGGAAATAAAGCGCTGTCACAGCAGTAATCTTCCATGACTTAATCCACCAAGCAAATGTATTTGACAGTGATTCAGGCAACGATTTTTATTTTCTATGCTGTCCTTCAACGAACAATTGCAGATCTTCACTTTTGAATCTCAGGCCTTGAGTTTCTCAAACAGATGATACAGGTATGATGAAATTAGTATGAAATTATATACCAAGGACTACTTCATTGAGTTAAGTACATCGCTATAATAGATTTATCAATGTAGTTCTAAATGCTTTTGGATGATTTTTACAATAGATCCAGACAACTGGAAAAAATTAGGCCTTTCAGCTCTTGTCAAACCCAGTATCTCATCAAAGACCCAAGCAAATCATATCTTTTGTTAAACATATTCTTTGAAAATAATGCAGGAGTTGCAGTGCATGCAAAAGTAATCTCCTGATTTATGCGAAGACAAATTTCTCAAAAGCTTTAACAGTGATTCCAGCACAAAACGTAAGAGGAAATTCAAAGATTGAAAGAAAATAACAAAATGGAACAGAACCATCTTTGGTACTGCATCTTCCAGGTTTGCTGGAATATTTCAATATTCAATTCAGAACAACATGCTATTTTGTGTTTCAGGTGACTGCTTGTTATATATTTTGAGTTTGC
Source organism: Ginglymostoma cirratum (assembly GCA_024137785.1). Lineage (NCBI taxonomy): Eukaryota > Metazoa > Chordata > Chondrichthyes > Orectolobiformes > Ginglymostomatidae > Ginglymostoma > Ginglymostoma cirratum. Next base: position 64,414,039 of record JAHRHZ010000014.1, read on the forward strand.
TTGGGCTTGAGGCCTTGTCTAGGCATTTGAAAAATAAATATTTCAGATACCTTCAGATGCTTAATTAAATACATTTAGATGCTTAAATTAATACAAAACTGCTGATTGTGCACTATGTAAATATTGCTCTTCAGAAATAATGATGCCCTGCTGTGCAATTAACTAATAGAGTACATGGAGCCAAATTTGACTCTCAATTGGCTCCAAAATTAGGTAAGAGAGGAGGGTATCTGTCATGTATTTATAAAGGCAGAAATTGTTGCTGTTGTTTCAATTATGAAGTCAAGGAATGGTTACAGAAAGAGGCCATTCAGTCTTGTGTTTATGCTGGCTGTCCATAAGTGCAACTCATTTATCCCCACCCCTTGCAAATGTGCATGCATCAGGTAACTATCCAATTCTCTACCTATACCAATCTCACAGGCAGTGCACTCCACATCCTAACCACTTCCTGACTAAATAGGCAAATGGCTGCTGATTAACAAACAAGCAGACAAGAAAGTTGGGATTTTGGTTTTGGGTCTGGCTTTATGATGGGATCAAATGGGGGTCATAAGTTTGCTTTGCGAGGGCAACAGTCACCGAGCAGTGAGTTTCCCCAAATTGCATGACTACTGGCCAACAGTGGACTTGCAGAGTGCAGGGTTGGAAGGTCAATAAAAGGCCCAACAGCCCAGAAGAAGCAGCAGCTGCATTTTTCATTTTTTCTGAAATAGTAACTTTAGCTTTGTGGATGGTTTCCAAGTTTTAATGCATTGGAAGCTAAAGATAAGGGTAGACATCAATGTAGTAACACCAGACAGGTGAAAATAAAAAAAAACGTTCACAAGAATAATGAATTCTGTTCTGTTTCGCACTTTTGTGGTGCTCAGAGCATTGCTCCCATAGATATGACAGTTCACATGAACAACTTTTGATGATGTGTATTGAGGGATAAATAGTGGCCGGGACACAGTAGATTATCTCCCTTCAGAGATAGTAGGAACTGCCGATGCTGGAGAATCTGAGATAACAAGGTGTGGAGCTGGATGAACACAGCAGGCCAAGCAGCATTAGAGCAGCGGGAAAGCTGATGTTTCGGGTCTGGACCCTTCTTCAGAAATGGGGGAGGCGAAGGGGATTCTGAAATAAATAGAGAGAGATGGAGGTGGATGGAAGGTGGATAAAGGAGCAGATAGGTGGAGAGGAGACGGACAAGTCAAGGAGACAGGGATGCATCCAGTAAAGGTGAGTGTAGGTGGGGAGTTAGGGTGGAGATTGGTCAGTCCAGGGAAGACGGGCAGGTCAAGGGGACGGGGATGAGGTTGGTAGGTAAGAGGTGGGGTGATGGTTAAGGTGGGAGGAGTGGATAGGTGGGAGAAAGGACGGACAGGTTAGGGAGGTGGGGACAAGCTGGGCTGGTTTTGGGATGCGGTCGGGGGCGGGGAGATTTTGAAGCTTGTGAAGTCCACATTGATACCATTGGACTGCAGGGTTCCCAAGCAAACTATGAGGTGCTGTTCCTGCAACCTTCGGGTGGCATCGTTGTGGCACTGGAGGAGGCCCAGGATGGACATGTCATCCAAGGAGTGGGAGGGGGAGTTGAAGTGGTTCGCGACTGGGAGGTGCAGTAGTTTGTCGCAAACCAAACTTAGGTTTCCTCGCTTGGTTTCCCTGACATAGAGGAGGCCACATCGGGAACAGTGGATACAGTGTACCACATTAGCAGATGTGCAGGTGAACATCTGTTTGATGTGGAAGGTTTTCTTGGGGCCTTGGATAGGGGTGAAGGGGGTGGTTTAAGGGCAGGTGTAGCATTTCCTGCGGTTGCAGGGAAAATTGCCGGGGGTAGTGGGGCTGGTGGGGAGTGTGGAACGGACAAGGGAGTCACGGAGAGAGTGGTCCCTCTGGAAGGCAGATAAGAATGGGGAAGGAAAAATGTCTTTGGTAGTGGGGTCAGATTGTCGGTGCCGGAAGTGCCGGAGGATGATGCGTTGGATCCGGAGGTTGGTGGGGTGGTACGTGAAGATGAGAGGGTTTCTGTATTGGTTGTTATTGTGGGGAGGGGGTGTGAGGGATGACTTGCGGGAAACGCGAGAGATGCGGTCGAGGGTGTTTTTGACTACTGTGGAGGGGAAGTTGCGGTCCTTGAAAAACGAGGATATCTCGGATGTCTGGGAGTGGAATGCCTCATCTCAGGAACAGATGCGGCAGAAGCGAAGGAATTGGGAATAGGGGATGGCATTTTTGCAGGAAGGTGGGTGAGAGGAGGTGTGTTCTAGGTAGCTGTGGGAGTCGGTAGGCTTGAAATGGATTATCTCCCTTGTTCTTTATCAAATAGTACAACAGGATTTTTTTACATCTACATGAAGGGCACTGAGAGATAGCACTTAGGACAATGCAGCACTCTCTTGGTGCTGCACGGGACTGCCCCCCTGCCACCAGACATTGTACTCCAGTCCTGGATGGACGCAACTTTCAGGGTCAGAGGCAATGTTCTACAAACTAAGCCTTGGCTAACACCTTGTGCAGGTAGATGATGCAGCACACACTGAGTGGAATTTGGATGGTTAAATAGAATGTGAAGTATAAATGACAGTTGTTAATAGTCCCAATGGAAGATCTAGTCCAGCTGGAACACATTTTAATACAGCCAGCAATGAGAGGAATCACATTGCAGTTGATTTTTGAAACTGGAGGAGCATTCTGGTATCACAAAGATAAATTGAGCAATTAAGCTGTGCCCCGTTTGACTGTACCATTAATTTTTGTCAGGCAGAGTGTAAGGAGACCAATCTGCCTAATCTTGCCCTCAGATGCAATGACCATCACAGGACCTTGATTAACATATTAAAAGATCCTATTATGATGTAAACTTTGTATTTCTCCAACACCCTCCAGCAACACCCTATTCTCGCCAGTCAAATTCTGCCACAGAAGGGGTGGCTTTCAACTTCGGTGAAGGTAGATGCCTAGGGGTAGTGGACTAACGTCCTGTTAAGCATCCGTTTTCACTTAGGAAAGGAAAATTGTGCGATGTCAGCAACAGAAGGATAGTCCACAATAACCAGTTTCCCAACCCCATGTTAAGAGGATGACCTGTATCATATGGGCTGAATTTGATCAGCATTTGGTTCAGTGTCAATTTTGTTGAGCTTTATAGAAGATTCCTCTCCATGAGGCTTGCTAATGTTTCTCTCACTATTTTCTGTAACTCGCCTCATTACTTGTGACCAAGTCTCCTGTGATGCCGCACTCATCTTCCATAAGTGGAAGTGCTCACCACCGGTGGGACCTCCTGGGAGTACTGGCGCTGGTGCTATCTTTGAAACACTCTCGTATCCTTGGTCTGGCATTGCCAGCCAGAAGTTGACCTTGTTCCTGTATGTAGTGGGCGGGGAACAAAAAACAAGTGCATCTCAAAGTGCATAGGTGACAAGGCTGACTCTTTATTGTACATTCAGGTGCACATTAAATTTGTATTGCTGTTTAAGAGCCCAGCTACACAGCTTACCATCTTTAGCCTTATCACATCTTAGAGCCCTATGGAAGGGAATGGTACTGTTTCCCTAATTCCCAGTGCAGCCCAACATCCTGTCATTGTTCATTTCAGAACCATAATATACAGGAAAGCCTTCAAATCATTGTAAAAAAAAAATCGATCATTGGTCAAGTCAATTCAGCAATAGCCAAAGTAAGAAACCAAAAAACATACAGAAGCTTAATTTGCCTCAGGAAACAAAAAGAAACTGCTTGCTCTCACCTGATGGAATTAGGAGTCAATTAAATCCTGTCTAGCTTGTTGCACTCAGCACTGCAGTGCTTTTTTAGTTAGATGATGATGTTCCTCCTGTTGTTTATCCTCATCTTCCACCTCAGAAAACTGCTGCAACCCTCCTAGCTCTCCACAATCTATTGCATCTACTTGTTGCCTGCTCCAGTTTGGCAGAGCACTGTATGCTAGAATTATGCAGTCCACACCATCCAGAGTGTTGCACAATGCTCCCCCAGACCAACCCATGCATTGGAACCTCAACCACAATCTTGGAGATCTACTGTAAGCTCCACAATGGCCTGGTCCAAACATGGGCATCTTTGTAAATATACTTGGCCTCAGTTTGGGTTTGAGTAACAGAGTCACGAGCTATCGTCGTTCAGGGTGGCTCTTGTCTCCTAATAATCATCTTTGTAAGGCATTCAACTCTTGACAGATACTCTTCCATACATTGGGACATGAGCTCATCAACAAGGAGGCCCATGGAGTGCCTCTCTATGGACCTTTGACATCAGGACCTTATTCTGATCAATACAGCACAAGCAGTATGATGCAAATACAGTAAAAAAAAACCCATTACGGTTATCTGATTAGTGATAACTTATCCTCCCACCCCAAATTACTCAATAAAGGCAGCAACATTAAAAAAAGAGCATGTTGGTGATGGCGTTGAGTTCAAGATGAGAGGAAATCAGTTCTGGACCCTGTGCAGCTGATGTTATTTCAGATTGTCTGGTGAATTGTGGCCCACAGGTGTCATTTAAGATCAGTCCTGCTTCACAGAGATGACTATCTTTAATCTGCAATGACCAATGACATAGTCAAGATTGCTTATGACCAGGATTTGTATTCCACACACTGTGTACGTTTCATGTGTAAGATGCTATGATCAGACAACTTCATGCTGTATTGACTCAGTGCCAGATCAATGTAATTACCCCTTAAAGGGCTTCACATTACTCATAAGTAGACCCTGTGTGCTCAGACAGAAAGAAACACTTCCTCCACATACTCTGGGTGTGGTCGCAGTCATCTTCCATTTCAATAGCACAGTTACAAGTCTCCTGAATAATGAAGGCAATAAACATCGAGCTTGATATAGTGAGTTGCAGGCTCAGCCTGGTATCAGGGAGTTCGCCCACTCCCACCCATTCCCCCAAATCTCTGCAGTGAGTCTTCACACACCTCTGAATTTTAGCTTCACCTCTTAACATTACCCTTGAGCTCTGGCCTTAGGGCTTAGTCATACCAACCATCATGCTGTGTTGTACCCCTCTTGAGGTCAGGGTAATGGTGACCATGGATGACCTGGCCTTCCCCACATCCCTGCAGTATCCACCCAATGCACTACCATCTTCTGCCACTTGTAATAAGGCCCCTCCCTTCACAATTATGGTGCTCTTTGCATCTCAGCGTATGGTCTCCAATCCCCAGAATCATGTTTCAGAGATAGTAGGAACTGCAGATGCTGGAGAATCTGAGATAACAACCTAGGCTCTAGGCCCAAAACGTCAGCTTTCCTGCTCCGCTGATGCTGCTTGGCCTGCTGTGTTCATCCAGCTCTACACCTTGTTATCCCAGAATCATGTTTCCCAGTTCCCCTACTATAGCGGCATTCTCTGATAAAGCCCCTTGACTTTCATTGAGCTGAACCCTAGGACTAACTGTGGCCCAACCCATGTCCAACTTGGATGGAAGGCCCTAATGATTCAACACTTGGCCTATCTGTGCACCCTTCTCTAATTGATTTACTACAGCTGTTCAATTCTGATCTTCTTACTGTAGGAAGAATGTTGTGAAACTTGAAAGGATTCAGAATAGATTTACAAGAATGTTGCCGAGTTGGAGGGTTTGAGCTATGGGGAGAGGCTGAATAGGCTGGGGCTATTTTCCCTGGAGTGTCAGAGGCTGAGGGGTGAACTTATAGAGGTTTACAAAATCATGGGGAGCATGGATAGTGTGAATAGACAATGTCCAGTCCCCATGACAGGGGAGTCCAAAACTAGAGGCCATAGGCTTAAGGTGAGGGGGGAAAGATTTAAAAGGAACCTGAGGGGCAACTTTTTCATGCAGAGGGTGGTGCATGTATGGAATAAGCTGCTAGAGGAAGTGGTGGAGGCTGGTACAATGACAACATTTAAAAGGCATCTGGATGGGTATATGAATAGGAAGGGTTTAGGGGGATATGGGCCAAATGCTGGCACATGGGACTAGATTAATTTAGGCTGTCTGGTTGGCATTGATGAGTTGGACCAAAGGGTCTGTTTCCATACTGTACATCTCTATAATTGTATAACTCTATAACTCACTCCAGTGGACGTACAGAACTGACTGCAGCCCATTCCTGGACTATAGTGATATAGACCATCTGACTATGACTGCTGAGAGTGGCTGACTGATTGTGTCAAAGCCCCTGGGCTTGACTGAATGATGTCTCCCTTGACTTCACTGATGATTATTCCTCTTGAACTTTGAAACATCCATTCAGGGGAGGCAATGGCCTGGTGGTATTATTGCTGGACTGTTAATCCAGTGACCCAGGTCGTGTCCTGGGTACACAGTTTCGAATCCTGCCACAGTACGTGGTGGAATTTGAATTCAATAAAAAGCTGGAATTAAATGTTTAATAAGACCATGAATCCATAGTCGATTGTCAAACCTATCTGGTTCATTAATGTTCATTAGGGAAGAAAATTGCCATCCTTACTTGGTCTGGCCTACATTTGACTCCAGACCCACAGCAATGTAATTGATTCTTGACTGCCCTCTGCAAAATTAGGGATGGGCAACAAATGCTGGCCTAGCCAGTGACGCCATCATCTCATGAGTGAATTGTAAAAAAAAATTTGGTCGACGCCCATACAGCGTGTTTGCCATGTATACTACTGGCACATTGAGTTTGATGTAGCATGGTATGCATGTCCATTACCTTGAGTGATGCCTGCTGACCGCCATGATAAACTGCCTGAGTTTGTTTTTTTCCTAAAGGGCATGGCGAGACAGAAATACTGCCAATTTCACCCTATTTCATACTAAAGTCCATGTCATTCAGAGGCTGGGAAAATCCTGCTCATAATTACTTTGGCAAACAGTAGTCTCTGGCACATGCTCATGTCAAACTAGGGGTGAGTGCTGCTTGCAAGCTCCCCTTTCAGCTGAAGATAAGTACAATTTATGCACTGTTGTACATGGCTTACACGTGAATCATGATAAAAGATTGTAAGAATACGTTTATCTAATTGCGTATCTTTGATTGATCCTTTCCTGAAAGGCTATTTTTGTGTGGGCTTTCAGTAATGAATATGAGTCATTACACCTGACATAACTTTATGGAATATATAGTCCAATTGCCAAACTATTCAACTAATTATTTAATATACTAAAGTTGTACTTTGTGAGATTCTTTTTATGTTAGCATAAAACTTGTTTTTAAACAGCAACATTTCTTATCATGACTAAATCAGAGGATAGAAAATGGCGTTATTTTCGGTGCTGAATCTTCCTTTGTTTTGCTAAATGTGAGTTACTCCAAGTTTTTTGGAAGGTTTCCCACCTTAGGGCTTAGTGAGTTTTCTCATCAAATCTTACCAAGCTCATATCATTAACTACTAAAATGAAATAAAGAACTGTGGATGTTGGAAACCTGAAACAAAAACAGAAATTACTGGAGAAACTCAAGAGGTCTGTCAGCCTAAGGAGAAAACGGAATTAACGTTTGGAGTCCAGTGCCTCTTCAGTTCTTTGTGTCTGTGTAAGACAGAAGTAATATGAGCTTGATATCAGTGGTTGGGAGGGCTAAGTATTAAAAGGCAAGGCAATGCAAGGTAGGAATGCAATGAGCATCTGGGCAGGCTCAGAGTGAGTGAGCATTATGACAGTGAGCAAAGAACCCAGGGACGCAGCCTGGTCCAGTGCATGAGCTGGGTGCAAGTCCCTGACCCCACAGTGTCTGTTTTGCAGCGTTACAATGATAGTTGCCTGTGAAACTTGAGGTGCAGCAGTGAAGTGCTAAGACATCCTGTAAGTAGTTTGGAGGCATGGAATGAGGATTCTTTTGAAGCTGGCACGTATAGGATGGCAATGTCCGTGGATGTGAGGTGCATGTGGCCAGTACCCATAGAGCATGCCCTGAAATGTTGCTGCCCAGTGTCCAACATGAAGGTTCTTCAGAGGAATTCATGACCTGTATCCGCCAGGTGTCCACTTTGGTTTCCATGTTGAGTGTTCTCGATGTCTAACTTGTTTGGCAAGTTTAGCAAGAAAGGAAGCTGAATAACATGACTTGGGCCCATCAATAAGGCATTTAACAATTAATACTCCCTTTAATTGGCAACTTACTCCTGCCTAGCAAGCAAGTGCCCTTGCCACAAATTGATATTGTGGGAAGCAGAAGTTTAAAATAACCTTTTCTAGTTTGAAGTCCTTAATGCTTAAGAAATCCAAGGATATGCTTTTGACTACATAGTCGGCATAAGAAGGAAAATATGCACTACCAAGTGTTTGAAAGTATATATAAAGAAACTTATCTTAATGACAGAATTCAATCAACTTAATTTAGCTTGGGAGCAAATATGTCAAGGAAATGATGAAAAACAATCCTTATGCTGATCTAGTGTTTATTAATGGCTGTGAAAATGTATAAAAATTGCCAAACTTAATGCAACAGTGAGCAAACAATGATAAAGTTTAGCATGATCTGGAAATCAGAAATACCTAAGACCCAGAGCTGTGCACATATCACTATAAAAGTTAAATTAAATGAACTGCGGGTAAGTAAATGAAATTCGCATCAAATGTACGAGAATTTTAGTACATATGTATGTGTAGACTGATGGAATGCTTTAAGTACCCTTGTCATCGCCACTAATCAACAGTGTAAATAGCAAAAAAATTACATTAATTCTTATCTATGAACTAAGAATACAAGAGACTGATCTGACACTGTGATACCTCAGTATAAACTCTTAAGGCCATTTTGCGTTGTCAGAGGCTATAATTTTATGAGATAACCATTCCAGTGACAGTCACCTTTGCTCATAATTTGTTCTGCCACTGGGGTCCTAAGCAACCCTTTCAGTTTGTATTGTTAATTCAAGTTCATCAATGACAATGCAAACATTTAAATTTTCTGTTCAAGAAAATTATTGCTAATTCCCTTAGATCTATCACATAGGGCAGAGTCTTATTGGGATCTGAGTAAGACGGGCTACAGCAAGATTTGTGGCAGACTCAGATGAGAAGTCTGGTGAAGCTGATCTGGACGTCAGTAGCATTTACCTCCATCTTTTATAATTTTACTGAGCGTGAGGTAATTTTCTCACGAGGCAATAGCAAGTTGCTGACTAGGTGTGATTAAAACATGTTAAAGTCTTATTAATGGCCCAACTCACCTTATTCATTAGCAGCTTCCCATTTTATCAAATACACCAACCAAGCTAGACATCAAGAATATCTGACATGGAAACCAGAGCGAGTAAACTCAACTCATCACTTGTTTTAAAGGACCTCTATATTGGATACCAAACACCTGCATATCGTGGCATGCTCCATGGACACTGACCACACACATTGCATATTCACAGACACGGACATCCGACTTGTGGTGTAGGAAGGTGTATGTCCAATCAACCCACAGGACACTTTTGCATTTGTTGCTGCACCTTGGGTTGCACTGGTAACTACCATTGTAATGCCACAGTGTACTCAGGGAAACACACCCAACTTGTGGACTGGACTAGGCTGCAGCTTTGGCCTATTCACTTTCAGTCATGGTGCACACTCAGTCCGAGCCTACTTAATGGCATCCCTGCCTTGCTTTACCTTGCCTTCATGTGTTTTGCCCCTTCATCCAGGGCTACCAACATCATAACGGTGATATCTTGCCTTGCTGTTGAGTGCAGAGACAAAGCTAGGCAGCTTACCACAGTTGGCAGCAGACCTCAGTCCAGTCAAGGGGTGAGAGTCATTGCTCAGCGGTTCCCAGCACAGTATGTTAAGAGCAGCCTCTCATACCAGTTCAGAGGTTTGGACATGATCAGTCAGTTGCTCACGTTGGTCTGAATCAGACTGCTGGTCCTCATAAGGGGTGAGAAGTCGAATATTGAGCAACCTGCCATAATCTAATGGGGTCATAGAGTTTTACAGCATAGAAAAAGGCCTTTCAGCCCACCATTAGACAACAAACAGCAAACTACACAAATCCCATTTACCTACACTTGGTCCATGGCATACTATGCCCTGGCATTTTCTCTTAGAGCAACACACTGGCCCTGAATTCTTGTGACACTTCTTTTAAAAGTGTCCTACTTTCCAAACGTTGACTTGCCTGTGCTCCCAGTCTATGTTTACCGGAAGCTATCTAATGATAGTGAAATTGGTCTTCTCCCAATTTAGACACAACTTCTGCACTATCCATATCCCTTTCCATAGTGATCTTTGAAATGTACAGAGTTATGTTCTTAATCCCCAAAATGTTAGCCCACTGAAACTTCAACCACTTGACCAGCTTGTTTCCCTACAATTAGATCTAGCCCTGCCCCATCTCTAGCAGGGCCAATTACATACTGGTACACTTTGATTCCTTCTTCTCTTTTATGGGTCATTTTCTTCCTGCAACGAGAGAGAAGTAGAGATTAAGGGAAGTGAAATTGGGTGGTAGAACTGTTAATTATGGTGAAGGTGTCCAGGTGAAGTCAGCAAGTGAGTGTTTTTTATTGTATTCATTTTGTGGGATGTGGGCATCACTGGCCGGCCAGCATTTCTTGCCCTTCCCTAGTTGCCCTTGAGAAGGTGGTGGTGAGCTGCCTTCTTGAGCCACTGCATTCCTCATGCTGTGGGTTGACCCACAATGCTATTAGGGAGGGAATTCCAGGAGTTTGATCTAGCGACAGTGAAGGAACGGTGATATATTTCCAAGTCAGGATGGTGAGTGACTTGGAGGGGAACTTGGAGGTGGTGGCGTTCCTATATATCTGTTGCCCTTGTCCTTCTAGATGAGGGTGGTCGTGGGTTTGGAAGGTGCTGTCTGAGGATCTTGGGTGAATTTCAGCGGTGCATCTTGCAGATAGTACACACTGCTGCTACTGAGTGTCGGTGGTAGAGGGAGTGAATGCTTGTGGATGTAGTGCCAATCAAGCGGGCTGCTTTGTCTTAGATGGTGTCAAGCTTCTTGAGTGTTGTTGGGGCTGCACTCATCCAGGCAAGTGGGGAGTATTCCATCACGCTCCTGACTTGTGCTTTGCAGATGGTGGAGAAACTTTGAGGAGTCAGGAGACGAGTTACCCATCGCAGTATTCCCAGCTTCTGGCCTGCTCTTGTAGCCACTGTGTTAATGTGGTGACTCCAATTGAGTTTCTGGTCAATGGTAACCCCCAGGATGTTGGATTGGGGTCAGAGCTGCTGCTGCCTCCTACCCCGCTCCGCCCACCACTGACGCTGATGCAACTCCTCCCACCGCCGACGCTATTTCGTCCACCACCGCCGACACAACTCCGCCCACAGCCGATGCAACTCCACCCACAGTCGACATGAACCTCCGCAGCCAGTAGCTCCAGAGGAGGCAGCAACACCCAGCCCTGCCGAGTCTTCACCATCCCCCCAGACGTCCCCCTTACTGAGGACGAACAGTAAAGGGCACACCTTTGTCGCCCTCCACCCACACATCAACGAATACCGGTCACATTTGGACATAGAGCAGTTTTTCTGCCGCCTCCGCCTCCATGCTGACTTCTTCAACCATGAGCCTAAAACCTCCCTCTACTGACCCCTTCTCCCGCCTCCAACACACTCCCTCCTCCTGGACACTACCACAAGGCCTCCTACCCTCCCTCGACCTCTTCATCTCTCAACTGCTGTCGAGACATCAATCACCTCAACCTCTCCACCCCTCTTACCCACTCCAGCCTCTACCCCGCAGAACGTGCAGACCTCAGCTCACTCCACTCCAATCCCAACCTCACCATAAAACCCGCAGACAAGGGAGGCGCAGTTGTAGTATGGCGCACTGACTTCTACATCGCCGAGGCCAGACGCCAACTCTCCGACACCACCTCCTACCGCCCCCTTGATCATGACCCCACACCCGACCACCAAACCATTATCTCCCAAACCATCATCTCCCAAACCATCCACAACCTCATCACTTCAGGTGACTTCCCACCCACAACCTGTAACCTCATTGTTCCCCAAACCCGCACTGCCCGCTTCTATCTCCTTCCCAAAATCCACAAACCTGAATGCCCTGGTCGACCCATTGTCTCCGCCTGCTCCTGCCCCACCGAACTTACCTCCACCATCTCGATTCCATTTTCTTCCCCCTTGGTCCAGGAACTCCATACCTACTTCCGTGACACCACACACACCCTCCACCTCCTCCAGAACTTCCAATTCCCTGGTCCCCAACACCTCATCTTTACCATGGACGTCCAGTCCCTATACACCTGCATTCTCCATACAGATGGCCGAAAGGCCCTCTGCTTCTTCCTGTCCCGCAGGCTCGACCAGTCCCCCTCCACTGACACCCTCATCTGCTTAGCCGAACTCGTCCTCACCCTCAACAACTTCTCTTTCAATTCCTCCCACTTCCTACAGACAAAGGGGGTGGCCATGGGTACCCGCATGGGCCCAAGCTATGCCTGCCTCTTTGTAGGTTATGTGGAACAATCCCTCTTCTGTACCTACACTGGCCCTAAACCACACCTCTTCCTCCGTTACATTGATGACTGTATCGGCGCCGCCTCGTGCTCCCACGAGGAGCTCGAACAGTTCATCCACTTCACCAACACCTTCCACCCCAACCTTAAGTTCACCTGGACCATCTCTAATACCTCTCTCTCCTTCCTGGACCTCTCTGTCTCCATCTCCGGCAACCACCTAGAAACCGATATCCATTTCAAGCCCACCGACTCCCACAGCTACCTCGAATACACCTCCTCCCACCCACCCTCCTGCAAAAATGCCATCCCCTATTCCCAATTCCTTTGCCTCTGCTGCATCTGCTCCCAGGATGAGGCATTCCACTCCCGTTCATCTCAGATGTCCTCGTTTTTGAAGGACCGCAACTTCCCCCCCTCAGTGGTCGAGAATGGTCTCGACTGTGTCTCCTGCATTTCCCGAAACTCATCCCTCACACCCCCTCCCCGCAATAACAATCAAAACAATCCCCCTCATCCTCACGTACCACCCCACCAACCTCCAGATCCAACGCATCATCCTCCGACACTTCCGCCATCTACAATCTGACCCCACCACCAAAGACTTTTTTCCCTCCCCACCCTTATCTGCTTTCCGGAGGGACCACTCTCTCTGTGACTCCCTTGTCCACTCCACACTCCCCTCCAGCTCCACCACACCCAGCACCTTTCCCTGTTACCGCAGGAAGTGCTACACCTCCCCCCTCACCCCCAGCCCAGGCCCCAAGAAGAGTTTCCACATCAAGCAGATGTTCACCTGCACATCTGCTAATGTGGTATACTGCATCCGCTGTTCCCATTGTGGCCTCCGCTACATCGGGGAAACCAAGTGGAGGCTTGGGGACCGCTTTGTAGAACACCTACACTCGGTTCACACTAAACAACTACACCTCCCAGTCACGAACCATTTCAACTCACCCTCCTATTCCACAGACGACATGTCCATCCTGGGCCTCCTGCAGTGCCACAACGATGCTACCCGAAGGTTGCAGGAACAGCAACTCATATTCCGCTTGGGAACCCTGCAGCCCAATGGTATCAATGTGGATTTCATAAGCTTCAAAATCTCCCCTCCCTCTACCGCATCCCAAAACCAGCCCAGCTTGTCCCTGCCTCCCTAACCTGTTCTTCCTCTCACCTATCCCCTCTTCCCACCTCAAGCCGCTCCCCCATTTCCTATCAACTAACCTCATCCCGCCCCCTTGACCTGTTCGTCCTCCCTGGACTGACCTATCTCCTTCCTACCTCCCCACCTACACTCACCTTTACTGGCTCCATCCCCGCCTCTTTGACCTGTCTGTCTCCTCTCCACATATTTTCTCTTCTATCCATCATCTATCTGCTTCCCCTTCTGTCCCTATTTATTTCAGAACCCTTCCCGTCCCCCATTTCTGAAGAAGTGTCTAGGCCCGAAACATCAGCCTTCCTGCTCCTCTGATGCTGCTTGGCCTGTTGTGTTCATCCAGCTCTACACCTTGTTATCTCAGATTCTTCATCATCTGCAGTTCCTTCTATCTCTCTCCACCAAAGGTTTGCCATGTTGCCCCATATTGGATTGTTCATCGTCTTGAAATGGGCATTTTGCTCCCACTTCTAAGATCTGGCAAAAGATGGATGGTAACTGCTTCCCCTGCTCACAATCTTACATCCCTCTCACCGTCCTATCCAACCCATCCGTAGGGTAAAGAGGAGGGGGTAAGATCATGAACTTCAGTCCACAGAAAGAATTATTTTTCCAGATTTAAACAGATGCCAGATGGCATATTTCAGATGCCAGAAATAGCCATCTGGAAAGCTCATCGATCTGAATTATTGGCCGGCATTTCACAGGAGGGGTGAAGTCGAACTGAACAGTTGGTTTACCAGCAAACCAAGATCTCCCTCCATGTGCCTCGTTGTGATCTTCTACTATATTAGCAAGCTGCTAGTGGACCCTTGGTGGGAACAGGGGTCCTGCCTTTCAGAGTTACAATCCAGATTGTAGTCCAGGAACTCCAGAGGTCAGTAGTGGCCAATAGTGGGACGACAGACCAGCCCATGAGAAACACAACCCTGGATCCTGGGCCAAGATAAGTTGGGTATTCGCCAGGGACAGGCACATCGCAGTGCAGACTGAGTGGAAGGACATGCAACCCTATCTTCTGGAATATCGCCTCTGCCACCCTTTGTGTACCCTTTGAAGGTAGTAACTCTTCCTTCCTTTCTCCTAGCCCCCATTTTAAAAACATATACACCCACCATTACATGTAGTTATTTTAAACAATCGGCTGAGGCTAGTTATGACACATCTTTGGGAAAGGTGGCATTTGAATCACAATCTTCTGGTCCAGAGGTAGAGACACTACCACTGTGTTATAAGAAGTCCATACTTTTACAAGATAGGGAAGGTAATATTGGGGCCATTTGAACTTTTAACAAGCTCAATTGATCCTTAATTATTTAATGGCATAAGGCAGAGAGGCTAGAAAGGTCTTGGCACACAATGGCATTGTCCTTACCTCAAGGCCAGAAGGTTTGGGTTCAAATCCCATCTGTCTCATCAATGTGTCCAAAGTGGACTGTTGATTTTTGACATCCATCCTCACCTCCCCTACCTGGGGTGAGTAGAAAGATGGTGGATCAGCCACATGCTGCATCCACAGCCAAAAGCATGCTTGTCGGCCCATTATCTCCTTTCTCCCTCTATAAATGGTATCTGACCTATTGAGGTTTCCCAGAGTTTCCTGTTTTCATTCAGAATTCCAGAATCAGTACAATTTTGTTTTAGTTATATGGATAATTTAGTTGCCTGCAATGCTCGCATCAAAACAACTTGAACAAAATAGTATGTTTAATTTTCAATAGGACCATCTTTTTATATAAATATTTCATTCACTGCTGTGGCATTGACATAAATCATACATCTTTATGAAAGGTTTTACTTCAGTTCGATGATTGACACATTAGCACAATCCCCTTCACAAATCAAACATTGTTAAGGTAGTTAAATGAATAAATAATGATCTTTCCAACCTTACATTGTCTAGGAAATATCCTATAGAGACACTTTGATCAGTTTATTACTCATAAAATGCATTTACCCAGGTGCATTGACTGTAAGAGACAAACAAAGAACTGTGGTTCACGCTTTGTTTTATTAAAACACCCACAGGTTAAAGAAACAATTCTTACACAACAAATTGAGTTAATTTTGTGGGAGGCGATGGCCTCATGGTATTATCGCTGGACTGTTAATCCAGAGACCCCAGAATATATTCTGAGAACCCAGGTTTGAATCCCGCCATGGCAGATGGTGGAATTTGAATTCAGTAAATATCTGGAATTAAGAATCTAATGATGACCATGAACTGATTTGTCGGAAAAACCTGTCAGGTTCACTGATGTCCTTTAGGGAAGGAAACTGCCATCCTTACCTGATCTGGCCGACATTTGACTCCAGACCCACAGCGATGTGGTTGACTCTGAACTGCCTGCTGGGCAATTAGGGATGGGTAATAAATGCTGCCTAGCCAATGATGCCCTCATCCCATTAATGAATGAAGAAAAAAACAAAACTTGTCCCCAGACTAGGAGGACTGCTTAAAAACACATATACTTCCTGCTCCGATGAACCGCTGGGTTCAAATCCCTGAGCTCCATCGTCGGGTGCACCCAGGGTCTTGTTAACAGGTAGGTAGGCCCCAACCCAAGTGTTTGCCATCCAAGTCTTCATTGAGGGAATGGCCACCAGGTGTTCTGCTTATCCCCACTTTCAAAGCCCTTCTGGAATGTTCTCTGGTTTCAGCCAATGGGGTCCATTGTACCCTAAAGGTAGCAACGCAGGTTGATGGAGTGGTCAAGAAGGCAAACGGCATGCTTTCATTCATCGGACACGAGTACAAGAGTTGGCGGGTCATATTGCAGTTGTATAGGACTTTGGTTCGACCACATTTGGAATACTGCATACATTTCTGGTCGCGACATTGCCAAAAGGATGTAGATGCTTTGGAGAGGGTGCAGAGGAGGTTCACCAGGATGTTGCCTGGTATGGAGGGCACTAGCTATGAAGAGAGGTTGAGTAGATTAGGATTATTTACATCAGAAAGACGGAGGTTGAGGGGGACCTGATTGAGGTCCACAAAATCACGAGAGGTATAGACAGGGTGGATAGCAAGAAGCTTTTTGCCAGAGTGGGGGACTCAATTACTAGGGGTCACGATTTCAAGGTGAGAGGGGAAAAGTTTAAGGGAGATATGTGTGGAAAGTTCTTTGTGCAGAGGGTGGTGGGTGCCTGGAACGCGTTGCCAGTGGAGGTGGCAGAGGAGGGCATGATAGCGTCATTTAAGATGTATCTAGACAGTTACATGAATGGGCAGGGAGCAGAGGGATACAGATCCTTGGAAAATAGGCGACAGGTTTAGATAGAGGATCTGGATCGGCACAGGCTTGGAGGGCTGAAGGGCCTGTTCCTTTGCTGTAATTTTCTTTGTTTGTTCTTTGACAGGGCAGGGGTCACAGCACCCAATGAGGTTAGGTCAGGTCATCGTAGATGTACACATCCCCTTACCAAGATATGACTAATTCATAGTACTAAGGAGTCTGGCTGAAACTGAGGATTACACAACATAATGTCTCTCCCTACACTCCTGGCTGAGTACCTTGAGTGTTTTGGGTTGTAGCGACCCTCCCATTGTTAAGGTTAAACATCTCTGTTCAATATGCAAGACAGGTCTGGGATGGTCCTTGATAACAAGGCGTGGGGCTGGATGAACACAGCAGGCCAAGCAGCATCATAGAGCAGGAAAACTTGACGTTTCGGGCCTAGACCCTTCATCAGAAATGGGGGAGGGGAAGAAGGTTCTGAAATAAATAGGGAGAGAGGGGGAGGCGGATAGAGGATGGATAGAGGAGAGGATAGGTGGAGAGGAGGCAGACAGGTCGAAGAGGCGGGGATGGAGCCAGTAAAGGTGAGTGTAGGTGGGGGGTTGGGGAGGAGATAGGTCAGTCCAGGGAGGACGGACAGGTCAGGGGGGCGGGATGATGTTCGTAGATAGGAGATGGGGGTGGGGCTTGAGGTGGGAGGAGGGGATAGGTGAGAGGGAAAACAGGTTAGGGAGGTGGAGATGAGCTGGGCTGGTTTTGGGATGCGGTTGGGGGTTGGCTTTTGGCCTGTGGTCACCTTGGCCTCTTTGTATTCACAGGCCTTGCTTGCAGAAACAATTTAGCCAATTTATGTTGGGCCTAGTTGCTTAGGCTATACTAATCCTCAGGTATTTTTATAAACCTAAATTATCAAAAGAAATTTATATTGGAATTTATTTTCATTTCATTCATGGAGTAGCTTCTCGTATTAAAAAAAGAGAATTCACTATCTATCACATATATATTTAATTTATGTATATTTCAATGAAAAAAATTACATAATATTTTAGAAGATGAAAAAAAGGTCACTGTACAGAAATAGTAAGTAGTCACTCAGCTCTATTCCTATCACAATAGGAAAATTATAACACTGCTTTCTATTTTATCAGCATTTCGAGGTAAGTACATTTGACTGACTTTAGATTTGAATAGTTTGTATTCAGTCTTATTAAATAAAACATCTTCCAAAACTACAAATATTTATTTGAATTTCTTATTCTACCAGATATTCTTTTCACTGATAAACATTTGAAATAATAGCATTTCTTATTGATGTTATTATCTTTTCAGTTCCTTATTAGAATACTTCTCATACACACCTGTCTCTCTCTCTCATATACACACCCACACACACCCACACACACAGACACACACACACAGACACACAGACACACACACTCTCTCTCTCTCTCTCACACAAGCATCCACTTTCATATGCACACCGTCTTTCAAGCACGCACACACACACACACACTCTCTCTCTCTCTCTCTCTCTCTCACACACGCATCCACTTTCATATGCACACCGTCTCTCAAGCGCACACATACACACACACACATGCACACATGCACACACACACACACACACACACACACTAATCAATGGGGTCAATTCGTATTTGCAAATTGAGCACACAATTTATCGGCAGTCAGTCAATATAGCATTCTTTAAATTCCTACTTTATAAATGTGTAATAAATAGGTAATAAATAGAAATAAAGCCAGTCTGCATTCAAACCAAAACAAAAACAGATTCTAAACAAGGCCTCATAGCTAACATGCATTGTCTGACCTAAAATGTCATCTCTTCTTTACACTGATAAAACCTTTAGTTCTCTCAGGACAGTGACCTGAAAATTTGGGGATTTATGTATACATATTAATCAATTAAAACCTTCCAACTGATTAAAGATTTAACAGCATCTTAGGTTTGTTTAGTACATCCTCATCAGTGGTGTGACCCTTTGATCTTTTACTTATAAATTCCGTGTCTGATACTACCTCTTTCCTTAACATCTGAAGAAGGAGTGAGGCTCCGAAAGCTTGTGTTTTTAAACAAACCTGTTGGTCTATAACTTGGTGTCCTGTGATTTCTGAACTTGTCTAGTAATTTTGTTATTTGACAATATTGTAACTGTGTGGATAAATTCTTCCAATTTAATAATTGAGAAAGGTCTAGGGGTATCACAAGGACAGAACTGGGTTGGACATTGTAAGGTTGTACATCTTTCCCAGAGTATTTGGGTTCTACAGAAGAGGTTATCAATTAATGAGAGAGAGCCAGACCTGTTTGTAGGGGCAGAGCTCACATGCACATAAATAGGTAACTTTTGTTTAAAATCAAGATTTTTGCGATTGTTTTGTTGAATTTTTATTGCCAAAAATGGTCAGAGGCAAATTTTCTAAATTGCCGCTCCTTATTTTTTATGGCAGATGATGTGATTTTGGGCTAGTATTGTGATGCACAAGGCATCACACACTAAATGGATTAGTGGTTGTTTGATTATAAATTCAAATTTAGTGGTAAGGTATGAAATTTAAAACTGAACTTTGTAGACCAACACCAGGAAAAATGGCCAAGAAAACTATTTGATTGTTGTAAGTACCCAGCAGTTCAGACGAGGGAACTTGCCACCACAGATGGCCTATCCCATTCGAGATGTATACTGCATACTTCCTGCCATTTGTGCAGGAGGATCAGATGAGGTAGAAGTTGACTTAGGAACATAGACTACAGATGTAGAAGATAGAAGCAGGAGTAAGACAATTAGACATTTGAGCCTGCTTGACCATATAATCTGCTCATGCCTGATCATCTAACTCAGTACCCTGTTCCTGCTTTCTCCCACACTCCCTCTTTCTACACCCTTGGTCCCTTCTAGCCCTTTTTCTTGAAGAAATTCAGTGATTTAGCTTCCACTGCTTTTGGTGGCAGAGAATTGGCTCACCATTCTCTGGGTGAAGAAATTTCTTGTCACCTCAGTCCTTACTGTTGTGATGATTTTGCCAAGCATGTTCTCTGGGTCTGTGTAGGAGCAGACTAGAGCATCTGCTGCTAACTTGTCTCATTTGGCACCTCCGCAATTTGAGGGAATTGAGAGGGAATTTTATAGACTGGCACCCAACTGAAGACACTCAATGGCTGTTAGACGGATTGGGCATTTGGGAAAGACAGGGATGGGTCGTTGGACCAGGCTGAAAGCCACTGCTTTGCCTTTACCACAGAACTGTCCTGCCCTGCTTCCCTCTACGCACTCACTATCCCTTCGTCTTTAAGGTCCCAATCCCAATCCCCTTAATTCCTTACCTGAGCCTGTGTCACTCCTGGGGCACCAGTGGGTGGTTTCTCTGCAGCAACTATGGCCTCGCCTGGTGTGCTGCTGAGCAATGGTAAGACTGCCTGCTGCCAGGGCCTTGATGCAGGAGGACCTCACTACTATTGGATTGCCTCGATATGCCATCCATAAAGGGGTGGTGCAAGTCGCTTACCAGCTCTTCAGCAGGCAGTCAAGACTCCAGACATCTCAACAAGATTCCACACATGCTCATTATTACTAATATTAGCCTTTTAATCCCAGATTTATTTAAATTTCAACTCCCCAGCTTCCATGGTGGGACTTGAGTTTATGGAGTTGATTTTTAACCCATTCAAAAAACCATCTGCTTGCAAAGGTTTCATAGTGTATTGTTATTGTTAATTAAGGTTCTGGATTGCTAGTGAAGTTACTCTACTGCTGTGTTACGATGCCTTACCATGAATACACTGATAGTACAATCTAAAGCACTGTCATGCAAATCCTTAGATACTGAAGATGAGGAAGAAACCAAGTTCTTGTCATGGTATGATAAGTCTGTTCCTTTTCTGTTCTACTTGTTCCTCACTAATTGTCTTTATGCAGATCCACATCCAGTTCTTTGAAGATGTATCTGTCTTGGTTTCTCTGATACAACAAGATGAGGTGCTATGATTTATTGACATGATGACAGAATAATTTAATATTCGGGCCTCTAACAAACTCTTTCTTCTTGCTCCAGGAGAAAAAAAACGGCCATGTAAATAACTGTTGGGAATGAAGGGCTTGTCATATGAGAAGCAGCTCAGAAGTCAATTGAGTTTAGAAGGATGAGGGGACAATCTCATTGAAACTTACAGAATACTGAAAGTGGACGTGGAGAAGCTGTTTCCACTGGTAGGAAAGACTAGATCCAAAGGCACAGACTCTGAATGAAGGGATGACCCTTTAGAACTGAGATGAGGAGGAATTTCTTCAGCTAGAGGTGGGGAATCTGTGGAACTCATTGCCATGGTGGATGTGGAGGCCAAGTCATTGAGTGTATTCAAGACAGACGTAGGTTCTTGATTAGTAAGGGGATCAAAGTTTACAGGAGAAAGCAGGAGAATGCTGTTGAGGAATATATCAATCATGATCAGATGGCGGAGCAGACTCAATGGACCACATGGCCTAATTATATTCCTGTATCTTATGGCTTTGTGGTTTTATGCTCACAAGATTTATATCTGCCCCAACTGTTCAGCCCATGTGCGCACTGAACTGTCTGCTTTACTACTCATGGATCTTGCAGAAAATCTTTAAATCCATTCATTTTATTCAGTCATGGGATGTGGTTGTTACTGGCTGAGCCAGCATTTAATGCCCTTCCCTTTATGCCATTGAGGAGAAGGTGCTGAGTTGCCTTCTTAAATGACTGCAATCTATCTGGTTCAGGTTAGGAAATACTGTTAGGAAAGAAGTTACGGGATTTTGATTTGGTTTGAATGGTACTATTTAACCCGCAACCTGTACCGAAATTTCCAGGTGGTTAGTTTTTTCTAAAATTCTGCTGATTATTATTTTTTGCTCTATTTGATTTACCGTCCAACTTCACAAAGTAATTGTTGCAAGTCGTCGGCTGAATGCAACTCAAGTATCTAGGAGGCCAATTGAAACTTAACACTACTCTTCAAAGTGTTCCAAGTGGACCTTTATATTCAATGTTGTATTACTTGGGATGTAAGCAGAAACTACTGAGGCTGTCAAGAGATTGTGTGCTGAGGTTATAAGCTTACAATCCCATCTGGTGTCAAAGCATTCACTGGGCATTTCATTAAGGAAACTACCCCAGGCACTTTGTGCTAATGTTGCATGAAGCTTATCAGAAAGTCATGGAAATTAATGAATGACTAGGCTGCATGCAGCTTGGCATATTCGATTTTATTTCAAACTGTCAGAAAACATGTTTTAAAATGTCACTACTATTTGAGATGATATTCAGTCAATGCATGTTGGTTCTCAACATTAATTCCTTGAAGTAGGCAGCAGTAAACTGATTGTTTTATAACCCTGAACATTACTTTAATGAATATTTCATTTCAAATACACATGCACTTCCAGTACCAGAACCTGTAGACATTTGAAGTGTTGTGCAAACCACAAAAGAAATTAGATATTTTGGCATTTGCATTGTCAAAATTTTATTTTTCTTCAGTTAATTTTGTGCCTAACCAGTAAACAATGAGATAACAGATGAGATATTAGAACATAATAAGGATTTTTTTTCTGATCTCAACCAATGAAACATTACATATAGCTTAAGTCACATTTTCTCCCAGGTTTTCCATACCCTAGTCCTGAACTTGCATATTTCTCAAAGTTTCTCTCTTATCTCTTCTTGTATTCTCTTAAAGCCCACCTTATCTAAGAGATCCACGTCTCTCTCCCTAGTTCCAATTCCCATTGAGCTCCTGATTTCCTTCCAGGCACCAGTGTTAACCAATTTTGCTAACAGTTCTCTTTTTTCAGATGCTACATCTGCAAATCTGCTGGTGTCATCCGTCTTGAAAAATCTAATGCTTGATCCATCTGTCCATACAAAGGGTCACCCCACCTGTAAACTCCCTTTCCTCCAAAAAGGTGGTGACTGATTAGGGATAGTCAATAAGGCTTTGTGCAAGGGAAATTGTGTCTCACTAACTTGATTGAGTTTTTTGAAGAAGTAACAATGAGGATTGATGAGGGCAGAGCGGCGAACATGACCTATATGAACTTCAGTAAGGCATTCGACAATGTTCCACATAGTAGACTGGTTAACGACATTAGATTTAGTTAACAACAACATGGAATACAGGGAGAACTAACCATTTGGATACAGAACAGGCTTGAAGGTAGGATACAGAGGGTGGTGATGGAGGGTTGCTTTGGGGACTGGAAACCTGCGACCAGCAGTGTGCCACACGGATTGGTGCTGGGTCTCACACAGATTTGGATGTGAACATAGGCGGTATGGTTAGTAAGTTTGCAAATGACTCCATAATTGGTGTGTAGGGGACAGCGAAGGAGGTTACCTCAGAGTACAATGGGACCTGGTTTGATGGGCTGAGGAGTGGTAGATGGACTTTAATTTAGATAATGAGAGGTGATGCATTTTGGGAAGGCAAATCAGGGCAGGACTAGACACTTAATGGTGAGGTCCTGGGGTGGTTGCTGAACAAAGAGACCTTGGAATGCAGGTTCATAGTTCCTTGAAAGTGGAGTCCCAGGTAGACAGGATAGTGAAGAAGGCATTTAGTATGCTTGCCTGTATTGTCTGCAGGAGTTGGGAAGCCATGTTGTGGCTGTTCAGGACACTGATTAGGCCACTTTTGCAATACTATGTTCAATTCTGGTCTTCGCGCTATGGAAAAGATGTGAAACTTGAAAGGATTCAGAAAGGATTTACAAGGATGTTGCCAGGGTTGAAGGGTTTGAGCTATAAGAAGAGGCTGAATAGGCTGGGGCTATTTTCCCTGGAGTGTCGGAGACGGAGGGGTAAACTTATAGAAGTTCATAATATCAGAAGGGGCATGGATTGGGTGAATAGTCAAGGTCTTTGCCCCAGGGTAGTGGGGTCGAAAACCAGAGGACATAGGTTTAAGGTGAGAGGGGAAAGATTTAAAAGGGATCTAAGGGACAACTTTTTCACACTGAAGGTGGTACATATATCGAATGAACTGCCAGAAGAAGTGGTGGAGGCTGGTACAATTACAACATTTAAAATACATCTGGATGGGTATATGAGTAAGAAGGGTTTAGACGGATTTGGGCCAAATGCTGGCAAATGGGATTAGATTAATTTCGGATATCTGGTCAACATGGACAAGTTAGACCTGAAGGGTTTGATTCCATGTTGTACATCTCTATGACTCTAGGTGCATAAACATGCTGTCTGTTCTCAAATCTTTGCTCCTATTTCCCAGAACTGCATGGTTAAATCCTGAGAATTCAACTTTGCCTCTGTACTGAAATGACTCTTAAATGAATTCAACATGAGTCCCTCTTGTGCTATTCTTCCCTGCTACTCTGCTTTTAAAACATAATTGTAAAGTGAGCTCATTTAAACAATAACTTGCCTTGAATTGATCTTTTCATTTGGTAGCACACTTGACTCTAAGTCATAAAATTCCAGCTTCAATTCCCACTCCAGGGCTTGAGCACAGAAATCATGGTTGACACTGAGGGAGTGCTGCAGTGTCTGAAAGGCTCCCTTTTGGATGAGTCATTTAAGCAAGAATCTATTTATCTTCGTGGATGGACGTAAAATATTCCTTGGCACTATTTCAAAAAACTACAGGAGAGTTATCCTCAGTATCTTGGCCAATATTAATCCCTCAATCGACATGACAAATTCAGAAAAATAAAATAAAGAATTGCAGTTGCTGGAGATCTGAAACAAGAACAGAAATTGCTGGTGAAACTCAGCAGATCTGGCAGCATCTATGGAGAGAGAGCAGAGACCTTTCGAGACCTTCTTCAGAAGGGTAATTGGATTTGAAACACTAACTCTGCTTTCTCTCCACAAGTGTTGTCAGACCTGCTGAGTTTCTCTAGGAATTTCTATTTTATTACAAAGACAGATTCTGGTCAGTATCATGTTGCTGCTTGTGGAGGTTGCTGTATACAAATTGGCTGTTGCTTTTCGTACATGACAATGCTGATTACACTTGCAAGATAATTCATTCAAATTAAAGGACTTTGAGACGTGTAGCTGTCATGATAGCTGCTAAATAAATGCAAATCTTTCGTTCTTTCTTTTCATTGACTATGATTTGTATGTTTGAGTAACTTATTACAATGAACCATACAGAAAAGTCACAATTATATGCCTTATATAATCTTCAAACTGGAATGACAATATTTACCATTATAATTGATATTTACATTATTTACTTCAGAATTTTAATATGTTATGGATTTGATTTCATGAGCCATTAGATTTCCTATCTGAAGGATCCAGGGGAAGGTAAAAGAAATAGCTTCGCAGCAGTAGAAAGGGCTCATCTGAATTTTAAAAATTTGAAAAACCTAATCCTGCAAGTGCTATAAACTGAGCTACAATTAATTACACTAGCGAGGTAATCTTTCAGTTTTTAAACCTTCCCTTTCAACAGCATTGGCGGCCAGGAACACACTCGTGTCAGGTCAATAGATGCTATTCTATGCAGCTATGCAGCTATCAAGACTCCCAAAAGCTGTGTTGCCTGCCTGGTGCCAGGGTTCAGGATTTCTCATCTGGGTTGCAAAGGAACTTGGAGTGGGAGGGGAAAGACCCAGTTATTGTGGTCCACATATGTACCAATGATATAGGTAGGAAAAGGCAAGTGGTTCTGCTGAGGGAATATGAAGAACTAGGGGCTAAATCAAACAGCAGAACAAAAAGGTAATCATCTCTGATTATTGCCTGAGCCACGAGTAAATTGGCACGAAGTCAACAAGGTTAAAGAGGTAAACATGTGGCTCAAAGATGGGTGTGGGAGAAGGGGTTTCGAATTCATTGGCACTGGTATTGGGGAAGGAGGGTACTGTTCCAATGGGCCAGGCTCCACCTGAATCGTGCTGGAATCAGAGATCTAGCAAATTGTATAACTAGGGCTGTGGATATGATTCTATGAAAAGATAGGACTGCAGATTAGTGACGGGGTTGATTGTTATGGAGAAAATAAAAGGAAGGCACTGAGTGCATGAATGTCATATTTTACCAAGGAACCGTAAAAATGTGAGGAAACTCAGAAGTAGACTTAAGGACTTTGTACCTAAATACCGGAACCATTCAAAATAAGGTAGATGGTGCAAATCAAAGTAAAGCAAGGCCACGAGGATTAGTTTAGGGGGTTGTGGGGAGAGCTCAACAGAGATTGTTGAAGTTTCCAGAACAAGTAATAGGACAGAGTCGATGGAAAGGGTCAGGAGTCTAATTTCAGGCATAGCAGATGAGGGGACAATTATCAGAAAAGGGGCAGTCAATTCAGGACTGAGGGTGTTGTTCTTAAATGCGCACAGTAAACGGATCAAGGTAAATGAACTTGTAGATTATAATCGGCAGGCATGATGTTGTGGGCATCACAGAGATGTGGCTGCAAGGTGTCAGGGCTGGGGTCTAAATATCCAAAGTACGCATGCTGTCAAAGGGGACGGAGGAGCAGAGTTACCTTGTTAGTAAGACATAAAATCCGTGTGGGTAGAGTTGAGGGACTACAAAGGAAAAAAATGACCCTAATTGGATTAATGTACTGGCCTCCTGGCAGTACTCAGGGCATGTGGGGAAGAAAATAAATCAGGAAATAGAAAAGGCATGTGAGAAAGACATTATTACTACAGTCATGGGGGACTTCAATATGCAGGTTGGCTGGGAAAATCGGGTTGATAGTGGATCCCAAGGAAAAGGATTTGTGAATGTCAATGAGGTGGATTTTTGGAGCAGCTTGCGGTAGAGACCACTAAGGTACAGGCAGTTCTGGATTTGGTGATATGTAATGAGGCAGACTTGATTAGAGAGCTTAAGGTGAAACGAGCCCTGGGAGTAGTGACCATAATAGGATAGAATTCACCCTGCACCCTGAAGATGGAATCAGATGTGACGATACTACAATCAAGTAAGGGTAACTGCAAAGACATGAGGAGGAGCTAGCCAATGTTTATTGGAAGTGAACCTAACAGGGAAGACAGTACAGAACCAATGACAACAATTTGTAGTGCTAATTTTGGAGACACAGCAGAAATTCATCCCAAGGAAGGAGAAATACACTGGAAGGAGGATAAGGCAACCATGGCTGACACAAGAAATCAGGGAAAGTTTAAAATCAAAAGAAAAAGTGTCCAATGTGGTGAAGATTAGTGTGAAGCCAGAGGATTTAGAAGCCTTTAAAAAACCAGCGGAGGATGACTGAGAAAAGCAATAAGTGGAGGGAAGATGAAATATCAAAGTTAACTAGTAATATAAAAGAAAATTCCAACAACTTTTTTTTAGATATCTGAAAGGTAAGAGAGAGGCAAGAGTGGACATTGGACTGCTGCAAAGTAAGGCTGGTGAGGTATTAATGGGGAACAAAGATATGGCGGAGCAACTGAATATGTATTTTCCATCAGTGGATGACACGAATAACATACCAGAACTTCGAGAGAGTCAGGGTGCAGAGAAGAGTGTAATGGCCATCACTAAGAAGAAGATGCTGTGGAAGCTGAAAGGTCTGAAGATGGATAATTCACCTGGACCTGATGGACTATACCCCAGAATTCTGAAGGAAATAGCACAGGACATTGTCGAGACATAGGTGATCTTCCAGGAATCACTGAATTCAGGGAAGGTCCCAGAGGACTGACAAATGGTTAATGTAACACCCCTGTTTAAGAAGGGAGGGAGGCAGAAGAGGGGAAATTATAGGCTGGTCAGACCTTGGTAAGGCCTGAGAGTCTATTTTTAAAGACGAGAGTATTTGGAAGTCCATGGTAAAATATGGCTCCATCAGCATTGCTTTGTCAAGGGGGGTCATGCAGGACAAATCTGTTAGAATACTTTGAGGAGGTAGCCAGCAAATTAGACAAAGGAGAGCCAGTGGACATGATCTATTTGGATTTTCAGAAGGCCTTTGACGAAGTGCTGCACAGGAGGCTGCTAAATAAGATACTAGCCCGTGGTGTTAGTAGACAGGTACTGGTATGGATAGACGATTGGCTGACAAGCAGAAGGCTAAGAGTGGGGATAAAAGTGTCTCTTTCAGGATGACAGCCAGAGACTAGTGAAGTTCCAAAGGAGACAGAGTTGGGACCACAGCTATTTACATTGTACATTAATCATCTGAATGAAGGACCTGAAGGTATTGCTGTTAATTTTGCAGGTGATACAAAGGTAGATAGAGGGATAATAGTGTTGAGGAAGCAGCGAGTTGCAGAAGGACTTGGTCAGGCCAGGAGAGTGGGCAAAGAAGTTGCATTGACAACACAATATGGGGAAGTGTGAGGTTTGGTAGGAAGGGTAGAAGCATAGAATATTTTCTGAATGGGGAAAGGTTTTGGAAATCTGAAGCATAAAGGGATTTAGAACTCCCAGTTCAGGATTCTCTTAAAATTAAAATACAGGTTCAACTGACATTTACGAAGGTAAATGCAATGTTAGCATTCATTTTGATAGGGCTAGAATACAAGAGCAGCGATGTACCACTGAAGCTGTATAAGGCTCTGGTCAGGCTGCATTTGGAATATTGTGAGCAGTTTTGGACAAAGGAAGGATGTGCTGACATTGGAGGGGTCCAGAGGAGGTTGAGAAGAATGGTCCCAGGTGATGAAGAGCTTATCATTATGAGGAGCAGTTGAGGACTCTGGGACTGTACTTGATAGAGTTTAGAAAGACAGTTGTGGGGGGGGCGGTGGTGTTCGATGAAACTTACAGAATATTGAGACACCTGGATAGAGTGGAGGTGGACATGGATAAAATGTTTCCACTACTGGGAGAGACTAGAACCTGAGGGCACAGTCTCAGAGTAAAGGCATGGCCTTTTAGAACTGAGACAAGGGGCTACTTTCTTCAGCCAAAGAGTAGAGAATCTGTGAAACTCATTGCCACAGAAGGCTGCGGAGGCAACGTCATTGAGTGTATTTAAGACAGAGATTGATAAGTTCTTGATTAGTAAGGGGATCAAAGCTTACAGGGAGAAGGTAGAAAAATGGGGTTGAGAAACATATCAGCCATGATCAAATGACAGAGCAAACTCGATGGGCCAAATGGCCCAATTCTACTCCCATTTTTATATGTTTTCATAACATTGCAAAGACAACAAGGGCATAAAAAAATCAGTTGACATAATCCCTTCAAAATACTAAACATGAATATTTCTACCCCAACGTGGGCAATGCATTCAATACTGCTTGGAACAAAATGGTAGACAATAGTGGATTCCAAGAAGAAAGTAATGGATGATCCCTGAACATAACTTACAACCAAGACGGCACAGGCGGTACTGTTGCTGAAATACATTGCCATTATTTGACACCTCATCTCTTGAGCTTGTCCTTTATATATTTATTAAGAAATATGGTAAGTCATAGCATTTGTAGAGAGTCAAAGAGCATATAGTTGTTTAGCATAGAAACAGATTCTTCGGTCTAAACAGTCTATGCCAACTATAATCCCAAACTAAATTAACCCTACTGCCTACACTTGGCCCATATCCCTTCAAACATTTTTATTCACGTCCTTATTGTAATGTCGTTGTTACTGTATAGGTGTCCACCACTTCCTCTGAAAGTTCGTTCCACATGTGAACCACTCATTGTGTCTTCTTCAAATCTTTCTCCTCACTTTAAAAATGTACCCTCCAGTCTTGAAACCCCCAGCATAGGGAAAAGACACCTGCCATTCACCTTATCTATGCCCCTCACGATTTTATAAACCTCTATAAGGTCACCCCTCAGCCTACAACACTCCAGTCAAGCCTTTCCAACTTCTCCTTATGACTCAAACCGTCCATTCCTGGCATCATCTTGGTCTATCTTTTCCGAACCCTTTCCCACTTAATAAGATCCTTCCCATAAAAGGGTGACTGGAGTGGTACACAGTACACTAGAAGAGGCCTTACCTATGTCCTGTACAACCTCAACATGACATCTGAACTCCTATACTCAAAGGTCTGAGCAATGAAGCCACGCATGCTAAATGCCTTCTTAACCACCCTGTCTACATGTGCTGCAGACTTCAAAGAATTATATACCTGAACCCCAGGTCTCTCTCTTCTACAACACTTCCCAGGGTCTTAGTTTTAATTGTATGAGTCCTGATGTTGTTTGTTTTACCAAAATGCAGTTCTTCTCATTTATCCAAATTAAACTCCATTTGCCACCCTTTAGTGCAAAGACCAATTGATAAAGATCTCTTTGTATTCTTAGATAATCTTCTTCATTGATCACTACACCACCAATTTCGATGTTATCTACAATCATGTCTCCTGTATTCTTATCCAAGTCAACTATGTAAATGACAACAAAAGTGGATCCAGTGCAGAACCATTGGTAACTGGCATATAGTCGGGAAAAAACCCTTCGCCACCATTCTCCGTCTCCTGCTGTTAACCTATTTGTGATAGGGCTTCCTTCAGAAAGAAAGCATTGATGTCTGTCTGAATTCTCCTTGCTGGTCATTTCCATTGAGGTGCACAGACTATTTGATGGCACATTCCCTCTCTTGACTGAAATAGCCTTAGGACTCTTCATTAATCTGAGTATCTGGGGCCCAATTAGTGAATCTTGATTCATGGAATCTCTCTCTGTTCAACTATTACCTTCAGGATTTATGTATTATACAACTGGATGAACAAAGCCTTGATCATTTATTTACCAATTAAATGGCACCGTGCAAGCTTAGAAAGTGCAAAGTAAACCTTTACTTCACATGGACCTGACTTGGCTGTACATATCAACTCCTCCTAGTGAATTCACAAATCACAAGCTTCGTACAAGCAAAGTGGTGTAGAACTGTATCAGAGATAAAAGGTACTGCAGATGCTGGAGAATCCGAGATAACAAGCATGGGGCTGGATGAACACAGCAGGTCAAGCAGCATCATAGGAGCAGGAAAACTTGACGTTTCGGACCTAAACCCTTCATCAGAAATGGGGGAGGGGAAGAGGGTTCTGAAATAAATAGGGAGAGAGGGGGAGGTGGATAGAGGATGGATAGAGGAGTGGATAGGTGGAGAGGAGGCAGACAAGTCAAAGAGGCGGGGATGGAGCCAGTAGAACTGTGTTATAATTACTTCATTAAATCTGTCAAAATACGAACGTATTTGTGCATTATACAATAAAAGATATAATATAATGTCCAAAGCATCAAAAAATCCCCCAAAATAATAGTATGACTACAGACCATTGCCAAAAGGATGTTACGAAATAACTTTATTCAAGGTAATGAGATTAGCATATCTTACATTGAGAGATGAGTTCGTTTTGAACTTATGCTCAGTACTGTCTGCCAGTGATTCTTTTTCTGAAACCTTGATTAAGAGGTAAGTCGTCCAAGTGAACCGCAGAAGAGAGTACCAAGTCATTGTGAAGTTAAAGTATGACTCGTGGATGGGATAGAGAGAAAAAATGGTCGGGGAGTTTTTAAGCGTCTCTGTTTTTTGCCCATACAATCTGTTTTTCTATTAGAAAACAGAAGTTTCAATGGAAAGGACCTGCAATCAAGTCTTTAAGCCTTCTGGCATTTGTGGAGCAAGTAAGAAAAGAAAATCATTCAAAATTCAACATTTGATACCAGTGCTAGCCCAAATGATGAATTATATATTGTATTCCTTATGTTGGACGCAATGTTAGAGAAACAGATAAAAATGAAGTTCCTGTTTGCGGCTTGTTTGGTTATCTTAAGACTTGTAAATCAGCTGATTCAAATTAATTTTGGTCAGTGATGCACTGCTGCTCTGTAAATGAAACAAAAGTGGAAATTATTGGGTAACACAACCAGATTGTTTGGTGCATTCATTACTCTCAGCCTCCCATAAGGTCTACTTTACATAAAATCCATTTTCTGAAGCAGTTCAGTCTGTACTCCATTTTCCTTTAGACATTGGTCTGTCTACCAATGTGAATATATTCTGGTTAAGTTCCAGCTGGTATAGATGCAGGGTGCAGTTTATTGTGCCTAAATTGTGAACTGGAGATCCTGTAAAACTGTAAATAGAAATTTTAGATACCTCTGCCAAGCAGAAACCCGGGTGAATGAAGTCACAGCCCAATTGAAGAAATGATTGATTTTAGCATTTTTTGGGGCATTTGAAAGGCCCAGCTGACTCAGGAAGTATCTGCATGATGAAATATAAGGTTTTATTAAAATCCCAATGCAATTTTAGTAGCTCATTTTCTAAACTGCAAAATGTGGCTCATCACCTTCACAGTCCCTAAAAAACTAATTTTTTGTTTGTAGAGTGTCAATTTTCTTCATTATGATAAAAATAATCCAGGTCAGTGGCAAAGTAGCACATTCACAGCTGACACCAAAATTAGGGCAATTCTTTTGCTATTGGGAGAGCTGTTATCGAAGACTGGTCAAACAGAATAGAAACAGCTGGGAAATTAGCCGAGGTTCATGAGAGGTAAAGTCAGTGAGATTTACCTTTAATTCACCTGTGGGACATGGGCATTGCTAGCTGGGCCAGCATTATTGCCCATTCCTTGAGAAGATGGTAGTGAGCTGTCTTCTTTAACTGCTGCAGTCCATGTGCTCTAGGTTGACACACAATGCTGATAGGGAGGGAATTCTAGGATTTTGATCCAGCAGCAGTGAAGGAAGGGTGATATAGTTCCAACTCAGGATGGTGAGTGGCTTGGAGGGGAACTTGCAGGTGGTGGTGTTCCCATGTACCTGCTGCCCATGTCCAACCACCTGGAAACCGATATCCATTTCAAGCCCACTGACTCCCACAGCTACCTAGAATACACCTCCTCCCACCCATCTTCCTGCAAAAATGCCATCCCCTATTCCCAATTCCTTCACCTCTGTCGCATCTGCTCCCAGGATGAGGCATTCCACTCCCGAACATCTCAGATGTTCGTGTTTTTCAAGGACCGCAACTTCCCTCGCCTCATGGTTGAGAGCACCCTCGACCGTGTCTCCTGCATTTCCTGCAACTCATCCTTCACACCCCCTCCCCGCAATAACAACCAAAACAGAATCCCCCTCATCCTCTCGTACCACCCCACCAACCTCCGGATCCAACGCATCATCCTCCGACACTTGCGCCATCTGCAATCCGACCCCACCACCAAAGACATTTCTCCCTCCCCACCCTTATCTGCTTTCCGGAGGGACCTCTCTCTCCGTGACTCCCTTGTCCACTCCACCCTCCCCTCCAGCCCCACCACACCTAGCACTTTTCCCTGCAACTGCAGGAAGTGCTGTACCTGCCCCTACACCTCCCTCCTTAACCCCATCCTAGGCCCCAAGAAGACCTTCCACATCAAGCAGATGTTCACCTGCACATCTGCTAATGTGGTATACTGTATCCGCTGTACCCGTTGTGGCTTCCTCTACTTCGGGGGAACCAAGTGGAGGCTTGGGGATCGCTTTGCAGAACACCTATGCTCGGTTCGCACTAAACAACTGCACCTCCCATTCGTGAACCATTTCAACTCCCTCTCCCGCTCCTTAGATGACTTGTCCATCCTGGGCCTCCTGCAGTGCCACAACGAAGCCACCCGAAGGTTGCAGGAACAGCACCTCATATTTTGCTTGGCAACCCTGCAGCCCAATGGTATCAATGTGGACTTCACAAGCTTCAAAATCTCCACTCCCCCTACCGCATCCCAAAACCAGCCCAGCTTGTCCCCACTTCCCTAACCTGTCCTTCCTCCCACCTATCCCCTCCTCCCACACCAAGCCCCACTCCCATCTCCTACCTACTAGCCTTTTCCTGCCCCCTTGACCCGTCCGTCCTCCCTGGACTGACCTATCCCCTCCCTAACTCCCCACCTACACTCACCTTTACTGGCTCCAACTCCACCTCCTTGACCTGTCTGTCTCCTCTCCACCGATCTTCTCCTTTATCCATCTTCTTTCTGCCTCCCCCTCTCTCCCTATTTATTTCAGAATCCTATTCCCCTCCCCCATTTCTGAAGAAGTGTCTAGGCCTGAAACATCAGCCGTCCTGCTCCTCTGATGCTGCTTGGCCTGTTGTGTTCATCCAGCTCTACACCTTGTTATCTCCTTCTAGCTGGAAGTGGTCAAGGGATTGGAAGGTGCTGTCTAAGGATCTCTGGTGAATTTCTGCAATGCATTTTGTAGATGGGGCACACGGCTGTTACTGAGTGTTGATGGTGGAGGGAGTGGATGCTTGGGGATAAGATGCCAGTCAAGCAGGCTGCTTTGACCTAGGTGGTGTAAGTTTCTTGAGTGTTGTTGGAACTGCACCCATCCAGGAAAGTGGGGAGTATTCCATCACACTCCTGACTTGTGTCTTGTCGATGGTTAACAGCCTTTGCACAGTCAGGAGGTGAGTTAGTAGCAGCAGTATTCCAGCATCTGACTTGCTCATGTAGCCACTGTATTTATATGGCTAGTCCAAATCAATGGTAACCCCCCAGGATGTTGTAAGTGGGGGATGAAATGACAGTAATACCATTGAATATCGAGTAGTGTTGTTAGATTGTCTCTTATTGGAGATGGTCAATGCCTGGCATTTGTGTGGCATGAATATTACTTGATACTTGTCAGCCCTAGTTTCAATATTGTCCAGGTCTTGCTGCATTTAGACATGGATGTGCATCAGAAATTGTCACATGCTTGAAAGCCTGTCCTATACCTACAGATGATGCTAACAACATAATATGTTAGTGGGAAAGATAAGGGGACTACATGTATATTTATTTCAACTATCATGACATTACAAAAAGAATTATTATCTTATGAAATTCAATTGTGCAAATTGGTTGGCATGGGCAATCTGGACTGAAGGGTCTGTTTCCATGCCGTACATCTCTAAATTCCCATGTTAGTATGATGATTAGAAATGCCAATGCCATTAAAAATATCAATTTCCCATTATATAAATGTATAAATAGATATTTCATGTAATATTTATTATATTAACGTTTCTATTAAAATGTACAAAAATTTAACAGCAGTAAACATTGTAGATGACAATAATAGATTCACTGTATTCAGTGCAAGTCTTCTGTGAGATCATTTCAAAAATAATCAAGGAAGAAAATGGGCAAATAATTTTGGAACAGACAGGTAAATTTTAAATTTTTGTTCTCC
This sequence comes from Ginglymostoma cirratum, assembly GCA_024137785.1. NCBI lineage: Eukaryota > Metazoa > Chordata > Chondrichthyes > Orectolobiformes > Ginglymostomatidae > Ginglymostoma > Ginglymostoma cirratum. Next base: position 64,448,940 of record JAHRHZ010000014.1, read on the forward strand.
TGCTGCAAATAAGTGAGAATCAAATCAATGCATGGAGTATCTATGATACCTTGCCTGTTAGAGAGGCTCATGCTAAATCTCCATCCATTTGTTTTAATTGTATGTATTTGTCTTCATTTCTTTTATGTTCGTTCATGGGATTTGGATGCCACAGCCTAAGCCAGCCTTTATTACCCATCCTGAATTGCCCTTAAGAAGGTAGCGCTGAGCTGGCTTCTTGAATACTTGCAATCCATGGACAGTGGGGGCACCCACCTTGCTGTTTGTGAGGGACGTCCAGGATTTTAAATCAGCAAAAGTAAAAAAATGGCATATGGCTTAGTGTGGTCACTGCTGCCATTTACCTTCTAGGTGGTAAATGGCACCTTGATGAGTTGCTGCAGTGCATCTTGTAGACTATACATATGGCTGCCATCGTATATTCATCATGCAAAGAGTGAATGTTGAAGGTGGTGGATGGGGTGCCAAGTGAGCTAGTTTATCTTGGACTGTGACAAGTTCAATAAGTGTTGTTCTAACCACTGTCATCCAGGCAAATGGATAGAATTTCATCACACACGTCACTTATTCCATGTGAACAGTCTTTGAGGAGTTAGGTGGTAAGTTACTTACCATAGAATTCCTCGCCTCTGTTCTGCTGTTACAGCCACACAATTTATGGATACTCCAGTTCAGATTTTGGTCAGTGGCAAACCAAAAGTATTTGATAGTGAAGCATTCAACAATGATAACACTGTTGAATGTTCAGGGGAGATGGTTAGATACTCTCCTGGTGAAGATGGCCACTGCTTGGCACTTGTGTTTTGCAAACGATACTCTCCAGTTATCAACCCAAGCTTGAATTTTGATCATGTCTCGCTGCATTTTTATACAGACTGTTTCAGTATCTGAGAAGCTGCAATTTGGGCTGAACAGTGAAAATCCACATTCTGATTTTATGACAGAAAGAAGGTCTTTGATGAAGCAACCGAAAATGGTTGACCTTAAGACACTACCTTGAGGAACTCTTGCAGAGAGGTGGTGAGGCTGAGCTGATTGACCTCCAACAACTACAACCGTCTTCCTTTGAAAGTTTTTCCCTGATTTCCACTGAGTCTAGTTTTGCTTGATTTCCTTGATGCCAAACAAGGTTAATTGTTACCATGTTGTCTCATCTCACCTCTGGAGTTCAATTGTGTTGGCTACATTTGGACCAAGACTGCAATGTGGCCAGGAGCTTAGTTACCTTGGCAGAATCCTAATTGAAAATCAGTAAACAGTTTATTACTGAGCAAGTGCTGCTTGATGACACTTGTTTCCGTCATTTTGCTGATAATTGAGATTAGACCAATGGAACAAAATTACTGGAACAACTTGGCAAGGAGCATGGCGAATGCTCGAGCACAAATATTCAGTACTATTGCCAAAATATTGTCAGGACCAATAACGTTTCACAATATCCAGTACCTTCACCAGTTTCTTGATGTCATATGGAATGAATGATACTGGTTGCAGACTGTCATCCGTAATACTGGGGATCCTCAATAGGAGGCTGAGATGGATTGTACACGAGGCATTTCTGGTTGAAGGTGGTGGAAAATGCCTTTGTACTCATGTGCTGGTCTCACCCCTCAATGAGAATGATGATATTTGTTTAGCCTCCTCTTCCTGGTAGATGTTGAATTGTCTGCAAATCAACATTGATTGAATTCAACGTTGTTTCACAATATTCACAGCTGGATGTGGGAGGATTGTAGATCTAAGATATGATCCATTGGTTGTGAGATTGCTGAAATCTGTCTATTGCATTCTGCTTCTGCTGTTTGATGTAAGTAGTTCTGTGAGAGCTCACTGTCTACTGTTTTATGCTTCCCTACTTTGCTGAATACTGGAGATCTAACTTCTACCTTCCGGTCTAATCAGACCTTTCCACAATGTGGGTTCAGAAAATACTTTTAAGGATGTTGCCAGGACTGGAGGGTTTGAATTTTAAGAAGAGGGTGGATAGTTTTGAGCCCCTCACTGGAGCAGAGGACATTATAGAGGATTTTAATATCATGTGAGGCGTGGCAGGTGGTGTTTCATTTAAGTAAATGTGAGGTGCTGCATTTTGGAAAAGCAAATCAGTGCAGGACTAATACACCTAATGGTAAAGTCCTGGGGTGTGTTGCTGAACAAAGAGACCTTGGGGTGCAGGTTCATTGTTCCTTGAAAGTGGGAGTCACAGGTAGATAGGATAGTGAAGAATGCATTTAGTACGCTTGCCTTTATTGGTCAGTGCATTGAGTATAGGAGTGGGGAGATCATGTTGCTGCTGAACAGGACATTGGTTAGGCTACTTTTGGAATACGGCGTGCAATTCTGGTCTCCCTGCTATAGGAACAATGTTGTGAAACTTGAAAGGGTTCAGAAAAGATTTACAAGGATGTTGCCAGGGTTAGAGGGTTTGAGCTATAGGGAGAGGCTGAATAGGCTGGGGCTTTTTTACCCCGGAGCACCAGAGGCTAAGGGTGAAGTTGTAAAAATTTATAAAATCATGAGGGGCATGGATAGGGTAAAGGTCTTTTCCCTGGGGTAGAGGAGTCCAAAATAGAGGGCATAGGTATAAGGTGAGAAGGGAAAGATTTGAAAGGGACCTAAGGGACAACATTTTCATGCAGAGGGTGGTGCGAGGATGGAATGAGCTGCCAGAGGAAATGGTCGAGGTTGGTACAACTACAACATTTAAAAGGCACCTGGATGGGTATATGAATAGGAAGGGTTTAGAGGGATATGTGCCAAATGCTGCCAAAAGGGACTAGATTAATTTAGGATATCTGGTCCGCATGGACGAGTTGGGCTGAAGCGTCTATTTCCATGCTGGATGTCTCTATGACTCCATGATTCTATGAGGAGCACAGATAAGGTGAATAGCAAAGGTCTTTTCTTTAGTGTGGGGAGTTCAAAATTAACGGTCATATTTTTAAGGTGAGAGGGGGAAGATTTAAATGGGAACCTGAGGGCCAGCCTTTTCATACAGAGGGTGGTTCATATGTGAAATTAACTGCAAGAGGATGCAGGTAGTGTTATAACATTTAAAATACATTTGGATAGGTACATGAATAAGAAAGGCTTCAAGGAAAATGACTGTGACTCCATGACTCTAACTTGAAATATTAACATCAATACAACTGTTACTTTATTAGCTACTCCTGTTAAGACCTCTAAATTAAAACCATCTGGATCAAGAGGCAGCTCAGCCCACAGCTCCATCAGTTTGATTAGTACCATTACATTTAATAATGGTAATTTCATAATGTTCCTCCATTCCTTCCACCTCCTGATGTGCAACTATTAGTGGAATGTGTTTTCGTATCAGTTAATCCTGATTCTTTGCCACTGTCTGGGACTTAACAACTGCACTCATCCCCAGTCATACCTCTAACAGTCTGGGCAGATTTAAAATCAGAGAGCCGTAGAGCTGTACAGCATGGAAACATACCCTTTGGTCTAACTCAAATCCATGCTAATCAGATATTCTACATAAATCTAGTCCCATTTGCCATCAGAGATAGGGTCTAGGCCTGAAACGTCAAGCTTTCCTGCTCCTATGATGCTGCTTGGCCTGCTGTGTTCATCCAGCTCCACACCTTGTTATCTCCATTTGCCATCATTTGGCCCATACCCCTCAAACCCTTCCTATTCATATACCCATCCAGATGCCTTTTAAAAGTTGGAATTATACCTGCTTCCAACACTTCCTCTGTCAGGTCATTCCATGCATCTGCGTGAAAACGTTGTCCCCTTAGGATCCTTCTAAATCTTTCCCATCACACCTTAAACCTATGCCCTCTAGTTTTGGACTCCCCCACCCTGGGGAAGAGACCTTGCCTATTTACCCTCTCCATGCCCCTCATGATTTTTATAGACCTCTTTAAGGTCACCCCTCAGCCTCTGACACTCCAGGGAAAATAGCCCCAGCCTATTCAGCCTCTTCCTACAGCTCAAACCCTCCAACCCTGGCAACATCCTTGTAAATCTTTTCTGAACCCTTTCAAGTTTCACAACCTTCTTCCTTTGGCCCCTATGATTTTGAGTATTACCCCCTTGCATCCTATTAACCCAGCCACACATTGTCAAGGGCAGTCATTCTCACCTCCCCTCTGGAGTGCAACTCTTTTGTCCAGGTTTGAGCCAAGGCTGTAATGAGGTCAGGAGCTGAGTGGCCCTGGCAGAACCCAAACCGGGTGTCACTGAGCAGGTTATTGCTGAGCAGGTGTTGCTTGATAGCACTGTTGATGACACCTTCCATCACTTCACTGATGATTGACAGGAGATTGATAGAGCAGTATTTGGCAGGGTTGGATATATCCTGCTTTTTGTCTACAGGACAAATATGGGCAATTTTCCATATTACTGAGTAGATGCCAGTATTAAAGAAGTTCAGGAGCACGAGCCTTTAGTAACTTTGCCAGATTTTGTTAGAACCTGTAACCTTTGCAGTATCCAGTACCTTCAACCATTTCTTGATATCATGTGGAGTGAATTGAATTAACTGAAGACGATAATCTATGTTGCTGGGGACCACTGGAGCAGGCTGAGATGGATCAGCCACTCTATACTTATTGCTGAAAATTGCTGCAAATGCTTCAGCCTTATGCTTTTGCACTGATGTGTTGAGCTTTCCCATCACTGAGGATGAGGATTCCCCTGCAGTGAATTGTTTCATTGTCCGCCAACACACACAAATGGATGTGGCAGGACTGCAGAGCTTCAATATGATCCATTGGTTGTGGAAACGTTTAACTCTGTCTATCACTTGCTACTTATGCTGATTTGTGCAGCATCTCTGCTTCAGCCCCTCTGTTTCTCGCACTCTGTTTCAGGTCCTCTGTTTCAGCCCCTCTGTTTCAGCCCGTCTGTTTCTCGCACTCTATTTCTCGCACTCTGTTTCAACCCCTCTGTTTCAGCCCGTCTGTTTCAGCCCCTCTTTTTCAGCCACTCTGTTTCTCACACTCTGTTTCAACCCCTCTGTTTCAGCCCCTCTGTTTCAGCCCCTCTGTTTCAGCCACTCTGTTTCTCGCACTCTCTTTCAACCCCTCTGTTTCAGCCCCTCTGTTTCTCGCACTCTGTTTCTCGCACTATGTTTCAGCCCCTCTGTTTTGAGCACTTTGTTTAAGCCGTTCTGTTTCTCGCACTGTTTCAGCCAATCTGTTTCTCGCACTCTGTTTCAGCCCTGCTAATTCAGCCCCTCTGTTTCTCGCATTCTGTTTAAGCCCCTCTGTTTCTCGCACATTGTTTCAGCCCCTCTGTTTCGCGCACTTTGTTTCAGCCCCTCTGTTTCAGCCCCTCTGTTTCTCGCACTCTCTTTCAGCCCCTCTGTTTCAGCCCGTCTGTTTCTCGGACACTGTACCAGTCCTGCAGTTCCTTGCACACTGTTTCATCCCCTCTTTTTCAGCCCTTCTGTTTCTCACACACTGTCTCAGGCCCTCTGTGTCAGCCCTTCTGTTCCTCACACTCTGTTTCAGCCCCTTAGTTTCTCGCACTCTGTTTTAGCCCTTCTGTTTCTCGCACTTTGTTTAAGCCACTCTGTTTCTGGCACTGTATTTCAGCCCATCTGGATTTTGCACATGGTTTCAGCCTGCTATTTCAGCCCCTCTGTTTTAGCCACTCTGTTTCTCGCACTCTGTTTCTCGCATTTTGTTTCAGCCCCTCTGTTTCTCGAATTTTGTATCTCGCACTCTGTTTCAACCCCTCTGTTTCAGCACCACTGCTTTAGACCCTCTGTATCAGCCCCTCTGCTTTTCCCAATCTGTTTCAGCCCCTCTGTTTCATGCTCCTCTGTTTCATCCACTCTGTTTCAGCCTGTCTGGTTCTCGCACTCAGTTTCAGCCTCTCTGTTTCTCGTACTCAGTTTCAGCCTCTGTGTTTCTCACACTCTGTTTCAGTGCATCTGTTTCATCCCCTCTGTTTAGGCCACTCTGTTTCTCACACTCTGTTTCTCGCACTCTGTTTCAACCCCTCTGTTTCTCGCATTCTGTTTCAACCCCTCTGTTTTAGCCCCTCTGTTTCGTGTACTCTGTTTCTGCCTTTCTGTTGCTCGCACGCTGATTCAGCCCCTCTGTTTCAGCCCATCTGTTTCTTGCACTCTGTTTCAGACCCTTTGTTCCAGCTCCTCTGTTTCTCACACACGATATGAGGCTCTCTCTTTCTGGCACTCTGTTTAAGCCCCTCTGTTTCCTGCACTCTGTTTCTGCCCCTCTGTTTCTCACACTCTGTTTCAGCACGACTGTTTCAGCCCCACTGCTTCT